>CM046661.1:138025219-138562719 GCA_025594165.1 Tamias sibiricus
TTGCATTGAAACTGTATAGTGCTTTTGGGAGAATGGTCATTCTACCTATCCATGAATAAGGTGTATCTTTCCATCTTCTAATATCTTCATTAATTTCTTTCTTTAGTGTGCTGTAGTTTTCATTGTAGAGGTCTTTCACTTTTTTGTTAAATTGATTCCCAAATATTTTATTTTTTTTGAGGCTATAGTAAATGGGGTGGATTGCCTAGTTTCTCTTTCTGAGTATTTGTCGCTGATGTATAGAAATGCCTTAGATTTATAGGTATTGATTTTATGTCCAGCTACTTTGCTGAATTCATTTATTAGATTTAGAAGATTTCTTGTGGAATTTTTTTGGATTTTCTATGTATAGAATCATATCATCTTCAAATAGTGATAATTTGAGTTCTTATTTTCCTATCCGCATCCCTTTAATTTCTTTTGTCTGTCTAATTGCTCTGGCTAGGGCTTCAAGATCTATGTTAAATAGGAGTGGTGAAAGAGGGCATTCCTGGCTTGTTCCAGATTTTAGAGGGAATGCTTTTAATTTTTCTCCATTTAGGATGATGTTGGCCTGGGGCTTAGCATAGATGGTGTTTACGATGTTGAGGTATGTTCCTGTTATCCCTATTTTTTCTAGCATTTTGAACATGAAGGGATGTTGTATTTTGTCAAATGCTTTCTCTGCGTCTATTGAGATGGTCATATGATTTTTATCTTTGAGCCTATTGATGTGATGAATTACATTTATTGATTTCCTTATATTGAACCAACATTGCATCCCTGGAATGAAGCCCACTTGATTGTGGTGCACTATCTTTTTGATATGTTTTTGTATTTGATTTGCCAGAATTTTATTGAGAATTTTTGCATCTATATTCATTAGAGATATTGGTCTGAAGTTTTCTTTCTTTGATTTGTCTCTGTCTGGTTTTGGAATCTGGGTGATATTGGCCTAATAGAATGATTCTGGGAGTGTTCCCTCTTTTTCTATTTCATGAAATAGTTTGAGAAGTATTGGTGTTAGTTCTTCTTTAAAGGTCTTGTAGAACTTGGCTGTGTATTCATCCAGTCCTGGGATTTTCTTGGTTAGTAAGTTTTTTGTGGCATCCTCTATTTCTTTGCTTGAAATTGGCCTATGTAAATTGTGTATATCATCTTGATTTAGTTTGGGCATATCATATGTCTCTAGAAATTTGTTGATGCCTTTGTTATTTTCTATTTTATTGGAATATAAATTTTCAAAATAATATCTAATTATCTTTTTATTTCTGTAGTGTTCATCATATTTATTTTTTCATCATAGATATTGGTAATTTGTGTTTTCTCTCTCCTTTTCTTCATTAGCATAGCTAATGGTTTATCAATTTTATTTATTTTTTCAAAGAACCACCTTTTTGTTCTGTCAATTTTTTCAGTTTTTTGTTTTAATTTCATTAATTTCAGCTCTGATTTTAATTATTTCCTGTATTCTACTTCTTTTGGGGTTGATTTGTTCTTCTTTTTCTAGGGCTTTGAGATGTAATGTTAGTTCATTTGTTTGTCGACTTTTTCTTTTTTGAAGGAATGAGCTCCATGCAATGAACTTTCCTCTTATTACTGCCTTCAGTGTGTCCAGGAGATTTCGATATGTTGTATCGTTGTTCTCATTTACCTCTAAGAATTTCTTAATCTCCTTTTTGATGTCTTCTGCAACCCATTGATCATTCAGTGGCATATTATTTACTCTCCAGATGTTGGAATAGCTTTTCTTTCTTTTTTTTAATCACTGCTTTCTAATTTCATTCCATTATGATCTGACAGAATGCAGGGTAGTATCCCTACTTTTTAATATTTGCTTAGAGTTCCTTTATGGCATAATATATGGTCTATTTTAGAGAAGTATCCATGTGCTGCTGAGAAGAAAGTGTATTGGCTCATTGATAGATGATATACTCTATATATGTCAGTTAAGTCTAAGTTATTGGTTGTGTTATTGAGTTATACAGTTTCTTTGTTTAACTTTTGTTTGGAAGATCTATCCAGTGGTGAAAGAGGTGTGTTAAAGTCACCTAGAATTATGTGTTGTGGTGTATCTGATTCTTGAACTTGAGAAGAGTTTGATTGATGAATGTAGATGCTCCATAATTTGGGGCATATATATTCATAACAGTCATATCTTGTTGATCTATGATTTCCTTAAGCAGTATGAAATGTACATCTTTATCTCTTTTGACTAACTTTGGCTTGAAGTCTACTTTATTTGATATGAGGATGGAGACCCGTGCTTGTTTACGTAGACCATGTGAATGGTATATTTTATCCCATCCTTCACCTTCCGACTGTGGGCGTCTTTTCATATGAGATGTGTCTCTTGAAGGCAACAAATTGTTTGGTCTGTTTTTTTTAATCCAATCTATTAGCCTATGTCTTTTAATTGGTGAGTTTAGGCCATTAACATTCAGGGTTATCAATGAGACATAATTTGTATTGCCAGTCATTTTTATTTTTATTTATTTTTAAATTAATTTTGGTATTTAGCTTGACTTGGTTTCTCCTTTGGTTGTTTTTTTCCTTTATTGTAGTTCTTCCCTTTTGCAGATTTTCATTATTATTTTTCATTTCTTCCTCATGGAATATTTTCAAGAATGTTCTGTAGAGCAGGCTTTCTTGTTTAAATTCTTTTAGCTTTTGTTTTTCATGGAATGTTTTTATTTCATCCTCAAATCTAAAGCTTAATTTTGCTGGATATAAAATTCTTCGTAGGCATTCCTTATCTTTTAGAGCCTGGTGTGTGTTGTTCCAGGCTCTCCTGGCTTTGACGATCTGGGTTGAAAAATCTGCTGAGATGTGAATTGGTTTTCCCTTATAGGTAATCTGACTTTTCTCTCTTGCAGCCTTTAAAATTCTATCTTTATTTTATATGCTAGGCATTTTCATTACAATGTGCCTTGTTGTGGATCTGTTGTAATTTTGTACATTTGGCATCCTATAGGCCTCTTGTATTTGATTTTCAAATTCATTCTTCCTGCTTGGGAAATTTTCTGATATTATTTCATTGAAGAGATTGTGCATTCCTTTGGTTTGAATCTCTGCACCTTCCTCTATTCTAATAAATCTTAAATTTGGCCTTTTGATGGTATCCCATAGTTCTTGGATATTCTTTTCATGATTTCTTACCATCTTCACTGTGAGGTCAATATGATTTTCAAGATTGTATATTTTGTCCTCATTGTCTGAGGTCCTATCTTCCAAGTGGTCCAATCTGTTGGTGATGCTATCTATTGAATTTTTTAAGTGGCTTACTGTTTCTTTCATTTCAAGGATGTCTGTTTTTTTTTTTTTTTTTTTTCTCAAACTCTCTTTTTCTTGAAGTAATCTTTTGCTACCTGTATTTGTTCTCTTATCTCTTTTTTGGTGTGATTGATGGTTGCCTGTATTTGGTCTCTTATCTCTTTGTTGGAGAGATCAATTTTTGCCTGTATCTGTTCAATTAGGTCGTTTTTAAAAACCCTTTATCATTTTAATTATGTACATACAGAACTCCTTCTCTGATATTTTCCATACTTTGCTTTCTGTGGCTTCTATTGTTGTAGTATCTTGGTTCGTTTTGGGCATTTTCTTTCCTTGTTTTTTTTATGATGACTATGTATTTTCTTCTCTTGCAAGGTAAGCCTGAGGCATTACAGCTTCTGCTCTTTTGTCTTATCAGGTAACCTACAGGTTACCCCAAACCTAACTTTTTAGGGAAAGATCAATATTACAGCTTTCAATGTACCCAATGTGTATCCGTATATCAGTTTCTATTTTTATATTTACAGTTTTGTCTCTATAAACAGAAATGATGAGATCAGTTATCTTACACCATATAGTCTCTATGTTTCTGTGGTGGTTTATAGTTTCTAATGGTAGAAGGGGGGACTTAGAGGTTGGCTTAGACGTTTATGAAGTAGGATGTGAGAAAATAGAGGTATTAGATTATTTGACTAGTGAGAGTGTAATCATTAGAATTTAGCTATTAGTAGGAGAAGCAAGAGATAGGCATCCCCATGTAAGATTCCCTGTTAGTTCACAACAGCATAACTGGTTGCACCTTCTGGTGCAGCCTGGTCTCCAGGGACTTTAGTGATGTCTTACTTGGACCTTTTGTTGTTTCTTGGTAGTAGCCTCGCTTACTCAGTTTTGTGGCAGTGGCAACATCAGGCTTATAATTATATTGATGTTGGGTTGTGTAGCTACAGAATCCCAGTGCAGTGTGTCTTGCTGGGCAAACATAGGTTGCCTCTCTGATTTGTGGCCTTGGAGCGGGCTTCTCTCTCCAGATCTCCTTCTGGCCGCAGTGTGGTGGAGCAGCCAGTCTGGCTTTCCTCTCCCCACTCTCCTCCTCCTGGGTCTTCTCCCAGTCTAGTTTTTTCAGTGGGGTTGGGCAGGTGGGCGGCAGGGCCCTTCCACAGGGCGGAGCCTGCTGCTCCTAGTCCTGGTGGTGGTGTGAGTCAGTGGCTGGGCCCTTCCTTCCACCAGTGGCTGCTGCTTGATCTGGTCGCAGCTGGGCAGGTTGTAGTCCCACAGGCAATGAGTAGGGCCCTTCTTCTGGCTGGGCCCTCTTTCCAATGGGGGCCTGCTATTCCCAGCACCGGTGGTGGCATGAGGGCACGCTGGTGGCTGGCCCTTCCTTCCTGTGGTGGCTACTGCTTGATCCAGTCACAGCTGGGCAGATAGCAGTCCCACAGGCCAAGTTTTATTTTCTTAAAGCTGAATGTGGGTGTTATAAGTAGACGACATGCTATGCTGTCTTCACTTAGTTAAAATATTTTTCTTTGATGGTAGTTATATGATGATAGAGTTGATAATTCAGTCAGACCAAAGCAAACCAGATCATTAAAATTTATATTTTTATTAAAATACTTAAATTGCCCATTCAATACATAAGTGCATGCTCAGAAAAATTTTGGAAAAAAAAAAAAAAAACACTGGTTTTACTATATAAAAATGCAGAATATTCTTATCTATTACTATCTCCCATTTTTTCTTATGCAGTTTATCACTATTAATTTTTTCTTCTGCCTTTTTTCAAACTTCTTATGTTTTTGTATGACACATAAACATATGCAACTTGCTTTGCCTTAGTAAAAAGTTCTATTTGTACTTTGCATCATGTAATGATTTTTCATTGTTTTAATGATTGTATATGATATATGATATATATTTAAAATTTTTGTAGATACTGATTTTGAGTTCTCCCAAATTACTGTTAACTTATTTGCTCTCCAACATTTTATGAGAAATCTAATTTCTGTTCATTCTCACTTAAACTATGTATTATATCTGTACATCAATCTGATAGAGGAAACGGCATCTGATTACTAACAATATGGGAATAATACCTTCATTTAGTTGGCCATTTCATTTTTTTCTTGATGGTTATTATGCAGATGCTTTGCCTATTAGATCTTTATAAAATTTATTTGTAAGAATACTATAGATATTATTGAAGGTAAAAATATATCCTCCCCTTCTTATTATGTTGAAAGTATTCTCTCCCTTTGCTCCAGTTTTCTACTGTCTTCCTACCTACGTATCTATCTGTGAATCTGTATTCTATGTATGTATCTATTATCTGTACATGCGTGTCTGTGCACATACACATGTGCATATTACTCATCTGGGTGTGAAGATGCAGGTAGCTGAGTGAAGTACATTTAAGAATCCCACTGTTGATTCTTTTTCATGTGTCTGTGAATCAGGTTTTGATTACTAGAATTCTTCCTATGATCATTAGAGGGAGGAGAGAAAAATTTCTTAGTGACAATGATTCATAGGGTGTGTAGGCCTTGTAGAAATTAAATAGATCCCTCTTCCTATTCCATAGGTCTTAAATACAGGATCCTCTGAATGGAGACTCCCTCATCTCAGAAAATTGCATTCTAGGCCAGTAAAAGCTTGTGTGGTGTATTTGTATGTACATGTGTGCATTGTGGAGGAGGGTCGGCAAGGCTTACTCATCCATCCAAACACCTATGGTCCATTATTTATTCCTACCCGCCTCTGTTCTTTGCCTTATTTCAGAGTTTTATGAAACTTTAGACCCATGTCCATATGCCTGAATTTAGGCATAAACAACTCTTTTGTGTGTGTGTGTGTGTGAGGGGTTGGTGGTTATTACATGCTTAGGGTTAATAGGTTCTCATGAATTCTCATTAATCTAGAGTATTCTATATTATTGTTGTATAAATTTTTGACACCTTTTCTCTTTATTTAAAAAAATAATTACATAAAATATCATAGAAAGGTTTTTAATAACCAGTACACTTGGATTTAGTACATCCTACATGACTTCTGGATTTGGCAATTATTCTGTGCCTGTTCTCTTTATATATCTAGAAAATTTCTGGTAATGGATCCATTACTAATTGTTCCACTATTACTATTAGTTTAGTTTTAATTTTATATATTTTTTTCTTAAACTTAAATGGGCTATGGGGTATGTTCAGATTGTTTGCAATTTTCTATAGAAGCAATTTTTGGAGAAATGGTATAGGATAAAGAATATGAAGATTTCCTTTTCTCAACAGAACTAAAAGCTGACTAAAGTTAAATGAGAGAACAATTAATGAGTCCACTGACAGAACATTCTAGAAACTGTATAGCTCTGAAAAAGATTCTAGTATATATTGGATGCTAATATATATGGGAAGAATGGAGTACCACAAATGAATGAAGACAGATTAATAAAAAATGATGCTTGGAGCTACGAACGATGGCACATAACTATAATCCAAGCAACTTGGGAGGCTGAGATAAGAGGATTGCAAATTTGAGGTCAACCTTAGCAACTTAGTGAGGACCTAAACAACTTAGTAAGACCCTGTCTCAAAATAAAAATTGAAAGGGCTAGGGCTGTGGCTCAGTGGTAAAGTGCTTCTGGGTTCAATCTCTAGTACCATAACAAACAAAAAAACAAAAAAGCAAAACCAAAACAACAACAACAACAACAATAAATTATGCTTAGAAAATGGACTATTAGTAAGTAAACAAATATGATTATATTTCCACATCATAATACATACACATAACATAATGCATGTGTGATATATGACAGATATTATGTACATATTGCATATGTATATCCATACAAATAAATTATTGGAACATTTAAGTGATTAATATTAAAGATGAAATCAAAAGAATGAATTATCTAAAGGGAAAAATTAAAGAGGAAATGAATTTATCTGACCACATACAAATTTAAAATATTTTCATGTCAGTAAACATGAATTGAAATTGGTGAATAAACTGAGATAATCATCTGTAACATTGTTAGACATAAGTTCAATAATATATATGTGAAGAGCTTTCAAAATTGGTAAGACACTGTACTTAATCAATACGAGTTACCAAGAAAAATATAAAACCATTTTTCACTTTTCAAATTAAAGAAAATTGAGAATAAGTAATGTTTAGAGAAGTGTGATGAAATGGACACGCAGGTAATGCTGATGGTAATGTAAATTGATTTGATATTTCCAGAAAGCAATTATTTGATTTGAATGTGTGCGTGTATGTGTGTGGTCTATTCTAGGATGATAGCCTGGAAATGCAATTTTAAAAACCAATGTGACTAATATTTCTCTGCAAGAAATATTATCCTAGGATCATTTAAAATAATGATAATGTTGTGAAAGTAGTTGGCAACAATACAGCACTAACTTTATTATTGAGTAGCCACTGAACGGAATATTTTGTCATCATTAAACATGATTTTTGAAAATTTATCAGGTCCTTGGAACAAGCTCATAATGTAATCCCTACTATGGAGGCACAATGTCAAATTATAAAATTATCTATACGACAAGTAATGTTTACATATAGGAGGAACAAAATAAAATATTCCAAAGTATGTTTTCTTGTCTTTTTACATGAGCATTAGGTATTTTTTAAATCTGGGGAGACAAATTGTTTAAAAAACTATCCACAAATTTAGAAGGGACAGTGGAGAGCACACAGAAGGCATTTGGTTGACCTTTACAGAAATGATTTGATTTAAAATGAAGTGAGAATCTTGTCATAGAAGAATAGTCAAATCTTTGAACTGAGACACCCCTCGCAGTTCTCTGGGTGCAGTCATCCACAGGATGCCTGCTTCTGAGTTGAGCCAATCTGTCGGTTGGAGCTACCTTGGAATCATGCCAGTCTATCTCCTGCAGCATCTCTGCTCAATACTACTTCTAGGCCCTTCCCTGTGCTGATTTCCTTCCTACCCTGAAAGATATTCTTAATATTATTTTAAATTTCTTGAAGGGTGATCTTCAAGAAGAAGATCTTAGGGTATTAGTAATTTCACCAGTAAGCTATCCAAAAGTTGTGAACAACTGAAAAGAAAAATGAAGTTTCTCAAGTACTGCCTATAGAAGTACTACTATATAATATTTAAGGACTTGGTTCTATGCCACCTGCCCTGAGCAAGTTATTGTCATCAGTTCCCTTGTGTGTAAAATGGGCTTAATAATAATACCTACCTCATAAGGGAAGGGTTATTTTTTTGATTAAAAAAATACATATATAGACTTGGGCTATAGTAGATGTTCAATAAAAATGAAGGACTTCTGGTTTCAGGACAAGATGGAGAAAATATACTTCTTATTCATATTGCTAAATATTGTTAAAATCTAGGACATTACATTTCAGTCACAGATAAGAAAACCTTGAAATGAAGAAAAGGTTAACCTTCCAGGAATTTGGGAACAGAAGGAATGGCATGGCAATCCGTTCCTTTTTTTTTTTTTTTTTGTCTTATATATACAAGACTGGTTGCTGGAGAAGCTGGCAACCTAAAAATACCAGTGTCTGTACAATAAAAAAGTAAAAACAACAACAACAACAAAATCTCTCTCTTGCAAGTGAACCAAGAAATCGTTTCTATTTTAGGTCAATGATTATAGAAAAATAGAAAATAGGAAGAAAAGGAGGCATGCAGTTGGGGTGGGCTGAGAGGTTAGACGTGATGTGAAATGATTAGTCTTCGATGTGTTATTTTTTCCTTGTAGAGATGTCCTCTAGATTGCTGGCTATAAAGGTGTGGAACTTAGAATGAGATCAGAGATGGAGGAAAAAAATGCAAGTTGAAGTCAAGGAAGTGTAGTGATCACCCAGGGAGAGAAGGTAGCAACAGCTAAGAGGGCATGTGGAATTGGCAGGATCACAGCTAATTAAAGATGGGGCCAAGGAAGAAGATTCCACAGGAGATGTTTGAGAAAGAGCAAGCAAAGAAGTAGGTACAATAAAGTAAATTATAGAGTCAATCCTCCTTGAATCAAAGGGAGTCCTAGCACCTTTTTTTTTTTTTTTTTTTGTAAAATGTCATGAGCAAAATTAAATATTGAGCAAAAAATAGTGATAAAGAATCCATAAATTAAAAAGAAAAACAGAATAGTGATATCATTAAGAAGTGCTACAGGTGACTTCTAAAGCACACAGGTCTGGGAGGGGAGAAGGGACCAGACCCACAGAGAAAGAAGCAAAGAAGGAAAGAAAGAGAGAGAGAGAGAGAGAGAGAGAGAGAGAGAGAGAGAGAGGAAAAAGAGAAAAAAAGGAAACGATTCAGCAAACAAACAGTCTATTTATATGGAATATGAAATATTTTCTTTTCAGAAACATGAATGAAAAAAGTGAATAATTATTTTCATGGGAAATTCTGTAAAATTCCTTACTTCTAGAGAATGCCAAGCAGATTTTGCCTTTCTTCTTGATGTATTAGTTAATTATGGCCACAATTATGTTGCTTAATGAGTAAGGACACAATTTCTACAGAGATGGAGGAAAAAATGCAAGTTGAAGTCAGGGAAGTGTAGTGATCATCTGCAATGTAATTTTTGTATATTTGCAGATTGTCCTGAGGTCAGCCAGTCTAACATGGGTATGGCTGGAGCCTTTCTCCATGACATATCTGGTTAGAATGAACTCTCTGTTTCTTTGGGGCTCTCTTCCCACTTGCAAATTTATATTCTGGGAGCCACACTGAGGAAGCAGATCTTCCTGGGAAAGGTAGAGGCGTAGGACAACAGCCCAATCACACAAATGCTTTCCAAGCCTCTCTGTTGACCCTTGTATGCGCTAAATGAAATGCCTGGACAAACCAAAATCAAGAGGTGTATTCTCCACTCACGGAGCAGGGGGTAAGATGAAGATATAAAGTGTGTTTGATGAAAGTAGAGCAAGGGGAATAGACAACATTTTTGAACAAACATTGAATCTGTCACAATTGGAAATTACATATTTATATTAATTGCTTATTGTGCTACGTTATAGTCACATTTGATATTATTGAATTGTACAGTCATATTCAGTATTATTGTTTGAGCTGATTAAATGGTCTCCCTCCTACTGTCTTCTGTATCTCTTTTTTTTCCTTATGCTGTCACTGTACTTATAGTTGCTTCATTTCACACAGGGTCTTTTGTGAAGCCTTGAAGGCAACACTGAGCTATTTAACAGGACTTTTTTCTTGCTTTTATTTTCCCGTTACTTTACTTCGTTATAATATTTTGGTAATCTTGCGTATTTTTTGAATCCTCCCCTCCTAAAAAAAAAACCACAAATTAAAAATACAAATATAAATTAAAAATAAATGAGCCATATTTCCTTAAAAAGCATCTCTATTTATCTATATGATGTCTGTGTTTCAAAGGGAGGCATTGACAAGTTAGGAAATTAATTGCAAAAGATTTTGAAAATTTTTAACATTGTATGTGTATGTCCATTCTTTATTTCAGTTATGATGCATTTCAGATGTGCAGAAAAGAGCTTTTCTATTTGCTATGCAATTGAAGGCATCACATTTAATCAAAACAAAACATACACATAACTCTTTCAAAGTATTGGATTTGCCAGTCGGTTTGTTTCCAGCAGGTACCAAAACTTCAGTCATACATCTACCATTTCTCTTTCCATAATCTCTAATGCTTCTGCATTGCACTTATATAGAATTCATTTTATCTATGTAAAATAGATTACTTTGGCATTCTATACACTTGTATCATTCTAAGCAATAAAATCCACAAAGATGTCAGTTTGAAGTGCGAAATATATTTCCCCAGTGTACATCAAAATAAATACATATTTATTAAAATAAAAATGTGCACTCTGTGCCATCTTAAATATGTACTTTACAGCCATCATTACCTAGCATAGCATGACTAGAAAACACAGTTTTACAGCCAGCTTTGCCAAACTAGAAATAGAGTAACCTAGTTAAGCAACAACATATTTTGGAAAGAATTTCTCACTTCTACTTCACTATTCTTTTTCAGGTTTGTGGAAGGAATGCTTAACATTTGTTATAATGCCATTGATCGTCATATTGAAAATGGTAAAGGGGATAAGATTGCTATCATCTATGACAGTCCTGTTACAAATACTAAAGCAACTATAACCTATAAAGAAGTCCTGGAGCAGGTAATGTCATAAGCTTTCTCTTTATATTAGAAGTTCTATGCAAATTATTTAAAAGTACATGTTCTCATTATGCAAACTCTAAAATATTTTACCATGTTTTCCTTTAGATGCACTTTGGGAATGAATGCAAGTGTGTGAACTCATTTGAGCTGTTTTTAACCCTTTCATTTATACTTCACAGTACTGGAAGATGTTTCTTTTACAGAGAGAGGCGAAGTGGTCTCAAAGCTATGTCTAAGTCTGCTTCCAGCCTTTGTTCTCTACCTTACTGCCATCATCATGTTTGAAAGTGGCTACTCCTCATTCTTGCAGGATCCCAGCATCTCCTAACTGTCTTCCTACTATTGGCTCTGCTCATTTTAAATTATCCCCTAAGTGATTCCAGAATTCTCTTCTGAAGAAACAACATATTTCTCTGTCTTGCTTAAAAATTTTTTCCTTAAAATCAGTGTTATATGGAGAGTAAAATACAGACTCCTGTGATGTACAAGATGCCTTGGAATCTGATCACAGCATCCCTTCAAGCTTCATTTCCCAACATTCTTGGCATGAACACAACTCCTATTAGTCCCTCAGATACTCCTGGCCCATTGTAGCTCCTTGCATATGCTCATTCTTTTGTTTTATTTGCTCTTTTTAGTTCTTTCTCATCTATGTAGTTCTTAGGTGGATCATGATGTTGACAGATGATTTATAAGATTTTTTTCCTCTTTTAGCATAAGAGCAGAATTTGAATTAGTTTTCAAAAGTAATTATAAAAGTGAGTATTGTAGACTGTGGGAAAGTTATTTTAACTGTGGGGCATGACATTTGTTTGTATGTGATTTAAAGGGGGATAATGCTGTAGGGCAGACTTTCTTAATCTTTACACTACTGATACTGTCGCAGGAGAAGAAATGTCTCAACTCAGAACCAGCAGGATTCTTGGCATACATAACAGAAAAGAATTTCAGTATGTACCAGTCAAAGTCATAGACAGGTTTATTGAGGAAAGTAGATAGACATTCAAGGGAGAATGTTCAAACCCATCAAAAGAGATATGCTTTTGCTGCAAAGCAAGGAATATGCACTTGAGGGAGAATGCTGGCCATCTCCACAGACACGACAGCAACCCATTGGTGTGGGGTGTTAATATTTATAGAGGGTCGGTGCTAGGCAGGGTGGAGCTACACAATTTGCCCCCAGTTTTGCCTTTGCTTACACATTTCCCTTATTTTACAGGGGCATGGGTCAAGGGCATGTCTCTCGAGCTCAAGACTTACAACTGTGCTTTCTGCATCTCAGTGACTTGTGGGCATTTCTGTTAAGATTCAGGATCTCTCTCTATTCTAAATTTCTATCTCAGTGTTTTGGACCAGAAATTCTTGGTTGAGGAGGGCTGTTATGGACATCTTAGGACGATTAGCTGCATCCCTGCCCACTGCATGCCAATAGTACCCCCCTCCCAGGTTGTGAAGACTAAATATGTCTCCAAACATTGTCAGTGTCCCCCGGTTGGTAAAACTGACACTGGTTATGAAGCACCGGTGTGCAGAGTCTGCCATGCTGTTACTGGAATTAAATTGCTTGGCTGACTGCTGTAGAAAGGCCAACAACGTTCCGGAGACCAGAGTTGGAAGGAAGGAGTCAGGTTTATTCAAGGGTCAGGAGTCTGTAGAAAATAGAGGGGCTACTGCCTCAAAGTTTCATCTTGGGGGAACTCAGGGGTGCAAAAAACTTTTATAAGGAGGAAAAAGAAGTATGGCAAGAAGGCTATGTGCTAAGTTGGGTCTTTAGATGCCTGGGGCTGTGACTTCTTTTATATTTTCTGAAACATGCAATGACCTTGATCTCCTGGGGCTAGCTCTTGTCATAAAACTAAAGACTAAGAAAAGGGGCACTACAAAGCTCATCCAATATTCTTGGCTTTCTAAATCTAAAGATTTAGCAGTTAACATCTTAACCATCTAGGTGGGCTTCTCTCCAGTACAAGGATTAGGGATGACTGAAAACCTTGCAGAATTCAGCCAAGGATAACTTCCAAAAAGAGCAGCTCTGTCACAATGCTAGGGTTTGTTTGGAAACTTGCTTTTAACTGAACAGTTTTTTTTTTTTTTTTTTTTTTTTTGCATTGCATTCTCTGCTTTTGTTTATTGAACCCTATTTAAGAGTTCTATTTGGTTTTTAGGTAACTTCACCCATTCTCTCAGGCTTTCTGAAATTATATTATTTTGTATCAGCATGTTCCTGTTTTTCTTTGCAAAAACATTTAAGAAAGGCAACTCAGACAAAATAATTACCTCCCCAATCCTGAGTTGTTGTAAACAAGAGAGAAGAGTTAAATCAGTTTAGTCAGGTTGTGTATCAGACCGATTGCAGCAATAGTTCTCAATTTCTGCTAATCCAGACATAAAAAGAATTCATGAAAAGGGAAGATGAAGTACCAGTCTCAGAAAAATGGCATACCCTGGGGGAGAAGGAGCAAGAGTGAAGCCTTAAGGACAATCCACTGATTGTCTGGGAGGAGGAGCAAGAGTGAAGCCTTAAGGACAATCCACTGATTGTCTATCACCTCAATTGTTGCCTTGAGTCAATCCTTCTAAATTGAAAGACAGAGTAGGAGCATCTACTAATTGGCCAAACTTATGTCACATGTCTAGAGTACCAGGTCTTGGGGAGGAAAAATCTTAGCGTCTTTTGATTTCATTATGGGAATTGGGACTCTGTCTCCTTCTAGGACTCAAGGTAAATTCCATTTTAATAAGAATAGAGTTCAAATGCTAAGCAGCCCAAGACAAAGACAAAACAAAAACTGCTCTATCTCATTTGGTATATTTATTGGTCTGTAAGTGGGAATTGGATATTTGTGGAATGCAGTAAGCAGAAACAGAGCTCACAGTGGCACAGTGGGCTGTACGGTGCCCCATTGTTGCTTCCTGACTTGGAGCAACAACGCTGCAGGAGAAAAACTTGGAGGCAGAATGAAGATGAAAGAAGGTTTTTTATTCCTCGGCTTTAGCAATCTCTCAAAACTCTAACACTGCCTCTTTCAGCAACTTCTCTGATTCTTTACTTCTTCTGACTACTGACTCTTTACTTTACTTCTTTACTTTACTTTCTTTTACTTTTACTTTCTTAGAGAGAGCTTAGAGAGAGCGAGAAAGAGAGAGAGAGAGAGAGCTTCTTCTTTCTTCTTTCTTCTTTGGCAGCCTCGGCCTGACTCCGACCAGCAACAACTTCTCTCTATATCAGTCTGACTCCTCACCCGGTTATATATCTTTAGCTTTAACAAGGACCACAGGTGCGTCACATAGTTCATGGGCATGCAAAGATTCTTTCAGGTGGAAACCAGAACATCTCTTATGGCCATCAGCTAACCACAATTAACCATCTCCTATTAGGGCTTCTTCACGCCATTATCAAATATGTTTGTTATTCATATGAGACTGAGTTTTAATATAAGAGATAATAGAAATTTCAGGAAAACATATTGTACTTCGTTTTATTTTAGCTGTGCATTTTCTGCTTTTAGAAGAGGTTTATGCTATCTATGGTTAAAAAATTGTTTCTATGGTTTGGGCATATTGCCACAGTCTCATTTTATGAATGTGAAAGCCCAAGACACTTTTAAATTTTAATTGGAATACAGATTTGGAAGTTTGTTTATGTATTGCAAGAATATTATCTATATCAACATCTCGAATTTGATACATACCCAAACATCAGAGTCTAAGAAAAAGCTTTAGAGAAACCTAAGATGAGAAGAGTTGTTGCCAGTCTGATTTTTTGGTGCTTCCTCTTTAAATGCATTTATTACATAAGTGTATATGATAATTACACGCATATGTTTTGCTTAGAAGCTTTTTTCCTAACTCATCTTACTTTCAAATATTGAGTCTAGACCCTTAGACTCTTGACGTTTGTACTAGTTCACTGGTTTCAGTTTAGCCTGACATCAAAGTACTTAAAAGGACTGTTTCTCTCACCCGCTGACAGCCTCTGACTCTCCAGGCTTTTCTTCTCCAAAGTACTAAAGGAAGAACTGTTAGGAAAGAGAGAGAGCCTTGTGTGCTACTTTGATTACCTGCTCCCGCGTTCCCTGTGGCTTTCATTTCATCAAGCAGGGAAAGCCGAGAAAGAAAGATTTAATAGGTAATGCCACTGAGAACAAACATAAAGAACCACCTCTGTACATCACTTATTTAATCTCCCCTGTTTCATTTCTCCTGGGGGTTTCTCGCTAGGCAAAACTTGATTAAGTTAGTTAGCATTTTTTTTTTTTTAAATTTAATTAGTGAAACAACAAATTGTAGACTAAGTTGCCTTAGTGGTGTGGACCATCTGAAAAATTTCCAGAATGATTCATAAGCAGAGCTTTTGAGAAACTGTGATCTTTTCTGTAGATCTGAATATTTTAAACAATCTTTTACCAAGGCTTTTGAATAGGGGGATTTGACCTCCATTTAAAGACCCATCTTTCATTCAACAAACATTTGTTTCGTATGCTAAACCCTATTAAGAGCAGAGGAAGCCAGTTCTTGCTGTCAAGGAGCTAAGAAAGCATATATACATAGTCCATTTCAATGTAAAACAAGGTTTATGACAGAGCTGAGTGCTACATTCTGTGCAAACACATGGGAAAGCAGCTGAGTTATGTTCCTTTATATTGAAATACTTGTGATAAGTTACAAAGAGAAAAGGTGTATTTTGATTCACAATTTTGGAAAGTCCAGGACAAGATCAGGTGGACCTATTGCGCTGGATCTATGATAGGTTCATTGGATGGTAATGGCAGAGAGTGTGTGATGGAGCAAACTCCTCACCTCGTGGCCATGAAGCAGAAGAGGAAGAAGAAGGGGTCAAGGTCAGACAGTCTCATCAAGGGCATGCCTCCCATTACATAAGAGCCTCCCATTAGGACCTACCTCCAATCAATTCCACCACCTCCCAAGAGCATCACTTTGGGGATGAAGCCTTAAACACATAGACATTTGAGGGACACTTGGCAAACTAACTATATCATCACTCAACCCAGCCAAGGGAAATAGGACCTAGGAAGGCTTTCTGGAAGAGTTGTTACCTAAAATTGATGGTAGAATGAGTTAGCCATTGTAGTCGCCTGAAGCGATGGCCGCTTGGAGCAAAGAAGCCGCGGGAAGAAGTTTTGAGACGAACTGGAAACAAACAGCTCTTTATTCTGGCAACTTTTCTCCCTGGCTCTAACTACACCCCGACACGCCGTCCACGCTCCTCTAACCTCCAAAATGGCGCAGACCTCCTCTCAATCTCGCTCAAGTCCCTCGAGATCTCCGGCCAAGTCTCGCAAGATCCCGGGCCAAGTACGGAAGGCGCCAATGCCCAAACATGTCCAAAGCCAAAGCCCGTAGTCCACCGCAATTTAAGCCATCTCCCCAAACAGGGCTCCTACAAGCCATCATTACCTTAAGTACATGTACGAAGACACAATTGTTGTAAAAATACTTTATATAAAACCAGCAACTTGAAAAATTGTGCTCTTTATATGTAATATGAGATGAATTGCACTCTGCAAACATGTATAACAAATTAGAATAAAAATAAATTTAAAAAAAGAAAAAAAAATTAATCCAATTCCCCATACTTTGTATTTCCTTCTCCCTTCAGATCTCTTGTGGGTCATATTACCTTAATGTTATTTCTGAGTGATATCTTTCCTGACCATATTAACTAGAAATATTCTTGTTTACACCAATTTGTATCTCTCTATTTTGCTTTCCTTTTAAATTTAGCATTTATTATTTGATACTATTCTTTACATTGCATGTATCTTTATGTCTTTATTGTTGCTTCCTCTTCCACTATGTCAGTTGTAGGAGGGCAAAGATTTTTGTTTTGTTTGCAGAAGTGTCTGACACACAGTAAATATTTATTGAATGATGAATGAATCAACAAAATACCATTTGAAATTTCTAAGTGACAAGTTTCTTTTATTTCAGAAAGTTCTTATCTTTAAATTATATCAGTAATAGAACTTGATCATCTTTGTAAATAAATTGTAACTTTTATCTGTGAAAATTTTTAAGTTATTTACATTTAACTTGGTGGTTCACGAAGAATATTTCTTCCTTTAATATCTCACACTTAAATGTCAAAAGATCTGCATTCCTGAAGATAGGAATATATTTATTGTGTCCCTCTCTAACTCTTTTCAAATTAATATATTATCATATTAAATCACAGTGAAATAAAATGGATTTGTGTGTTTGTATGTGTGTGTCATAAACCATAAGTCATTTTTAGATATTCCTACATTGAATATTTTCTACATCACTAATTTAACTTTGAACTTACCTCTGTATGTAGAATTTACTATTTTTTATATTTCAACAATTATGAATTTTTATTTAGTTGCAAAATAAAAAAAAGTGACCCCAAAAAGCATTTGAGAAATTTTCATTACTGTATATACATGAAGAAAATTGATAAAACTCAATCTATCATAAATTTCCTGATTTAATTAAAACTGAAAATACCTATTATCTCTACTAAAGGTAATTATTGAAGTATAATTATGTTAGTGGTTGTAATTGTGAAGGTTTAATAATTTAGAAGAGAAAATTACTCTGAAATCAAGGGCCATGTTCCACAAAAAGTCCACTTGAACCCCTGCCCTTTGGACACTTGCTTCAAAGCATGAATTCTATTTTCTCAGAAATGTCACAGTAAAATAGTCTAATTTCCTCTGTCATTAATGGTAGTATTTCTTTTTGTTTAATTTTTTTTAGTTATATATGGAAACAATATTTTAGTTTATTTATTTTTATGTGGTGCTGAGGATTGGACCCAGTGCCTCATATGTGTGAGGCAAGCGCTCTGCCACTGAGCCACAAACCCAGCCCATGGTAGTGTTTCTTTAAGCAAAAACTACAACACAAAAAGCAGAGCATAAAGAAATTTAGCTGTCAGTGGATGGCTGATTGAGATCCACTAAAAAAGTATATATCTGTAAGGTAAATTATTTTTTCTATGCTTGGTAAATTGACAGTGATTCTAGTATGAGATAGAAGTTATATTAGTTTATGCATTTTTTGTATAAGATACAATTTTGGAACTTTTTCATTGGTACCGGGGAGTGAACCCAGGGGCAGTTCACCACTGAGCCACATTGAAGGGCAAAGCAATCACACCGGGGACAGCCGTGCAGCCAAAAGATTTATTCAACAGCCTTCGTGGCTGGTAGCGAAAACCGGAGAAGAGGTGCTCTGGTCGAAGTTCGAAGAGGTGGGAGAGGGGAGTCAGGGAGAAGGGAGGGTGCAAGCTCTGGTGGGAGAAGGGAGTCAGGGAGAGGGGAGTGTGCAAGCTCTGGACAGAAGGTGGGTGCTTGGTCGCACCGGCTAGGATCTCTGGAGCTGTCGGCTAAAGCAGCTGCTGTCTGGCTGGAGGCTGGAGCTGTCAGATGGGAGCGGCCGTGGGGCTGAAGGTGGTCGGTCTGGAGCTGTCAGCTGGAGCAGCTGCTGTTGGCTGGAGGCGATGGGTCTGGAGCTGTTGGCTGGGGCAGCTGCTGTCGGCTGGAGGCGATGGGTCTGGAGCTGTTGCAGTGCAGTCGGCTTCCTCCTTCCTCTGCAGAGATGAGCCGATGTATCTGTCTTCCTCCTCTCAGCAGCAACGAGCCGATGTTGTGTGTCCGTGTGTCTCTCTGAGTCTCTCAAACAGGGCCTTATATAGGGATTTCTGGTGGGGGTGCACTAGAGCAACCCCAAACACCATTGGCTAGAACAGGGTGTCCTTTAAGCCTATTGGCTCTTGCCTGGGGAAAAGAAACATCCTGCCCGGGGAAGAAACATCCTGCCTGGGGGAAAAAACATCCTGTCCAGGGAAGAAATATCCTGCCGAGAATGAAACAAGGTTGCTTCTCTCAGGATGTGGAGAACTCTGAGGGCAGGGGAGGGTAACTTATCTATCACACATCACTGACTTTTTCATTTTATTTTATTTTTGTTTTGAGAAAGGTTCTTGCTAAGTTGTTTAGGGTCTTGCTAAGTTGTTGAGTTTGGCTTTGAACTTATGATTCTCCTGCCTCAGCCTCTTAAGCCACTAGGATTATAGGTGTGGTCCACTGAAACCAGAAATTTCTGAACTTTTATTTAAATATAATATTACTCACATAACAACACAGAACATAAGTATCAATTTTGTTTGATTTTCACAATCAGAATAGTCTATTTTCCTCATCATAGAATATTCCCAAGCCCCAGAAGCCCTTGTAATCCTCCTTTAGTCATTTTTCACTCAGTCCCTACATGATTGTGATCTAACCATCTAAACAACATTGATGACCTATACCTGCTTTTGAACTTTATATAAATTGAATACTAATACAACATGTTCTTGTGTATCTGGCTTCTTTGTGCTCAACTTTCTACTTATGCAATTCATTTATTTCATTGCAAGAGGTTGTAGTTTGGTCATTTGGGTAGTATCTAGTTTGTGGTTATTACAAGTAATGTTTCTATGAATATGTTTGTGCAGAGTTAGGTAATATATATGCATTTGTATTGGTGATGTATCTAGCAATGAAATGGCTGGTTCATAGGGTATGCACGTGTTGGGCTTGATTAGATAATGCCAAACAATTTTCCAGAGTGGTATTACAAATTTTCAGTCTTACCTGTAGTGTATGAGAATACCATTTGCCAGCACTTGGTATCGATAGTACAAAGTCTGTTTAATTTTGGCCCTTCTGGCAAATGTGTGGTGATATTGTGTGTGGTTTTAATTTGCTTTTCCCTAATAACTGAAGAAGAAGAGCTCTTTGTCCTGTGCATATTAGCCATTCATCAATCTTCTTTTCTGAAGTGCCTATTCCTGTCTTTGGCCCATTCGTTTTGTATCAGACTGTTCCAGGACACATAAGTTTTGGAGAGAGACTTTTGCACAACTAAAGGGAAGACTTTGTGAATATTTTTAAACCTTAAGAAAACATGATTTAGACCCTCTAATATAAGGGTGGTGTTTAAATGATTTTAAAAATCTTAACGCTTTGAAAATATTGTCCTCTGTTTTAAAAATAGTGATAAAGTCTACACTTTTATAGTATTTTCTAGACACTCTTTAAAAGCACATTGGGAAGTGATTTCTCTCCAATAGAACGTATTGAAAAAGGAAGCAAAAGCCTCACAATTTAAGACTGTAGAAGACCAATAAAGATGGTGCTGTGTTAGTGCTTTCATTAATCTTAAGAGGCTCTAGTTAGATTGACTTAGAGCCATGTGCTCCAACCAAATTTTCCACAAACCCTTTCATTTTTATGAGCTATTTTATATATTGCAAGGTTATATAATGTATTTTAGCAGAAACACTTACATTCATTTTAAAGAGCTTAGAATCCCCTAAATTTGGAATTCAATTTGTATCAAAATTCCAACTGAAACTTTCTTTTGAAAAACTTTCCTACTTAGTAAAATTTAAGTTTGATTCTCAGACGATACAATATGAGGAAAATCATTACCTTTACTTTATAATAAAAAATATAGGAAAAAATTAATTAAATGAGAAAACAATGATTTTGCATTTCTAACCTTCCCCTTTCCATATTTCAGACCATTTATTCCAAATTAAAATAGTGTAAGGATTATTTTTTACTTCAATCCAAAATAGCAACCATATCACCAATTCCCTTGAATTGTCTCATCCAGATTTGTAAAGACTGAATTGTCCACGAGGCCAAAATGATTATTTGAAGTACAAACCCACTTTCTCTTCACATGAAGCCAGCAGCTATTTCAACACACTTTGAAGTCCGAAGCATTTCACTTAGACCTTTTTCCAAGCTCCAGGTTCATTTCTCCTTTTACTCTACTTATTAGTGTACTTATGTGATGTCCTGACAAGAGAAAGGACTCCTCTGGGTAGGGGAAATGTTTTATTCATCTTTCTAACTCACACAGTAGCTAATACAGGCCTCCTAGAGAGCAGGATTGTCTTATGTATTGAGTGAGTCCACACATAGGACATTCAATAACATTTTTAAGAAAGTAATGAAAAATATAATCTTTGATGAAGAGACATAATTTCTAAAAATATGACTTGTCCTCCTCATGTTTGTAATTTTTCATTTTACATCAGGAAGGTTTGTTTTTTCGTAGGGTGACAATTCTCCTTGGTGCAATTCCTGACCCCAGAGATCTGTATGCTGCTTCATTTAAAGCCTTCTTTATAATATATACCTCACTTTGCCATCTTGAAAACCTGGACCATGGTTTTTATTCTTACATTGGCTTAATGAATTTATTTTTATCATTCTTTGATAGGCCTTACTAGATGATTTGTCTTGTCTTTAGTAGGGCTCCACTCTGACATTCTAGAAAGTTAAGAAAATCAGTGGCCAACCTGATTTGAATTTATGTTCTTGTACTGGAATGATGTAGCCAAGTTTATTTATTTATTCATTTATCAAAACATACTTGCAGGGCACTTTTTGATACCTCTGGGGACACCATAAGTTCCAGTTGTGAATGATACACACTCTTTGTACACAAGAAAATTGCATTCTAGTTGGGGAGATATAGTAGAAATAAAAAGATAATGCAATATAATTTAGTGTAACAGTAAGTAAAAAGCTAGAGAGGTACCTGGGCTGAGTGAGGTCTTAGGTCTTTTCAGGAAAAGCTACTTGTTACTGAACACATGAAATTTGAGCCAAGTCAAAAATAAAGAGTGGGATAGACTCATTTGAATGTCTGAGTGACAATTGTATCAGGCAGAGGCTGTGAAGCAAGAATAGACCTGGAACCTTGGGAGTGCCAGGAGGCTGATGATGAGAGGAGAGTTGGAGAAGGTGTGTGTGTGGGTGCTGAATCAGACAATGCAGATCCCTGTAGGCCATGGTCAGGACTGGTTGTGTTCTAAGTATAATGGGGAAATTCCATATTGTTAAAAGAATCACTTCAGCTCCTCTGCAGTGGGAAAGGTTGCAAGCAATGAGATGACAAATGGTCCAGAAGAGACATGAATAGGTACCACTTAGCTTTATCTCCTTACAATGACAGCATTTGCTTTGCATGTAAGAAATGAAGGCATAAGGACAGAGATAGACTCAGCAGGGGCTTCTGGAAGTTATTCTACGTGTCTTTTCTTGGATCTATGGCTATACCTACTAGATTTAAAACAACGTCTGATTCAGTTTATTACATTTCGGTTCTCTGTAAATGCCCTGCTTGCTTCCTGTCATTAGAGGGTTGTTTGTCTGCTTTTTAGTATTCCAAGGGATTGTTCTTATATAATTAATTTGTTATAAGGGCTTTAGTTCTTTTTCTTTTATCGATATTCTATGAATGATTTTCATTATTAAAATTTGTTTAATAATTTATACAATCTTTTTCTAAAACACATCTCTTAAATGTTGGTTGAAGGCTAGATTGGTGAAACAAAGATACTCAACAACATAGTGACGTGAAATTTAAAAAAAAATACATCTCCCTATAAAATAACACAGCTGATGAGGTGCAGTTTGGAATAACCCAGTTTTGTTATATCTTCTTGTACCTTCATCCTCTAGTTTACTGTCATTTGCCTCATTGACGCTGAGGCACAATACAACTCATGTGACCCAACTCTTCGGGAAGTGGAAGAGGCTATGGAGGAACAGAGATGCTGTGTAGGATCTGTATCCAGAAATATCATGTGTAGCTTCCCTGCATATCCATTTGGCCATTAGCTGCAAGCAAAAGCTGGGAATGTAGTGTAGCCAGATGGATTTTGATGGGCAATTAGGAGTTTATAGCCACAAATATTCTTTCAGTGCATAGACTAATCATATACATGATCTTACATGTAAATAATTACAACCTACTGTTAATTAATAATGAGTCCAGGGAAACAAATAAGAGCTGAAAATGAAGGACCAGAGGGGTCATGTGAAAAGGTAAAGAAAGAAAGCTTTGTTCAGTGAGGTATTCTACTGACATATATGGGAAATTTATTATATAACATTTATTGTACCAGGCAAGGGAGGTCATAAAGATGAGTAAGATATGGGATCTGCATTTAAGGATCTCATTGTTGTCCTGGTGAGAAAAACACAAAAAGCAATGGAATATAGTGTGACAATGTAACAATAAAACTCTGAATTTGTAGCAAGAGATGGAACCAACCTGGACCAGCAATCCAGAGAAGGAGCCAGTGGAAGTGATGCACGAGCTGGATCGTGCAAGGAAGACAGAAATGGATGGCGCGTGCATAGGCGGCTCTTCCTAGGCCTGCAGGGGATATTTCTAAGAGCTGGATTTGACATAATTAATAATGAAGGCATATACCCTGAAGACAAAATTGAGTGCCTTTGGTGGGCTCGTTGCTGGGCTTTTCAATGAATTAAGAAAGGGGAAAAATAGATTGTCAGAAAGTCCAGAAGGGAGACAAACAGTTGTTAACATTTAGTAGCAGCAGAATATAAAAAGAAAACAGTAGAAGTGAGGAGAGTTGGTAACAATTATTCTTTTACTGGTTGGTTGGCACTTGCACCTGAGTACAATCAGCAGTGCTAGTACAGCTGAATATGTCAACAACTTTCAGTTCCTGACCTTTAACTAACATGTTAAAGGTCACTTTAAATTATAAAATCCTTTGACCTGGCATAACTTTTATAACAAGTGGAGGATAAAGCTGACTAACATAAATTGAAGAACTTTGAGTGGCTAAAGGAATGCAAATGAAGATAGGAGGACAGAATCTTGTTTTGATCGTATGAAACAAAATATTGTCATATAAGTCATTTTGAATTAGATTAAAATGTGTAGCTATGGAAAATGATGCTCTTAATTTTAATTCATTTGGCAGTTTTATGGTTCTAGTTAAGTACAATAAATTTGAATAAATCAATGGAAGGTTGTATTCAATAAAATTATTGTCAAGATTAGAGATCTGGGGGAAATTGTTTATTTTCTTATATTATACTTGATTTAAAAACATTTCCTTTCCATTAAAAAGCTGAATAATGTTAAGCATATCATATATGGTTCTGTGAGAAATTTGATACATTTATGAATGTTATGATAAATTCTTGGCATGTGTGATGATATATGTTCACTCTGTTTCTTAGTTACTCATGTATGCGTAATTTCGGTGAATTTTCTTCCTTTAAATGCATACAGTTTCTTTGGTTGAAAGATGCAAATGTTATTGGAACAGATCCAACTGTTGCAATGATCTCATGTCCTTGTATTATTCCTGGGATGTTTTGCAAGTTCTCTATGAGTCCTTCACATATATTGATTGACTTTCAGAATGTATTGACCAATAAACCATAAAGGTTAACAGGAACATAGTGCAGTGCTGAGAATGGCGGTCTGTATACATACAGTAGTTGTCATATTTTATGTACTATCTATGCAAGTGCTGAGGGTGTTTAATTAGATCTTTAGTTAAATAATCAGTGTAGAACTGACCTAAAGGAATCATGGTTCCCGTTGACATCTTTCACATCTTTTAATTTTTCCTTTCATTAAAAGAAAAAAGGAATCCGGAAAATTGCTTTACCAGTCATTTCCCCTCAAAATTGTGGGACACAAAAATACTTTATAAAAAAAATAATTCCTGTATACTTTTGGTATTTACTTATTTTTATTTTAATGTACAATTAAGCCTAGATCTTCATATCTTTTCTTTGTAGTACCGTACATATATAAAGCCATATCTGATTTATAAATAGGATGAGAACAAACTTACAAAATAAACCAGTTGAGGATACTAATTTGATGTAGTGAATATGTTGTTTTGCTGGAACTGAATGACTGATTACAATGTGCATATAGTGCTGTGGCCCTGGTGAAGGGCAAAAATCACACTGGGGACAACCATGCAGCCGAGAGATTTATTCAACAGGCTTTGTGGCTGGTCGGAGGTCAAAGAGGTGCTGGGAGAGGGGAGTCAGGGAGGGGAGTGTGCAAACTCTGGTGGGAGAAAGGAGTCAGGGAGAGGGGAGTGTGAAAGCTTTGAACAGAAGGTGGGTACCTGGTCACACTGGCTGGGATCTGTGGATCTGTTGGCTAAGGCAGCTGCTGTTGGGCTGGAGACTGGAGCTGTTGGCTTGGCAGCTGCCGTCAGGCTGAAGACAGTGGGTCTAAGGCTGGTGCAGTGGCTTCCTCTTCTCCGCAGGGATGAGCTGTTGTGTCTTTGAGTCTCTCAAAGGGGACCCTATATAGAGATTTCTGGTGGGGGGGGTGCACCAGAGCGACCCCAACGCTATTGGCTCTTTGCCTGTGGAACAGGGCAACCTTTAAGCCTATTGGCTCTGGCTCCTTTCCGGGGAAAGAACAGCCTGTCCGGACAGAGAGACCTCCAAACCCATTGGCTCTTGCCCAGGGTAAATGAAACAAGGTTGCTTTGCTCAGGACAGGGAAACCTCTGGGGGGGGGGGAGGGTAGCCCATCTCACCTGGTGAATGTTCCCTGTGATGCCTCAGTTCTAACATAACAGATTGGTAATTGAACTTTTATAGAGCCTCTGATACTACAGTGTACTGTGATGTCATCTGCCCTTTACTTAATATGCATGTGATTATAAAAACAAACACAAATTAACATAGTGAATTTCCATTGGAGCCTAGATAATCCAGAGTAATACTATATTAATTTTTTAAATTGTCATCAAAATGAAAATGCAAAGTTTAAGAATTCTCATAGAGAACTCCCAGGCTCTGAAAACATCTCTACAGACCCCAGTTTGAGAACCACTATGTTAAACAACTTATTAGATCAAGAGAAAAGTGATCTGTCTTTAATTAACAGCATGAATTAATGTTTCTTTTTAATATTCTCCATTAGCTATTCAATGCAGCATATATAGCAGCCACATAGTAACTGTTTTAAAATAATAACTCTGTTTCACATTTTGCATACTGACTTATTGTACAAACAAATAGGTAGAGCAGTTATTATATCATAAGTCTTTCTGTTCATCAAAGGAATATAGCTTTGTCTACATGACTTAACACAAATTTGTGTTTAGTTGCATATAGGCTTACACAAAGTTGTGTTTAGTTGCATATACTCTTTATTAATAGACTATGATAGATTCTGTATTTTTTAAACAAAAATATGGAAAGTTTGCATATTAGTCACATTATACTACATGTTTCTGAATACTTATGTAAAGAGTGAATGCATAATTGTGGCAAGTGACAACAGTGAGTGTGAATGACACTTATAGACTTGCCTGTAATCCATATCCATTGTTTTCTTTTTCCCTTCTTTTACAGTTGGAGGTTAATCCTTTTTGGTACTGTGAAACTATCCCTACACATATTGTTAGGGCTCTTGTTAGCTCCCTCACATACCAGTATCATTGCTAGTTCTGCTTCTTAAAAACATGCCTGTTGCACAGGAGGGTGACTGTAAATAAATGTATCATACTGTACATTTTAAAAAGCTAGAAGAAAGGGTTTTAGACATTGTCACCATAAAGAAGTGATAAATGTTTGAGGAGCTAGACATGTTTATCCTGATTTTAAACATTACATAGTACTTAGATGGATAGAAACATTACATGGTACCCCATAAAAGTGTACAATTTTTATGTTTTTATGTACCAGGTAAAATTAATTTAAATTAAAACAAGACAAACGTATGCCTGAATCTTTCTGCTACTAGCTAATTTCTTATCTATTTCCCTTCATTGGTTAACTTTGAAATAATTGTCTATATATGCCTTCTCCTACTTTCTTGTCATATACTTCTCCAAAACCTAAAATATGCTAATTCCTCTGAAACTGCTTTAACTAAGGTAATTAATATGATCTTATTAATCATTCCAGTAGACATTCAATATTTTACTTCTTTATCATGCCCAACCTTCTTGAAAATTGACAATCTTCACTCACTCCTGCTTTTCCACCCTGCTTTGTTTTTTCTTCTTCCTTGCTGGCCATTTTGTCAAATCCTCCTTCTTAAGTATGGCTTTCTGTACCTATTTCCTCACTACCTGCTCCTTCTAGGCCTCCTCCTCTTTGCACATTGCACATCCTCCCCTGGCCATTGCACCTGCTCCAGTGTCCTTTGTCCTTTGTTGCCACACATGCGATGGTTACTCCTGATGACAACACTGCCTATTCCCACTCTTCACCACCAGCCCACATTTTCTGAGGATATTCAGATCTTGTATAGGACTTCTGAGTCAATATTACCCTTGGTTGTCCCTCTATAGCTCAGATTTAGACAGGTCCAATCTCACTTTTCCTCCTGGGTTTTCTAGTGCTGTGAATTGTATTGTTTTCTAACCAGTTGCTAAAACCAAACCTGGACCCATTCTTAAGCTTCCCTTTCTCCTACTTTCCATATTATTCCATCATCATTTACCATCCATGCCACACTGAATATTTCTCAAATCAGTTCATATATTTTTATTTCCATTGCATAGCCCTAAATTATGTAATAATGATTCCATTTTAGAAATATGGAACACTCCTATTTCTAAGGAGGACTTAGCAAGTGGGCCTTACCTTCACTTGGCAAGGAAGTAAAGCTCTGGGATTGGGTGTCACCCAGTGGGACTGTGCTACACCCCCCTATTTGTTGTAACACAATCCCTTGCCTTATTTGGTGGAATATTCTATCGAATGTTTTCTCCCCAATAAATAGTGGGGTTTCAGGTGTACTCGCTCTCTTGCCTCCCTTGTTCCTTTTGCTCTCCGGTGTGGGAGCTGACCTTTGAGGTAACAGAGCCATCCCTGTCCCCCAAAAAAGGTATTTTGTGTTTGTGCGGTCTTTTTGTTGCCAGCCCAATTCATGTGGAGTGACCCTGAATCCATCACTCACACAGGACGCAGGTGACAAAAACCTTTTCTCTTTATAAGTTAATTGCCTCTGGTATTTTGTTTTACTAATATGAAGCTAATGCAACGTTGTTCTTAGGAAGAATCTAAACTCAATAGATTTTAACAAGTCTCTGTGTGGTATTTGATAGTGATTCTCTTCCTAATGTTTAAGCCCATGTCACATTCCTCTTCATGCTGAATTTTGGTTATATCTATCTGAACTGTCTTAGTTGTCAGTCAAATGGTACCTACTATAAGGATTAGGGCATTTGACAGAAACTGTCAAGTAAGTGTAAGCAGGAGGAAGTCATGATTACCCAATTATTAATACCTGGTGTGGACAGATGTTAAAATGGTAAAAATTATTACATGCAGTGTAGTCATGGTGTGTGTTAATGATAGTAGTCAATTTTCGTTTCCATTCTTTAGTCCTTGGACCTTTCCTTGGTCTAGGATTATTTTCCCTGTCAACAATGGTCTATTACATGCAAGGACTGTTTTAATATTTACAAGGTGTTCTTTTCAAGGTTTGGGAAATTTTGTTGTTATACTTGTAAATTTCAACATGCGAATATTAAGGAAATGAAAGCACATATGCATAGAGAAATATAGGATTGAATTAATTTTCTGTGAAATATAGTCTGAAAATCTCATTAGGTTTGAAAGCACATAGATTATTGAAAATTGCAGTTATTTCAAGCTTGAATTAAATGAATTAAATAATTATCCATTTCACTTTGGTTGTGAATACATAGTCTGAAAATGGCCAAATATTGATTGAAACCACATATGAAGAAAATGGAAATGAGAAAAATGATTATTTTAAGTATTAGTATTTAGTCTGCCATTAGGAGAAAATTATTTAACAAGAAGAAATATGCTAGTAAATGCTTTCTAGACTACTGTCAGATCATTGTTTTCAATATAGGATAATATGTTTTAATTTTCTTACAAAATTTAATGAATTTTATTCTTAAATATAATATTTATATTGTTATATTTATAAATATTTATATTGTTCTCTGTTTTAAATAAGTAATATATTTTACCTTTGAACATAAATGGTATGGTTTTATCTTTTGAGAAAAAAAATTTTTTTTTTTAATAATATGACCTCTTCATTCCTGCTGTTAGGTGGCTATCTCACAATTAAATTGATTTAGTACTTTAGAATATTATGTTTAAATAAAAATTGTTTCAATGTTGGGTCTAATAAATTGCCATTGTCATTAAAAAAATTACTTTCCTAGAAGCTTCTTATCTTGGATGGAAATATTTACATGCTTGAAAGATTTTTTACTTAAAAAAGATAGTTTTAATATAATTTCTGAGCAGGTTTTAGAAAAGTTGATTCTTCTCACAGATATTTACCTGGATGCATAGTTGGCACATGGCCTAAAGGAAAACCTATTCACTGGGATTGTTTTGATGAATTTTTTTGGGGTAGAAGTAAAACAAACAAACAAAAATGTGCGTGTGTGTGTGTGTGTGTGTGTGTGTGTGTGTATGTGTGTGTGTGTGCACGCACGGTGTGAGAAAGTGAATGCACAATTAATATAAAATTTTAAGAAGTTAAACATATTTCAATCTCTTTCTATGGTAAATTATACATATTCTCAAAAATGGTTCCTTTATTCCTGTTTTTGAGAATATACATATTCTCAAATATATACATATTTGAGATATACATATTTACTCTCTCTCTGTCCTCCTGTCATGAGCTGAGCAGCTTTGTTCTACCACACACACCTGCCATGATCATTATAAACTCTAAGGTGATACTCTGCTACTTTCATAGCAGATACTATGAAAGTTGAAAGTTGAATCAATGATTGGATACTTGCATAATAATATGGCTTTAAATTAGTACCAAAACAGTGGTTAATTCATACAATTTCTAGTGGGGAGAATTGAACAGCATTGTAACTAAGAATATACATATTCTCAAAAATGGTTCCTTTATTTATTAGTAAGCTGTTTCCTCAGATATTGTTTTCTAAATTAGTTATATTTTTGTCATTGATTAGATCAGGGCTTCTTGTATTTTTGAAGATATGCCTTCCCTTGTCTTCTCTTTCATATAATTCTATTTGACATTGCCCTAAGGTTGCTCATGATTGCTGACTTTTTACTAAAGTTTGGATACCCTTTCTTTTTTCTATAAGCATGAGTTTGTTCAGATGGGCACACTTGGCTATTTGTGGAGCATGTGTAAGTTTGCTCTATAGAACATCACCTTTGGTCAAGTTTAACTAATTATATTTGTGCCATGGGCATTTGGTTTTGAAATCATACTAATGTGCAGACGGCTTTTGAATGAAAAGCTTCCAGAATACATTCATATAATTTTTATTAAATTCCTTCATTATCTAAGCCAATTATTTACTTTATAATTCTCAAATTTAAAGGTTTTACTTGTATCTAATGAAATACGTTATGTATAAGCCAAATATATGTATATGTTGTTTTATGTTATATGTTTCTATGGCTGCATTTTCTTATTTTATCATTAATATTTATTAATGTAATACCCCCCACTCCAAATTTCTTTGGTTTAAAGACTACCTACAGTGCTGGGGTTGTGTCTCAGTGGCAGAGCGCTTGCCTAGCACATGTGAGGCACTGGATTTGAGCCTCAGCACCACATTAAAAAATGAACAAATAAAATAAAATTATAAAAAAATGACCGACCATATCTTCTGTATTTTTGTATCTTCAGACTTTACCTTAGTATAGGACACTTAGCAGATACTATGAAAGTTGAATCAGTGGTTGGATACTTGCATAATAAGATGGCTTTAAATTAGTACTAAAACAGTGATTAATTAATACAATTTCTAGTGGGAAGAATTGAACAGCATTGTAACTAAGTAAATACATACATTCATTTTCTTTCTTCAGACTTCCTTTACGGCACAGTTATCCTCAGATTAGCAGTGTAATGTCCCCATATTGGGTGACATATGTTTTGCCCTTGATGGCAGATTGAAAGTAGATTTCAGAGGTCTGTGCCTCATATAAAGCTATCAAATTTTGATACATTAAGACATAATTATAAGATGAAAAAGTGAGTATGGATTGGGTAAATGGTCCATGATTTAACATTGCCTTCAGCTGAAAATCTGTAGTTTAAAATATTTCCCTTAGGATAATAGAAATTACAAATCTATGTTCAGACATCCATGGCAGGATTAGAATATGTCATTAGGTAAAAATAATATATATTTTTTTTCTTCTGATAATTTTCCAACTGAAATTGATAAACTTTTCAGAACCTTGAACTCTGACATAGCACTATTAATTGTCCTTTTTGTTGAAGGTTCAACAGAACTTTATTTGATCATTATAAACTCTTAGGTGACTGGGACTACCAGTTTTTTTCATCTTATAGCTCTGTGTTGCCTACGTATAGTCTAAATGATTTCTTTTGCATCTCAGAAAACAAACTATTGTTTTTGTTTGGTTCTGGAATGTTCTTCTAAGAAAGTTCCTGCATTGAAGGACTGGTCTCTAGCTGATGGTGTAATTGGGAAGTGGTGGAAATTGTAGGAGAGATGAGGCCTAGTTGGAGAAAGTAGTTCCCTGAGGTCATGTCCTTGAGGGGCATATCTTGTCTCCTGTTTTTTTCTCTCTCTCTCACTCTCTCTCTCTGTCCTCCTGATGGTCATGAGGTAAGCAGCTTTGCTCTACCACACACACCTGCCATGATCATCTTCTTCACCTTGGCCCAGAAACAATGGAGCCAAGTGACCATGAACTGAAACCTCTAAAGCCATGAGTCAAAATAAATCCTTCCTCCTTTAAGTTGTCTATATCAAGTATTTTTCACAGAAAAGGAAAGCTGATGAGCACAACTATTAAGTGTTCTGTTCTGGGTTCCCATATTATCCAATTCTAGATTTAATATTAACAAGTAATTTTTTTTACGTGAAGTATTTTCAAATACTTATGTATTAAATCAACATCTATTTATTTTTCTTGGTATGAATTAATACCTTGTCTTTTCTAAATCTATTTATTAAAAGTCTCACCAGAATTATATTTTCCCATAAATTTTCTCACACACATTATCTATCTGCATATCGACCTTTCTACCCATCTAAATTTATAAGTTACATTTTATTGGAAATTTTTATTTGAGTGAAATTTAGCTCTGGAAACTCCTGAAAAAGAAATGCATATTAGTCATGTAAAACTTTTGTTGTTAGACTATCTCTAATGTGGATATCATGGTTGACATATTGAAGAGTAGCTCTAAGAAGTAAAGAAAAATTGACTCCATCTAGTGGTCTTATAGAACTGGTGCAGCCCAATTTGAGAAAGTTGTTTCCAGGGTGCTAGTTGATAATTCAGATGCCTACAGAGGCTAAGCAAATAATATAAATGGAAGAAATATTGATTGAGAGAAAAATCAATTATTGGTACGTATTACACTTTTTTCTACAGTTATGGAACTATGGTGTAAGCATGCAACATAAAATATACATACATAGGATGTAGGAGAATAGATTTCAAACTTCGGAAAGCAAATGCAAATTCTCTATGGTAAATGCCCCTATGAATTGTAGTTCTATAGCAATGTGCTCAGCTAGCATCAGGTTCCAATGATTATTTGTCATTCTAGAACACTGGCCTGGTAGTGCTAGACCTTTCAATTTTTTCAAGAAAACATGGTTTGAGATTTGTTTATCAGTCTGTTTTGTGTTACTACCACAAAATATTTGAGGCTAGATTATTTTACACATAAAAAGGGCTTATTAAGATCAAAGTTTGGAGGTTCAAGTATATGGCACCAGAGTGCTTGGTTCTGGTGAGGGCCTTCTTGCTACATCACAATATGGTAGGTGGTATCATGGCAAGAATATATGTGAAAGGGAGAAAGCATATGGACAGAGAGGAAGCAAGAGAGATTAAGAGTCCAGGCATATTCTTTTTATAACAACCTGCTTTTTCAGGAACTAACTGGAGTCTCTTTAGGACTACATTACTCTCTTCCAAGGGTGTTGCCTGCAGTGACTTGATTGCCTCTTGAAAGTTTCAGCACTTCTCCATATTCCCACACTGAGGACCCAGCTTCCAGCACATGAACTGAGGATTGCTCTCAAACCACCTCTGAACCACAGTGCATATGAGACCTACTAACTTTAATATGTCAGCTTGTTTTTTAAAAGATGTCATGTGGCCTTAACTTAAATAGATCTTGAGGCCATATTTGCCCTATGACCTACGATTTTGATGTATAAGTTTCAACAATAGGTCTTAAGTTTCTTGATTTCATTTCTTTCAAAGGACAGAAGAGGTGTGAGCATTTTCCAGAACATTCAACATTGGGAAATGAGACTGGAATATAAAGCTACTGGTCATTGCTAGGTTGGGTCTTGGTTGAGGATTATTTTTATTCAACAACAGGCACTATTCAAAGTGTTAGAATTATAGCTGTGAATAAAAAACTATTTTTCCTTTGTCTCTTTTAGATTCCTACCTTAAATGGGGATCTCACCAATGTCATCGCAGAGCATGGTCACTTTCTGCAGGGAATATACACTGGAATGTTTAGCTATAATTTCCCAGTGTTTATCTTGGTTCTTGAGCACCATATAGAATTTGTTTGTGATTTATATTTCTTTAGGATACTTTTCTTGTAATTTTCTGTTGGGCATTTTGAAGTTCTTAAAACATAGTGCTCAAATATAGCGTTTGCACTATAGGGAAGAATAAATCAGTGACATGGTATTTTACTTTCTCTCTTTCACCAGAGTTCTTAACCCTGCCTACATCTTCCCCCATCTACACAGAGACAGTGAGTAGAGAGGGAAAATGGTCAGGATTCAGAATTTTTGAACTTTTCCAGAAAGTGGGAGAAGTTGAGAGAAATGAAAGAAACCACAAATAGCAAGTGGCCCAGTTCTTTCTCTCAAGCCTTCTCTATTCGTTATGTTGAACAGTCACATTCAAAGGCAAGCCACCCTCCTTCCACTTGCCTCCTGGGCCCCTGCAGGCCCTTGAGCTCTCTGCCTGATCCATAGCTACCTTCTCACCTGTTCATGCTCCTGCCTCTGGTCTCTGTGCTGCTCCTTGAATCTCCTGTGATTCCCCTTCCCTTTTATACTTTTGTACTGTCATTCCCAGTGCCTAAAATAATACAGATCCCCTGAGATCCGCTTAGTCTCAACCCTCTACATGTCTTTGCTAAAGTGTAATTTTCTTGCTGAAGTCTCCCTGGATTGTCCCATTGACAATGACATCTGCCCCTCACCTAGTACTCCCAACCCCTTTTACTCTGCTCTGTTCTCCCCCCATAGCTTTTAATATATATAATGTATTTATCATGTTTGGTTTTTTTTTATAAGTATTCCATTTGCTAAAATATAAGCACCTGAAAGATAGAGATCTTTGTCTTGTTTTATTTAATTATATATCAGCAGAGCTGAGAAAGACAAAGGAAGAGATGAAGAGAGAACTTATTATATTCTGGGAGCTTTTTTTTTTAAGTGGAATATTTTTAAGTGAAAGCATATTGAACTACTTTGGTTTGTCATACTTTGCACAGCCTGCTCTAATTGCCTACAGAAAGATTTCTTGCAAGAAATTATATCATGTGTGGGCTTAGGATCTATTTTGCCTTTATTATCAGAAATTGCAGAAGTACACATTAAAAGGAAAGAGACTTTGGATGTTTGTTAACAAAAAATGTTAGTAAAAAGAAGTTCATGTGTTTGGTCCAAAAGAAAATTGTGTTATATAAATAATTCACATAAAAAAACTATAAAGAAAAAGTAATTGGCTTGAGGCAGCAGAGAGAGAGAGAGTAAAGAATATGATGTTAGTAATCCTGGATACATGATTTACTACTTTTCTGATCATAGGTTAGCAATTCATTAGCTCTCAGACTTAATTACCTTGTTTTCTAAATGGTAATAACAATATAGTAGAGTCTTATCTTATTTGCCTTATAAGTGTATGCAAGTGTTTTCTTTCAATAATTGACCCAAGTTGAATCTAAATTTATCATTATTTTCTTTTTCTTTTTACTTGACAGATTCTCTTTTAGAATATAATCTCCACAGGGGCCAGTCGGTGTCTTTGTTTTTTAGGTACATGTTCCCAGCTCTAAACATTATGTCTGACATGTAACAATTGTTCAGTAAAGATGTCCTAGGATTAAGCAAATGTAAGCAATGATGTCCTTATAATGTGATAGTAGTAGATTGGTTAATAATCAGTTATGATGCAGATGTCGGTTATTATTGTCACCATCTAAACCTTTATCATCCTCATGATCAAATATGTGTTTTCTGACCTTTTTTAATCCATTACCAGGGGGATGATCAACTTCAAGTATTTCTGCCTTAACTTACAAGTTTACTGAAATAATACAGAAAAACATTGCTGATCTATTGATTTTGATAACAGGTCTCCAAGCTGGCTGGTGTTTTGGTTAAGTATGGAATTCAAAAAGGTGACACTGTTGTCATCTACATGCCCATGATTCCACAAGCAATGTATACCATGCTGGCATGTGCAAGGATCGGAGCCATACACAGTCTCATATTTGGGGGATTTGCATCCAAAGAATTAAGCAGTCGCATTGATCATGCAAAAGTAAGTGCTTTCTTTGGGGAAATCGGGTTGTAGCTACCTATATTATAGCCATATTTACCTGTGATGAATTATCCAAGAATGTTCTTACTTCTTTTGATCTTCTTTTCAAATGGGGTACTTAAAATGTGTTTTTCTTTTTCTTTGTTTATAGCAGCTTTATTCATAATCAGCAAACAAACAAAAACCTGAAAGCAAGATATCCTTCAACAGATGATAGATAAATAAAGTGTTGTACATCCATCTAATGGAATGCTATTTAGTGGTAAAATGAATGCATTATCAAGCCATTAAGTCATGAATTAATTTGGGGGAGGGCAGTACCAGGGATTGAACTCAGGGGCATAGACCCATGAACCACATCTCCAGCCCAATTTTGTGTTTTATTTAGAGACAGGGTTTCACTGAGATGCTTAGCACATCGCAGTTGCTGAGGTTGGCTTTGAACTCATAATCCTCCTGCCTCAGCCTTCTGAGCTGATGGGATTACAAGTGTGTGCCACCCCATGAATTAATGTTTTGTTCTTTTTGTTGTTGTTTTATCTTTTTAAAAATGTATTTATTTATTCTAATTTGTTATACATGAAAGCATATGCATTTCAATTCATAGTACACATATAGAGCACAATTTTTCATGTCTCTGGTTGTACACAAAGTAGAGTCACACCATTCATGTCTTCAAACATGTACTTAGAGTAATGATGTCCATCTCATTCCACCATCTTTCCTACCCCCTTGCCCCTTTCCTTCCCCTCCCTCCCCTTTGCCCTATCTAAAGTACCTCCATTCCTCCCATGATCTCCCACATCCCCATTATGAATCAGCATCCACATATCAGAGAAAATATTTAGCATTTGTTTTTTGGGGATTGGCTTACTTCACTTAGCATGATATTCTCCAACTCCATACATTTACCTGCAAATGCAATGATTTTATTGCTTTTAATACTGAGTAATATTCCATTGTGTATATATAGCACCGTTTTTTGATCCATTCATCTACTAAAGGGCATCTATGTTAGTTCCACAATTTAGCTATTGTGAATTGTGCTGCTATAAACTTTGATGTGGCTGTGTCCCTGTAGTATGCTGTTTTTAAGCCCTCTGGGTATAAACCAAGGAGTGGGATAGCTAGGTGAAATGGTGGTTCCATTCCCATTTTTCCAAGAATTCTCCATACTGCTTTCCATACTGGTTGCACCAATTTGCAGTCCCAACAGCAATGTATGTGTGCCTTTTTTCCCCACATTTTCACCAATACTTATTGTTGTTTGTATTCATAATAACTGCCACTCTGACTGGAGTGAGATGAAATCTTAGAATAATTCTGATTTACATTTCTCTCATTGCTAGAGATGTTGAACACTTTTTTCATATATTTGTTGATTGATTGTATATCATCTTCTGAAATGTGTCTGTCTGTTCAGTTCCTTGACCCATTTATTGATTGGGTTGTTTGTTTTTTGGTGTTAAGATTTTTTTAGTTCTTTATATATCCTAGAGATTAGTGCTCAATCTGATGTGCGTGTGATAAAAATTTGCTCCCATTTTGTAAGCTCTCTATTTACCTCACTGATTATTTCTTTTGCCGAGAAGAAGCTTTTTACTTTGAATTCTTCCCATTTGTTAATTCTTGTGCTATAGGAGTCTTATTAAGGAAGTTGGGGCCTAATCCAACATGATGAAAATTTGGGCCTAATTTTTCTTCAAATAGGCACAATGTCTCTGGTTTAATTCTTAAGTCCTTTATCCACTTTGAGTTGAGTTTTGAACATGGTGAGAGATAGGGGTTTAATTTCATTTTTTTGCATACGGATTTCCAGTTTTCCCAGCACCATTTGTTTAAGAGGCTATCTTTTTCTCTAATATATGTTTTTGGTGCCTTTGTCTAGTATAATATAACTGTATTTATGTGGGTTTGTCTCTGTGCTTTCTATTCTGAACCATTGGTCTACAAATCTATTTTGGTGCCAATACCATGCCGTTTTTGTTAATATTGCTCTGTAGTACAGTTTAAGGTCTGGTATAGTGATGCCACCTGCATCTCATTTGGGAGAGTGCTTGCCTTGCATGCACAAGTCCTGGGTTCAAAGTACAAGGTTCTGAGTTCAATCCCCAGCACCACACACACACAAATAAATTAATAATAATTGTTTTTCTTCGACATTTATCTGTTAACCATACATTCTTTTTTTGAGTCACTTCTGTGTGCTAAGTGCTTTGAGAAATGTAAAATATAAAAAAAAAGGTATATGCATTTCAAGTTATCTTGACATATACTGGGGTATATAAGACATATAAGAAAAATAATTATTACTTTATTTACTCAGCCTTTATTTATTAGGCTCCCTCCATGTGCTTGGTACTGACTGACCTTGAAAATGTATAATAAAAAATAGTTATCAGATATGTGGGCACATAATTATTTTCAAAATCTATATACTTATAGCAATGGGGTAATAACCCAATGATTAAGGACTGAGAGGGCTAGGGTCACACATTTGAATGGAATACTAAGAGAAAGAATTTCGTAAGTTGATTGTGAAATATTCTTAAGATATTTTATTTAAAACAGCACAGGGTCTGAGATGTAACATTCACTTAAATATTGTTATTATTCTATGAGTTTAGTAGGGTCACTGAACATTTCCCTGTAAGAGACCAGAGAATGAGTATTTTAGGCATTGTGTAGTACCTGATCTCAGTTGCAGATACCCAGCTTTGCTGATGTAGCACAAAAGCAGCCTCAGGCATTATATCTACAATGGGCATGTCTGTGTTCTGATAAAGCTTGACAGAAATAGTTCGCAGACCCCTAATTTTGAGGAAGGGACATTTCTTTTGGTTTTGGTGGCTGAAGAGGGCACTGTGAAAAGATTGCGAGATTTGAGTTAAGTCTTAGCTGAGATTCAGCTGGAAGAGAATGACATAGTGGGATCCAAAAGCAGGGGAAAGAGTATGAATCAAGCATTAGTGACAGGAAAGAGTAAAAGTCATTTGGGAGGAAACAAGTAGATTGGTGTGACAGAAAAGAGAGAAGTGAGCTTGCCAAGGCTGGTTTTGTCTGACCTGTAAATAAACTGGAAGTTATTGAGCAGGCGAGTGTCATATTTTAAGCCATGTTAAAAGGAGACAAGCTTTGCAGTATCACACAAGTGAGGAGGGAGGCTGGAGGCCTTAGTGAGACACTCTGGTACATGCTCTATTTTTGAAGAAATGGGAAATTTTGAAGAAATGAGAAAATGCCAGTGGCAAGATTAAGGAAGGAAAGTCCTTATAGGAGTTAAGAGATGGCTGGCCTTTAGAGTTTCAGACACCAAGACAAGATGTGTATGTGTTTAGGCAACTAGCTTGCATTCAAGGTCCGCCTGAGTGCTAGACCTAGAGTGAGGCTTTGTATAGCTTACTTAATCTGCTAAAAAGTCAGGTACCAGAACTAGAAAGTTGTTTTGTGGACTAAGTACCTGGGTTTTTTTTTCTTTTTTTAACATGTTAAGTTGTTGCTTATGAAAGAAACGTAGAGGGGTTTCTCAATCTGTCTCTGACCTGTATATCTGTGGGAAGTTGGTAATGGCTCTGAGGAAGCTGTAGGCTGCAGGTTTTTAGTTTACGTAAATGCTAAACACCATTTAGACAAAGGTATTGGATATGTTATTTTCTTCTAAAAAAATCTTAATAAGATGTGAAGAAATTGAAATACATAAAATATATATAGATATGTACACATGTAAATATGTATGTAAATAAGGACTTAACTAAAGCTGTACTGCAGGAGTTTTAATTCATCGCACATAGACATACAATCTTATTAAGGATTTGAGGCAATACATGCATACTCTTATGGGTAAGGCTATCAGGCAGGTCAAATATAAGGAGAGATGATGGAGATAGAAATATACATATGAGATATCTAGACAAAACTAATATTTGAAATCTGTGATTTTTATGTCCTGATTTTCAAACAAATTGGCTAAAGAAAATTTTTATTTTAACAGACAAAGATGAAAGGGATATATTCTAAAATGTCAGTCTAGACCCAATAAAACCTCTAATAAAAGTTGTTAATACAAATGTATAAGGGATTATTTTTCCAGAGTAGTCTAATTTTGACTTTATTAAATTATTCAAGTTCTGATACATTCTATATATGTTCTTAACTTGATATTTAGCTTACTTTCATTTATTCAGAATCCTAATTTTATGGAATTTTAAGTAGAACTATTTCTGTAAGTATTACAGATATTAAAATGTGAATTATATTCAAATATCTACCTTTAAAAATACAATAAAAGGAAATAAGACTTCTTTTCTTTCTTCCTTTGTTTTTCTTTTAAAAATCAGCTTGCTATAGTGGAAAGAAAAAGGTCATTCAATCAAACAGAACTGGCCCCATTTCTTTCTCTACCACTTATAACCTGGGGCAAGCTTTGTAACTGCACTGAGCCTCAGTTCATGAATATTAAATGATATTCAAGAAGCAAAGAGTACTATATATGCATATATTTAGTACAGTATAAACTTTCCCTGGATGAAATGTATTGTAAGCAGAAATCAGAATTCAAGAGTAGATGTAATACCATGAAATGATTAGCTATTTCCTGAATCATTTATTATATGTCTCCTTTGTTTTAGATTTTTTTTGGTGAAGAAGCAATGCATTTGAAAGAATAAAAATGTTTGTTTCTGCAAATTATTGAAATTTTTCATTCAGTTCTACAATTTTATAGAGAGTTTATGGTATGCTAGGCCCTGTACAGGTGCAGAAGATGAATGACATCCAATCTTGGCCTTGGATTGCTTACTATGCAGTATTGGAGATTAAAGAATCATTGACTATAGACAGATAATTGAGGCATGCCCAGCATGTACCAAGGAAGAGAGATTAACCCAAAACTACAGTCCTTACCAGGGACAGTTTGGCCATACCTGCATGCCTCCTAGATGCCCTTCAGTAGAGGAATGGATAAAGAAACTGTGATTATATCGATGGAATATTACTCAGCATTAAAAGAGAATAATATCATGGCTTTTGCAGGTAAATGGATGGAGTTGGAGAATATCATGCAAGTGAAGTAAGCCAATCCCCAAAACAACAAAGACCAAATGTTTTCTCTGATAAGTGGATGCTGATCCATAATGGGGGTGGGGGATGGGCAGCATGGGAGGACTGGAGGAACTTTGGATAGGGCGAAGGGGAGGGAGGGGAAGGGAGGGGAAGGGAGGGAGCATGGGGGTAGGAAAGATGGTGGAATGAGATGGATATCATTATCCTAGGTACATGTATGAAGACACGAATGGTGTGACTCTACTTCATGTACAGCCAGAGAAATGAAAAATTGTGCTCCATTTGTGTACTATGAATTGAAATCCATTCTGCTGTCATGTGTAACAAATTAGAAGAAATAAATAAATTAATTAAAAAAAATAAAAATGACTGGCAAATTGTCAGGTAAAGAAGAATTTGGAGGGTATCTTATCGATAGGGGCATGTCCAAGCTTTCTGGGGCTTGATATTTAAATGACTTGGGATTCTTTTGTGAAAAATAATGTAAAATTACAAATGTAATATTTGGTGAACATGAATTTGTCTTTAGAATGAGAACAAAAATGGTAAAATGATTATCGGAGAATCAGATCCTGTTCTCCTGTGGTCGCTAGGCATGTAGGAGAGATGTTCATGTAGAAAGTCTTAAAAATGCTTTCTGATTACAACTGGGCTGGTGCTTTCCAACTAAAATGTAAAGCCACCCCCAGAACCAGCTGTTATGATTGTGTGTGTTTGTGTGTGTGTGTGTGTGTGTGTGTGTGTGTGCGCGCGCGCTTGTGCTCTTACGGTTTACATTTTAGTGGATCTTGGCACATCCACCTGGCTAAATGAATTATTTAAAAGATATTTTGTACAGCTTGTTTTTATGAGCCCAAAGCATTACCAAGTGTGTAATTTTCAACAGGTAAGTGAGATTTATGTGGAAGGCATTAGGTCTATAACATTTAAAAGAAGGGTGTATTGGTTTTCAGGTCATTTCTTCAACAGAGAACAGAATCATTGAAACATTTCCTTAGAAATGTTAAAACTGCCAATCTGCACCTGAAATGTTGTGATTACTTTAATTGGGATTGTTAAAGCTTTCTTGATTCTGATTCTTGTTCTTTTTAATTTTAGCCCAAGGTGGTTGTTACAGCATCATTTGGCATTGAACCTGGAAGGAAGGTAGAGTACATACCTCTTCTAGAAGAAGCGCTAAGGATAGGTCAACACACACCAGACAAAGTTCTCATTTATAATCGTCCGAATATGGTAATTTGACTATTTCACTTGGTTCTTGTTTTGTTCCTGTGTTAAGGATGATTCTAGTTTTGACCATTTTGAAAGAGACACTTAGTTCATAAACTACTACATATATATATATATATATATATATATATATATATACACACACACACATATATATACATACACACACACACACAAATATATGGTTGCTATTTCTAGGGGGGAAAAGATATAAAAAGTACTTGCTGTTTTTTTGTGTGAAAACTAGGTTAAAATAAAAATGTTGAAACAAAGAAATACTTGTAATATTCATGGATTGCTTCTATGTATAGTGCTAGTGTGGCATCATTTCTTGCTTTAAATTTTATAACACATATGCCAACAAACACTAACTGCCTATCGTTTGATTTTTAAGGTATTCTTCTAGTAGATAGTTAAAAAAATATATTTCTGGTAACTATGAGTTAGATGATACCATGATTCCTGTTTTAAAGGAGGAATCAGCAGACATAGAGACAAGTACCTTGCTTGATTAGTAAGTGCCAGAGTCATGATTTGGACACTGGCTCCCTGATCATGTGCTTTATCCCTCTACTGTGCTGCCTATTGGAGAGGTATGATTAATTTGTATGCAAAATATATTTTTTTTTAATTAAGACAGGCATTTAGGCCAGAAATAAAACTATGTTCAGGAAAATAAAGCATGAGTGAATATTCTAAACGGGTAAGTTCTATGATCAATGAAGGAAGAAAAAGTACTGTAATATAACAATATGTACATTTTATAATACTTTCCCAGTAACTTTGACCAGTGATCACCTTATCTTTACATCCAAAGCAAGCCTCCAGCTATTTGTGCTAGGGCCAGATTGGGTTCTTAGCAGATTAAAACATTTTTGCAGAGGAGAAATTACAAAGGTGCAAAGAATCATGTATAATTTTGTGGCGCTCTTGAGAGGTTATCTACAGAAAATACTTAAATGACACGATGTGAGAACAAAGAGTGTTAGAACTGTGTCATTTTGATTATCACCTAGCAATTCCCATTACTACATTAAATTCATGGGTAAAGTTTTAGTATTCGGTGGTTCATGAACTGCTGCACTCAGTGATTTTAATGTTCTTACTGTCTTGAAGAAAAATTTAAATTTCTTTCAGAGGACTGCACGCGTATCTTTTAAACAGGCTTTGTTGCTATTTAAATCAAGAAATACAAAGTGAGCAATGAAGAAAGCTTTGGGTAAAAGGAGGTTCAAGGAATGACAGAAACACACACAAAAATATGTTTATGTGACGTATGGTGCTATTCACACACGTAGAGTATGAATTCACAGAGGATTTGTGAAGAACTTATGATGGGCATGACCCAATGCTAGCAACTTTCAAATGCTTTTTCTTACTTAATTCTCACAAATCAACAAACTAGATCTTATTACTGGCCCCATTTTAGGAAACTGAAGCAGTTAAAGTCCAGCTAGTAAATGGGGTAGCCAAATTTGAACTCTGGTTTAATGACTTTGGACCAACAAGATATATGCTATTTATTTTACTCTATAAGCACATCTTTGTGCATATCGATGTTCTCTACTCAAGATTTTTTTCTTAAATACAAGTCTCTTTTCTTTTCTCTTAAGTAGAGATGTGCTCTCTGTTTACTCCTCCCTGGTAACTACCTCTTTTCTCTCTCTCTCTCCCCTTTTTCTCCAGACCTTTCTTTCCTCCTCAGTGACATGGATAAGAGCTTTGAAGGTCTCTTGTCCTGTATATGAGACCCACTGTTTAAGCAGTAATTAAACCCAGTGGATTGGCTTTGCTTTGAGTTTAGAGAGGCACAAATTATGAGCCTGGGCAGTGCAACTCATTATCCAGGATTGCATTTTTGCCAGAGGAGGTAAAAAACTTGGCTGCTACTCCTGAGCCTCAGGCAAGCATGACAGAATCAAAGGAATATCACATCAGATACCCCTGATGCTCCTCCAGTACTGCCTTTTAGGAATTATAACAACTAGGAAAGTCATGTCTGTAAAAGTAAATGCATATATGTAAAAGCTAAATATTGATTTTTCTCTCTCTTCATTTTGTGATATCTCTTTTACTCACACCTTTATTTCTTAGTCTTTAGAACAACCAACCATTTGAGCCCTCATTTCATTAGTGGCCTATAAAAATCATGTATCTGTAATTATTTCTGTGATCACTCAATTCACATTTTTCATTTTTCAGTGTGATGATTTTTATAGGTGTGTAATTGTGATGTCAAAGGTTTGATAATTTGAAAGTAGTTGTTTTTATGTGATGCATGAAAAGAAATGAAAACATGATTTGCTCATAGTTAGCTATTTTTGTTTATCTAAATGGCACCAGCTAGTGCCAATCAGAGTAGGCCCAGAGAAGCCAAGTGGGACTGAAATATCACCTTTATGAAGGACCAATTCAGATTATTTGTACGTGGGTTTATTCATACAGGCATTATATTTGTAATATTGTATAGAAACATTAATTTGTAAATGCACCTACTTTAACATATGACAAGATTTTATAGCCTAGATTAATATATGAAGAAGCCTGAAAAGCAGAAGAGTCTTGTCTTTCTTTTCCAAGTCTCTCAGAGTCTCTTGGCTTAGCTCAGCAATAACCTTGATGAAGTGAATGGTTGTATGCATCTCTAGTTGGTGAATCCCACTAGGTTTCCCAAGGAATGTTTAGCTTGGTTGTTCTGTGCTATCATGCTTATCAATTATAAACTTTATGATATATGATCTTGACCTCAAGTCAGTGTTTTAGAAAATAATAAGTTACCTAATGGGTATTAACTCTACTTAGATAGATCTTCATTACAGTAACTCTTCCATAAACTACTTCCTTATTCTTTATATATCTGGCTGTTTCATGGGTACTATTTTTAAAGACGTCTGTTTATTTAAAGGTGTATCTGTTTAATCCTTGATTCTGTTATCACAAAGTGTACAACAAAGAGTGTGGTTTCCAGACAAAAGAATGAAAGAAAAAAAGAAGGAAAGAAAGATAGATTGATTTCTACACCAATTAATGACCTAGAAAAAGGAAAACTTGGGTAGTCTTTCAGATATGTCACATACACTCATTAGTTTTAATAATTAATTTTTGTTCTTGAAAAATAGAATTCTTCACCACCCCAGAAGATCATTTGACATTCCCTCATTTGGAAAGGTGGCCACAGTATTCCTCCTAAATGCCCTTGTATAAAGAGAAGTTTTAATGGGTTGTTTGACATTTCATTGTGGAGAAAAAACTTCCAAAGTAAAAGAAATAGGATTCAAAAAATAAGAACTTAGTTTATAAGCTGTTAATGTGGATACATCTATGGAAACATGAACCTCTGAGTTAATTAAGCTCTGAGTGTTGATGAAAACTAACTGCCTTAGATTCAGTTTCTTAAGGGTATCCCTAGATTTGAATAAAATATATTCATTGTGTCAGTTCATTTGAAGCTAACATCAAACCATGGGATTTTTTAATAAACATTTATCTTAACTAACAACCTTGAGATTTTCTATTCATAAATTCAGTGTGTGGTGCTATACACCAGTAGATTTTCAGTCAGATGCTCATACTCCTATAGATTTAGCTACTTTCTGTTCCTTTGATTTAATATCCTTTTCACAATGTGTATTTTTATATTTTGCTGTGTAGGAGACGGTTCCTTTGGTGTCAGGCCGTGATCTTGATTGGGAGGAAGAAATGGCAAAAGCCCAATCACATGACTGTGTTCCTGTCCTTTCAGAACATCCACTGTACATTCTTTACACATCTGGAACAACCGGGTTACCTAAGGTATTCACTCTCTTAGGAAAAACTATCTATAGCAGCAGATTTCCTTTGCACTGCGAATATCTGATCACTGACTAAAAAAAATGTCTTAGACTATGCTTTGATGTTTAGACATCATTACTTAATATCTTAAATAAATTTAGTGCTTAACTCTAAATATACAAAAGTATTCATTATATGTCAAATGCTTTATCCCTGTTTCTTCCATATTCTTCTCAAATGTCAGCAATACACAATTGACTTAGTAATCTACTAAAATTAATATGCATTTAATTTAATATCAATGGATTTTGTAAAACTTTGTAAAATATATTTTATGTGTATTTGTATGTATTTATTTTTGTGGTTCTGGGGATCAAACCCAAAGGAAATATGTGTTTTAAATGAAATATGTTTTTTTTTATATTGAGGGATTTTATATTATAGAATTTATTTTCGATCTATAATTCAGTTCTTTGTTATAAATGTGATTTTTTAGAATTGGCCTGGATAGTTTGAACAAGAGGCAATTTATCTGGAGTATTCAAGTATTTGATTTACAATATGGAAGATACTCAACATTTTAATATCTGTTTTCCATGAAACTTGCTTTCACGAAGTAAAGTTAAAAATATCAATATTCATGAATGTGTTGGCTATCAACCAATACCACTCGCCTTGTAACTTCCAGTAATACTGTTTTTATATAACTTCATAAAGACTTCTGGTATCATATTCCTGATGCATCCTCCAAATATGGCACCAAATCATAGAATTTAGTGGGGAAAGGGACCTTGGCAATCACTCTCATCCTGGAGGATAGAGGTCTCTAGAATCATTATATCTCTGTAGCTTTAGAGTTCTGAAAACATCATCTCCTAATTATATTAAACTAGTCTAATCTACTAGATTACATTTTAAAAAGAAAATTTAAGGTATTCCACACAAACTTTGCTTGTGAAAAAGGAAAACATTTGGTAAAGGAATATAATCTCTGTGAGGATAGAGCCCATGTTTTATTACATTTTCTTCTACCATCCTGTTTTAAATATAGTGAGTGCTCAATAATTTTTTTTTGTCAAATGCATATGTATGTATGTGTATATTATGCATATGAAGATAATTATCATTATAGAATTGAAGTTGTGTTATATTCTTTACAACTCTAGTCATTTGTAAAGTAAATATTTCTCTCCATATTGCAGTTTTGTTTGCTTAAGCAGACCAAATGATTGACCGAACACAATTTTCACATTCTACTTTTTGCATTTTACAGGCAGGAAGGAGTCTATCTGAACATTTGGATATAAAATAAAAGGGGGCACAACAAAGTTTTAATTGAATATAAAGTAATATAAAAGTATCAACATGAAAGGAAATTCCTGAACCTGAGAATTTAGTATAACTTATCATACTTTAAAAAAAACAACAAAAAACAGACAAAATAACAACATTATAGCTTCTTAAAAGCTTGAAGGAATCTAAACACACACACACACACACACACACACACACACACACACACAACATAACAAATAAAACCTTTGTGCCACCTCAAGACTTTAAATTACTCTGAGATTCACTGTGACCTGGATTAGGATCTGTATAAGAAAAGCTTGTCAGTATTCAAAGCTGACTCAGCCAGGGTAGAAGAAATAAGATAAAAGTGGTATATAGAGCATTATGTTTGAAAAGTGTTGGTTCCCAGTAAGGAAGGATCCTGGCCACCCCTGGTTTTCCAAGTCAAGTTCATTTCTGGATTTCTTCAGTGACTAAACTGAAGGTCCTTTCATGTTTTTATCTCCCTCTATACTTTTCCTCCTAACACACTATCTGAAGACAGTTTATTTTCATAAATTAGAGAAGGCTTTAATTGATTCAAGATTTCTTTATTTGTATTGAATTTGGCTCAATTCAGTGTACACCTAGTAAGTGCTCATTGTGTGCTGGAACAGATAGACCATGAATAAAACACAGTCCCTCGAATCTAGTAGGGTGCAGATATATCTAGGTAATGCAAGACAGACAATGATTCATTTGTTGAAAAGGTAGGAGACTGCACACAGTAGAGGCAAGGGGATTTTTTTTTAGACTGTTGAGGAATTTACTTATGACAATACACTTTAGGGAAGAATCAGAATTTGTTCGAGATTAAAAATGAGAGATATGAGAAATTCAAGACATTGAAACTGAGAACACAGGAGGATGGTTTTGAATATTTACTGACATAGAAATAGAGTAGGATGGTTTGGGGTGGGGAAACCAGGAGTTTATTAATGTATTGAGTATGATGTGTTTGAGGGACATTAATATGGAAATGCCCAGTAGGTATGGAAAGCAAGAGTCTGAGGCTGTACATCTGAAGCTGGAGACAGACATTTATGGTCAACCGTTTGGAGGGCTGGTATTGAACTCATGGAAGTGAGTGGGTTTTGTAAAGTGTGACATGCAGAATAGCAAAATAAGGTCATTATTTCTCAGTGTTCCTGAGGCATGCTTTTCTTTCCTACAGTGAACCTTAGAATTGCAATTGCTTTGAGATTGTATATTGCCAATAGACCTTTATGTCACTTAACTGACCTTTATGTCACTTGATCCACTTTGCACATATTGTCATAGGTCTAAGAATGTGTTTCACACTTTGATTACACTATGGCAGTAACCTTAAAATTTGTCCCTGGTAGAGCCTCAGGATATCTTCGATAATTGCTTACTTCTTCAGTTTGCGCCTCAGACTCCTCTTTATCACACTGTTCTCATTTTATTTTTGTAGGTCTAATCAAGATTGTTAGTAACTGAAATGTTAATGTGGGGATCTCTAGAGTAGAAGTACAGGCAAGATAAACACACCTAAAGTTATATGCATTTAGATATTAAATTCATGACATCATAGTTTCTTCTTCATAAGAAATAATAATATTGTGAGCCTGTTACAATTTGGATCTGGAATGTCCCCCAAAGGCTCATGTGTTGTGGGCTTTGTCCCCAGCTGGTGGTGCTATAGAGGTAGTTTCAGCATCATCTCCAAACTTGTAGTACTGTTAGGAGCTGGTGGAATCTTTAGGAGATGGGATCTTTTTTGAAAAAGATGGGTCACTGGGGGTGTGCCTTTGAAGAATGTATTTTGGTCCTGGACCCTTTCTTTCTTCCATACTTCCCAGCTGCCAAGAGATGGGCAGCTCTGCTCTACCATGCCCTTTTTGCCATGATGCTTTGCCTCACTGCAGGGTAAATGCAGTGCAACTGACTGACTATGAACTGAAGTCTCTGATCCAGGAAAAACCCCTTTATTACTTTAGGCTACTTTTCTCAGGTATTTTGTCACAGTGATGGAAAACTGACTCATTAACACAAACTCCATAAAAAATATTCTGCTTAAAAACCCTTATTTCTCATAGGCACATATAAGGCTCACATAAGATGGTCTGTTCTTTGGTTGGAATTTGCACATGTATTTAGTTCATATTTGCATCTCTGCATCTGCCAACACTGTGGAGCTGTCAGGAAGCTGCATGACAGGTTAATCTGTTAGTTGTAGCAAATATTCCAGCACCCACAGCTGAGCTACTTTGCATGCGTTTTGGTTTTGTTGTGGACTTCTGTTTGGTTTTGGTGCCTATATTTAACATCATTCAAAGCACTGCACAATAAAAGAAAAATCCCTCATCTGGATGGCTGTTCTTTTGGAAGTGGGAGATTTAGTGATGGTCATATTTATCTTCTTCCATCTTGATATAATGGAGGGACAGTGATAACAACAACAACAAAAAAGTTCAGTGCCAGAGGAAAACATGGGAAAGCAACCAGAAGGATAGGATTCAAAAGGAGGCATGACAGGAAGGTGATAGATAAGGTTTTTTGTACTTTTGCACATTTACATAACTTATGTAACTTTTATTCCTGTTTGTTAGGGGACTTATTCATATTCCCCACCCTGGGGAGAAAAAGTAGGAGAGAGTAAAGTAAGAGCCGTGGATTAAAAAAAAAAAAAAAAAAAAAAAAAAAAAATCTGTGGTACAATTCTTGCTGTTAAAATGCTGAACTTGCTACATCTTTCCCCCTTATCTCATAGTTCTTCAGATCAATAAAAAATTATACAGCTGCTAAAGTATCTTCCAGAGAGATAGTTTCAGAATCATCCAAAAGCCTGCAGCAAGAGATTTTATATTTGATGAAATATCCCAAATGGAAACATTCCATTTCCTCTCAGATGATTCACTGGGTTCTACTAGTTTCAAAGGACTTTTTTCCTGAACAAAGAAGAGTATGTTTTAAAGAATTTTATCATTCACACTTGTTTATTCATTCATTCAGTCAGTCAACAAATGTACTAAATGACTGTTCTGTGCCAGACAGTGCTGAAGATGCAAAGGCATTATCCTCACAGTGCTGAGTTGGGGGAGAGGCACAGCACTGGGTGTCAGCCCTGCTCTGATGAGGCATGCTGTCCCTGGGAACTGTGGCACAGGGCAGAGAGAAGTGCAGCAAGTCAGGGTGGGGAAACAGCTTCCGAAGAGAGGTAGAATTTTGCTGTGTCTTTGCATACTTGTGTAAAAAATGGGAACTAAACAGGTTCAGAGAAGGAACAGGGACTCATTCTAGAAAGAGGGGATGCTATGAGTAACACCACTATCAGAATAAGATGATTGTTGATGTGCAGAAAAAAATTTTTATACTTACAAACAATAGGAAAATATATTTTTATTTGTGCAGAAATTTTTAAGCACATCAGAGCCATTCCTTTTTCCCCCCTTGATTCTCTAACTCCAACCATCATTTGGTAATGGATTTCTTTTTTTAAGTACAATATGTACTTCCCATTTCCTTTTTTTTCCCTTCCCTCAACTTGTCAGGCTGAATAGAAATACACGTACTCCAACACACACACATGCACATTCATATGTACACATATAAACATGTACACCTAAGTATAAACATATATACAAATACCTGAATACGTACAACTATATTTGTATGTGCAAATAAAGATCCATTTATGTATGCTAATATACATGTTTATAGAAGCCTTTATTATAGAATAAATAATAGAGGGGTTGAACTTGGAAGGCATGAACTTTTGTCATGTATTACAAATATTTATTGCTACAGTATTTTGAAATTTGCCCTCCAGATTTTTATAGATCCATTTACACACACACACACACACACACACACGCACGCACACACACATTTTTATAATGAAGCACTAAAGCTACTAATCTAACCACACATCTCAGTTTTCCTGCCTCTTCCCATCTAATATCTATTTTTCCAATTGTGTTTTTCAAGTTGCTGTAACTCAAACTGCACATAACACTTCATATCGACATGTTTTCTGTCTTATTTAATGGTCCCGTTTATGAGATTTTGTGGCTTTTCTTCAATAGCAGCTCATTAAGCTGGAATTCTTCAAGAACTATCTGCGATTACTCTCTGGTCCCATTACCCTTTATTTTGACTTGTGGAAATGAAAATCTTTAAATACCATAAACATTCTAAGTGCTCAAAAAAAAAAAAAAATCCACCTACACATTTTCTTTCTCTTTCTTTTTTTTTTTTTTTTTTTCCATTTCTGAGATAGAATTCATTTTCATGTCTTTATTTGGAGCTCAAGAGTGTGATTCCCACCTGGATGTTGTTTAAATTCTCCAGAAGATTTTAAGGATTATGATTGATCCTATAAAAACCTCCAGAAGAATATATTGGCAGAATATAGGGCTTTTCTGAGAATATGTTAGATCACATAATGCTTTGACTTACAAGGTAGGTAGAGTATAAGCACGTATAAAAAGCAGTGACGGATTGAAAAGACTCAAAACGTAGCAAGCTTGTGATTCAGGGCAAGCGCTGGTGTTGAATATGTATTCTTACTTCATGCCTGGTATTTCAGATATATTTTTAAAGTTCTGAGTGTAATTTTTGCTTACCTAGAATATGATGATTTTTTTTATTTTTTTTTTTTTAAGCAAGACTTATGTGTTTTCAGAAGCTGAACAGGGTTTCTCCTCTGCATTGTGATTTTCATTACTTGGAACACATGATCACAAACAAGAAACAGAAATGCCTTTTCATCTTATTTTATTCATAAACTAACTTATATAATGAAGAATCTCCTTTTAAACATAACCTTTTATATATTTTAACTTCCAACGTCTCATAAACTGTCTGCATGGAGAATATGAAACTGCATAGTTATTTTTTTTCTATATCATATAAACAATCAGAAATGTGAAAACTGTATAATCTGAATATTTTTGGGTGGCTAGACCAAATTATAGATCTAAAGTTTAGATTAACGAATGGAAAATGATGCCTGACTAAAATGTTTATACTTCTTCTTCTTCTTCTTTTTTTTTTTTTTTAAAGTGAGTATTAAAGATCAATGAAAACAGAAGTTATGGTTTTTATTTGTCTTTCAGCTTCATTTTATTGTTTTAAAGGGGGTCTTTGATGGTGGCCATCTGTGAAATGTGTGAGGACCTTTGTCAGCATTGTAGCCAGGGAGCGGGTAGATCTGGCACTGGAAACTTCCCTTGGCAGTCCCACCAGAGAGATTGCCCGTTGTACTTGAAAGTGCCCTCAGCTCTGCAAGAAGGCCCTATGCAGCACCAGAGATGGGCATAACCCGTTAGGAACTGAGCAGCCTACCTTGTCCCACCTTTAACCTGTTTTGGTGAAGAACTTTCCATAGACTTTTTTGGATGTCTTCCCATATAAATAAAGGAAATGGTGGGCTCTTTTCTTTGCTGGAAGCTGGACCTGTTTGGTCAGTTTTGCCCGTCTCTGCCCGCTCTTTGAAAATACTTTCTGTGTTCTATGGTTATTTCACCATACTATTTTTCTTAGCTTTTATTTCTCAGCCAGTTCATCCCACTAAAGGGAAACCTTGCCTGTGGGGGTTGTGGGCAATAGGTGGCCCCTAATTATTTTGGCATTTTGCCTTTTTGTGTAATACCAGAACAGGGTAAAATAAAAAGCAACGATTCTAGAAGGAATAATATTGTCTAAAAGATATTAAATTTTAGGCTAGTCATGTAGATCAATGGCAGAGCACACACTTAGTATGTGCTAGGCCCTGGACTTGATCTCCAGCACTTAAAAAAAAAAAAAAGATTTAAAATTTTAGCTCTGTAGCTCTAAATGCTTTTTCATACATGGTCTCATTAAGTCTCACTTTTTATTTATTTATTTATTTTTTTTGTCAGCTGAGTTTAAATATCCACAAATTTATAAAGCAACATTCCTGAACATCATTTGAAAAAGTACCCATTTGAGGGATAATAGAAATTTGTTAATACTTTAAATTATCATCTGGGTTTTAGAGAATTGAATTATTACTCTGTTGTGTGTATCTAGTCTTTTATTCCTTTTCATCATTTCCAGATTGATGCCTCTTACTCTCTGTACCACGTAATCTAAAAATTTACTCCATTATAATAATTGTTAAATTGTTGACAAAAATGAGCTTAAAATGTAGGGACAAGTAGGGTGGAGAGAAAGGTCTGAAGTATCAAGTGAAGTCATTATTGACAATAAATATCACTGTCTACCATAACATATAGACAATATATTGTCTACCAAAAAACTATGCTTTTTCTCCTTTGCAAAATGAGTGAAAGTTCTTAGAAAAGAGGATTTGCAAATTGATTAATGTCAAATTCTTCAAGTTATTGAGCCATAGGAAAAGAGACCTTATTAAAATAAACTAATTAGCAAAGTGTGTAGAAGATAGGATAGACTATACAGGGAAATAGCTTCTCAGTTGACATGGCAAAATGCATGTGTGAAGTTTGCTGGCAGGGGGCCCAAGATTTCTCATATTCTCAAGATGATCAAGAGATCCAGCTGCCTGCTAACCATGTCATACAACCTAGAAAATAGCTCTGAAAGACCACCAAAGCTGCACCTGGTATTTGCCAAGAGACCAGGTGTTTTTGCTAGTAGATAAAATGTGTTCCACAGCTTGATACCTATGTTTTATTAGTGGTACCTGAAGAGAGTGGTGATTTTAGCAACTAATGGAAAGTCAATTTATTTTTCATTCCCCTGGTCCATGTATATGGGTTAAAAATGCAGAGTTATGCCAAAAAAGTATAATTAACATCACAGCACATTTATTAATTAAGGCCATACTTACTCTTTTATGTAAAATAATTTTTTTGCATAGAGCAGTTGTAATTACTAAAAGATGCTTCAAAATGCATTTGAGTATAATATAACTTGTACTTCTTAGCAGGCATTCACTTACTTATTCTGGATAAAAAAACATTATGTCTTATTGGACTAATGATGATTAATGTTTGTAATGAAGCAATAAATAAAGTTAATTAATTATTAAGTTTACCATCAGTTCTTATTTATGATGACCCTTGTGCCCACTGTTCAAATATTAGTCTTCTATTAAAGTTGAATATGTTCACAGTGTTGAGGAAAGCTACTGAAAGTTGATTTATGAAAATGGTACCATAGTGATGTAATAATCCCTAGTTTTGCCCCAAATGCAGTATAAAGCAAATCTGTTAGCTTTAGGTCCAAATCCTCAGGCTTCATTCCTCTGGGTTCCAGAATCTATCATCAAAGAATTGTTAAACTCTAAGATGATGTTGGTAGGATTCCTCTTTAGCATTGGAATCAGGTTCCAGTTAGAATATGACTTTGTTTCCTCTAAGCAACCTAGTATTATTTAATTATCTTGAGGAACAGATGTTCTTATGTTGGTTTGTATTTTAGGCATGTAACTACATTTGAACTTTTTGTGCACTTAATTTTGTTATTTTCCATTTTTGTTTTGGAAATGCATTTGAAAATGCAATGTTGATAATGTGTAACACCATTGAAAATATTGTATGTGATTTTGTGAAGTCATAAATCTTCTTTAGAAGAGCAATAATGTCATGCAAGGATGGATTCCACAAATGGAACTGATGAGGACAAATTGTTCTGGGTTTATTAGAACAATTCTTCTGTGGGAGAAGCCACAGAAATAGTGATTCAAATATAGTTATATAAAAGTTGAAGTAATATGTACTCTACAGAATATCCAGTATTTTAAATCTGGAATTTTTAAAGTAGAGAAGATGAAGATAGAGAAATTTTTAACATATCATCCACTGACTTTAACTTCACTTTTTCTCTCCTTTAGGGTGTGGTGAGGCCCACTGGAGGCTATGCAGTAATGCTAAATTGGACGATGTCTTCAATATATGGTCTTAAACCTGGAGAGGTAATCATGGTTTTAAGTGTAGGCTGTATGACATTTCTTATTAAGCCATGTGCATTTTTATCATCTTCTTATTTTTTAGGTGTGGTGGGCAGCTTCTGACTTAGGCTGGGTTGTTGGACATTCCTATATCTGTTATGGACCTCTCCTACATGGGAACACAACAGTTTTATATGAGGTAATAAAATAAAAGTTATATCACATGTAGGTGGTACATATTTTAATGAAATTTTTGAGAAGTAGTCCTAAGTAGGAACAGTAAAATGTGTATAAAGACAGTGAACATTTTTATATCTTCTTCCAGTTAAAAAATATGATTTCAAAAGAGAAAGTAATTTGTAGGAAATAATAGCCAGCTATTTAATTTGCAGTGCTGAACAGTCAGTATAAATTAAATTCTGGAGAATGTACAAGAACAAATGTAATATTTATCCTTAAAGATTTTTAGAGAATATTATCAAACTGATACTGATTTTAGAATCCTAGAAAAGAAAATATTTATAATTAAACAAGAAACATATATTCACCCTTTTTTAAATTTTATTTTATTTAAGAATTAGTGGGTTTCCAAAGGGGTATTTTGTCTTGATTATAGATAAATATTTTCTATGGTTTCTAATAACAATAGTTTGTAAAGGAAGGGAATAGAAACTGACCAGATTCATAACTAAACAAATAACTGCTTGAAGATTCTAATACATTCATTAATGTCAACCTGGAATAAGGTTTCTGTCTGTATAACTATCTGTATCTATTCTCTTTACTTTTACCAGTGACTTATATTAAGACTTAGATAACATACTCATCAGATTTGTAAGAGATCAAAATCTTGAAGGGATAAAATGTATGGTGATTTGCTAAATTATCATTCAAAATGATCCTAGATTATTTTGGACAAATTGGGATAGAAAAATACAGAAGTCTTTACAGTTTTATATTTAAATTAAAAAATTATGCAGAAATGAAATAGGACAAACTTGGGTTGGTTATACTTTTTGTCATTAAATCCTGGGTTTTATAATTGTCCATGGTACAAATACAAATAATTGGTGGGATTGCTTTAAGAACTAGTTACCATATACAATCTTTATTTTTCCATATACATCTTTATTTTTCTGCATTTGGAAATTCATGGTCACTTTAATGAAGACAAAAATGAAACAAAAAAAAAATAGCTTACTAGAAATAATGTGAAAGAAAGGACTAGGGTAAAAATCATAAAGAAAGAGACAAAGGAACTAGGAATGGGTAGTGTGAAAAATAATGTTTTTTAGGTGCATATATCAAAAGCATTTTTTGGTACTTAAAGAGCTGATGCATATAAAATAAGTACCCTTATAATGCAGAGTTACAGAAAGTTATATTTGGGGAATAATCAGAGACAAATTTAAATGTATAGCATTGTAGTAGAACAGATAGTTTCTCTACTGTGAGGCTCCCTTTCACATAAAGTGGTCTTTCAATATCAGACTAGGAATATGAAGAAGAGAATTTTATATGTGGGGTGTATAGAGAAGTATCAGATGATGTCAAGTTTCTTTACAATATTAACACTCTGCAACTCAATGAATTCAAAAAAACAAAAATGAGAGGCTATTTATATGAAATGCTTCTAGTGCCTTCACCATTGAGAGGTCCTTTATGTTCTGTCAATTTTAGCTGTTTTCGTTTTCAGTTTTTTGTCTCTGAATGCTAGGAGGTATTCAGGCAGACTTTAATACAAGAATTAAACCATTGCATACTATTCCACATCTCTTGAACTGTGTTTTTGTATCTGGCAGACTCATACTCATTCAGGTGCTTGTAATTAATTACTGCATGATATAAAGCTTGACACATCTGTTCCACACTGAGGTCCTTGCAGGAGAATAAATGTTTTTATTTAGCAAGCAAGCAAAATAAATCTCAACACTGAATACTTACATTAAAATGTGGTATTGTTCATATAAATGTGACAAAGCAGAATTCACCTTTATAAGTATTTATATTTATCATTATTATGCTGACTTCAGAATTGAGATACATATAATTTTCCTGCTATTTACTGTTGGCTTTCTGTTGTTTCTCTGGTTTATTTAAAATGTGATATTAAAACCAGCAAGGGAGGTTGATTGTTTGTCTTTATCTTGGAGTGATATACTCAAGAATAGTGTAGAGGTTCTATAAATATTTGCTATGTGAATGACTGAATAAAGTAAGCTACATTTTAAAGCCTTCCTCTGTATTCTTCTTTTTATTTTCCCCAACTTGTAAATGTCCTCCATTCTCTCTGATCACACAAAAAATCCTTATAGACTTTGACCCACTTCTAGCTTTTCCATCTTTATTCTTCTGCTCTAAGTTCCTTGAAAAATGACCCTATTAACATGGTCTAAACTTCACATTCTTCCACTCACTCTTCTTCTCACTCTTGTCTGGTTTCCATCCACATAATTTCGTAGAAGCTGTTGTAGCAGAGGTCACCAGTGACTTCAGGAGTGTCAAAGTGAAAGGGCCTTCTTCAATGTGATGTTATATTCTTTCTCACTGGCATTCAGCACTGCTGACAGTTGCTTTTAGGAAATTTTCTCTTCTCTCTTGAGCCCCATGCCCCTTTGCTGTTGCTCAAGTGGTATCCTTGGCCTGGTGTGACTTTTCCTCTTGTCTTTGCTTACCTGGATAATTTCTACTATCCTTGAAGACTCTGATTTAATGTCATCATCTCTTGAAAGTTTTCTCTCACAGTCTTAGGCTGTGTTCAGTGCTTTTTCTGTGGTCCCATTATCCTCTAAGTGTATGTCTGTTGCTGAGCTGGCCACACTGGATTATCTGTTTATATATAGAAAGAGTAATAGCATTAAAAGCCAGTCTCCCAGTACAGTGTACTGCAGGAAGTAAGCTGTCAATTAATAAGTGTGGAACCAACATAAACTCTCTTCCTTCTCTGACAGATAGATAGCATCTTCCTCTATTGATTTCTTCTCTTTTTTCAGTCCTAAATATTGAGGTTTAGTTGGGTCATCTTCTTAACCCTCTTTTTTCATTCTGTTTGTATTTCTTGGATAATCTCCATGTAGGTAGATTAGATTGTTACTAATTAAACCAAGGCTCTCAAATCCTACTTCTATATCTGATGTTCTTTTGAAGTGTCAATATATATTGTTAGACCTCTTTGGATGGTCCATAGATACCTTATGCTCAAGATGACATGAATTGATTCAGTTCCACTCTTTCCAGCCATATATGTTTACTTCCATGTAGTCTATAGTTCTATTGGTGTTACCTCCATCCACACAGTCATCCAAGATACAAATGTACAAGTGATTTTAACCTCATTGTCTTTCTACCCTTCCACTCATTGGTCATTATGCCTTTTGAATATACTGTTTTAGTAACTATCAAACTGTCCCCTCTTTCCTTTCTCCCCTGTCATATATTCAAGGTTGGCATTCATGTCTTGCTGACTGATGTTCTCTCCATGTTTGAGTTTCTAATTTGATATATGTGTTTCTGAGAAAATCAGTTACATATTTCAGATTATTATTAGGCAGACTAGAGGCCTTTCTGACATATGCTTCTGCCTTTTGCCCTCCTACACTTCTGGTTTCTGAGCTCTTCTCACTTCAACATTACCATATCAATAATTAATAGAATAACAGAAATAGAATCAGCAAACATAGAGAAAAGACAACATTGTCAACCAAAAGATCTAACTGATATTTATAGGACACTCATTCCAACAACAGCAAAACATACTTCTAAGTGCCCATGGAACATATACCAAGTTAGATAGATAAAGTCCTAGGAGACAGATACACAGCACAACTTCAACCACTTTAAAATAATTGAAATCACGTAGAGCCAGCTTTTTTTTTTTTTTTTTTTTTTTTTTTTTTTTTTTTTAACTATCGTGGATTCAATGTAGAAATCAATAGCAGAGAGGTAAAAGGAAAATCTCCAGATGACTGAAAACTAATCAATACACTTTTAAATCATCCATAGGATAAAGAAATACTCTTAGGAAGGAATGTATTGGGTGTAGATACACACATTTATTTTGATCTGAATAAAAAGGAAAGTGTATCATATTAAAATGTGTGGGACACATTTAAAGCAGTGTGGGGAGGATGTTTTTGATATTAAATGGATATATTAGAAAAGAGGAGAAATCTCAAATCAAGGATCTAAGATCCCATCTCAAGAACACAGGAAAAGAAGAGCAAAATAAACACCAAACAAGCAGAAGGAAGAAAATAAAGAGCAGAAATTAATGAAATTGAAAACAGAAAAGCAATAGAGAAAACCAATGAACCACAGAGCTAATTCTGTGAAATGAAAGTGACAGACCTCTACCAGTGTGACAAAGAGAAAGAGATCACACAAATTACTGACACCACAAATGAAACAGGATATATCACTATTGACCCTTTAGACATAAAATGAATAATAAATTCTCTGACCAGCTTAACATACATAAATTTGATGACTTAGATGAAATGGACCTTTTTGTCTAAAAACACAAACTACCACTACTCACCAAATATGAAATAGGTCACTTGAATAACCTTATTATTATTTTAAAATATCAAATTTGTAATTTAAAAGATTCCTAGCAAGAAATCTCTAGGCACAGAAGGCTTTACTGGAAAAACCTACTAAATATTTAAAAGAGAATTAAAACCAATTCTGCATAAGCTCCTTCAGAAAGTAGAAAAAGTGGGAGGCTCATATTGCCCTAATAACAAAACCAGAAAAAGTGAAAAAACAACATGCTATTACTGATCAATATCTCTCATGAATATATAAATAGAAAAAACCCTGGCAAAATATTAGTAAACAGAACTCATCATTATATAGAAAGAATTGTACATTATGACCAAGTAGAATTTATACCAAGAGGCAAGGCTGGTTCAATATTTGAAAATCAATCAAATATGATTTAGCCTATTAATCTAACATATTAACAGGTTAAAGAAGAAAAATCATTTTATCATATTAATTGATACAAAAATTCATTTAATAATTCAACATCCTCTCATAATTTAGAACTCTCAGAAAACTGGGAATAAAAAGAAATTTTCTCAGCCTGTCAAAGAACATCTATAAAAATACCCAGTGCTAACATCACACTTAATAAGATTGAAAGCTTTCCACAATATTTGGGAGTATGGCAAAGATCTTCACTTTTATCATTTTATTTGACAGGGTTGTAGAAGTTCTAGCCAGTTGAATATGGCAATATAAGGAAACAAAAGGTTTACAAATCATGAAGGAAGAAATAAAATTGTCTTTGTTTGCATATGGCAAGATTATCTATGTAGGAAATTGTAGAATATAAAAAAAAAAAAAATCCCACAACTCTTTAGTTCAGTTCCATCTGAACTTACTAGATAAACAAACATCCATTGTATTGCTATATACTAGCAACAGATACATTTGACTGAGAAGGGCAGCACAAGGGAATCCTGTGGAAATGCAGCTATTTTGTATCTTGATGGTATCAATATCCGGCATTTTTACTGGGGAAAACCAGGTAAAGTGCACATGGTGTCTTTCTGTATTTCTTACAACTGCGTGTGAATCTACAATTATATAAATACTTTAATTAAGAAATAAAAAATTGAAAAGCTTCAAAGCACTTCTGTCTCTTAAAGAACATAATTCAGTCTGATTTGCATAATACAAATGATCCATAGTCACCTGTCCCCACCTACATTTATAGTCTTCTCTGGTTCCTGACCTCTATCTCTCCTCTCCCAGCACTCCTGTCATTGTGGCACTTACATGAATAGAATTCTGCCTGTGGTTAAGTAGTTCCCTCTGTTAAAATTCCACCTTTATTCTGATCTTATAGTAAAGTGATTCTTTTCTCAAGGGATTAAATATAAAATATTATAGCCTAAATATTAAAGCTTAAATAACCTCCTTTCTGATATTTTTATTTTTGCTTTTCTCTGGGTGATGGAGGTGTTCTTTATACTTCCATTAAGCCACCTAGATTCCTTCAATTTTGCAAATACAGTGTTGCCATTCTGTAAACTCTTGGTGGGCAAGGGATGTTTGTCATTTAACCCGGCACAGTGCTTCCTGGAGGTAGGTAAAATCTATTGAGTGAATGAGCCATTTTTAAGAGGATTTATAAAAAAAAATTAAGCATGGAAAATGCAAGGAAAAAATTCCCTGATTGATTGATTAAAGCAAAACTAAACTAAAAAAGAATTCTGACTTGTTGCTAAGCCAGCAAATGAAGAAAATATTTATTAGGCTTCACAAAATTATTATCCCACTTGTGCCCTAAAGCTGATTACCAGATAAATACAGTTGTTCTTGGTGTCCAGGGGGCATTTGTTCCAGCAAGTGCTGACGTCAAAATCCACAGATACACAAGACCCTTATAAAAAATAGCATAGTATTTGCATATAACCTATCCCTATCCTTCATATACACTTATTTATTTATTTGTTTATTTATTTATTTATTATTTTTTTTGGTACTGGAGATTGAACCCAGGGGCACTTAACCACTGGGCTACATCCCCAGCCCTTTCTGGTATTTTATTTAGAGACAGAGTCTCACTGAGTTGCTTAGGGCCTTGCTAAGTTGCTGAGGCTGGCTTTGAACTTGGGTTCCTCCTGCCTCACATTCCTGAGCCACTGAGATTGCAGACATGTGACAATGTGCCTGGCCTTCCATATACTTTAAATCATCTCCACAATACTTATAATTTATAACTAATACAAAGTAAATGCTATATAAATAGTTGTTATAGTGTATTGTTTAGGGGGTAATGACAAAAAACTACATGTTCAGAACAGACACATTTTTTAAAAAAAATATTTCTAATTGTTGTTTGAATTCGTAAATGTGGAACCCAGGGATGTGAGGTGCTGACTGTATCTAGTGTTATTTAAATTTAGCATTATTAGGAGTATTTTATTTAAGAAGCCAAACTCTTGTGTTAAAGTAATAAAAAATACATTATTTATATAGTACACAGAATAATTTAGCCCATCATTCATGTTCTTCCCATAGGGTTGCCTTTTCTAAAGAAAAAAATATATACAGCTCATTGTGATTGAAGTTTTATTTTCATGCTTAATGAATTATAGCATTTCAAAGGTGTCATATAAAGTAGATAGTGAATTAGTGTCTGGGACAATATCTTTCCTTAATGATGAATCCTGATTTAACAAAAATTGATGTTCTGAAGTACCAAGAGATTTGCAGATCATTATGTGCCAAATCATCTGTAGTACAACAACCAGTGCATAAAAATATCTTTTATTGAATGCAAATAGCTTGTGATATTTTGCAAATGAATAATGAATGAATCCTTTTCCTCAGCAAAGACATTTTTTAGTTTTCTGGAATTTAATACAAACCTATAACTATATCAGCTGAAAAAAAAATAAGCACCCCAAATGGTTAAAATTAATTTGGACATTCAGTTTAGCTTCTAGATACAAGAGCTGGTTGATTGAAATAAGGTGTGTTTAAAAATGAAAGAACACAATTGATATTTAAATAAGTTTTTTTTTTCTTCCATAAATTGACAATAACTCTACATCTGTAGGAGGTAAACATATCAGAAATCCTGCTTTTCTACTTTGGCACGAGCATCCTAATGACTACCACAGGTAAAAAAATACATTCATATTTCTTTTAAAACAAATGAAAAAAAAAAATGCTTAATTTCCTTCTCCCCGTGCAGTGACAATGTTTTCTGTTCATCTTTGAAACTTATATGCACTCAGTAATGTATTTCCTAACCTGGATTTTAAGCCCACAGTCATTTTCAGTTGACATCTATTATCATCTTTCCATAACAGCTTTTCCTAACATCCTCCATCATCTCCATTTTCCTCCTTGACCCCCCTGACTTTTTGGTCAAATCTCCTTTCCCTACGTTGGGCTGGTTTCGCCACGATGCAGTTTCACATTAGGTGGTGGGCTCCTTGGTAGGTGTACTCGTCTTTCTCCACTTTAAATTCTACTAGGGAAGGAATCATCTCTGGTTTTGCTTAGCATCAGTTCTCAGCTCCTAATCTTGTTCTTCACACACATTCAGTTCCCAATAAGTATTTGTTAAATATATTCCCTAGTGAAGATATCAAGAAAAATAATTAGTTGACTGATAGGTAAAGATTTTGTTTTTCTCTAGGAGGGGAAAATTAATTTTAATTTCCTCTTGTATCAGAGGTCTTCATGACAACTTACATAGGATCGGATATATTTTTATAGACAAAGATTTACTTTTATTAATTGAACTGGGCATATTAAAATACTTAATTATGGTAGCCAAACTGAAATGACGTATTGAAATTTGGAAATGACCTAACTTCCTTCCACTAGATGCCTGCCCCCACCCAAAAGTTCCGATAGATTTCAGTGGTACCATCTGGTAAGGACCAAGCCTTTATTTAACACATGAGCCTTTGGGGGACACTTAGGATCCAAACCAGAACAATACCATCTTTTAATATAGGAACTTTAAAGTCTAGACAAAGATAGTCGCATAGTATTGTGTATGCATAAATGTGTTTCATCAAATAGTGATTACACACAGATGTGCCTCCTGGCCTCTGCCTTCTATTTAGTATTTGTCTACTCTTGCAGTTTGCCATCTCCAATATCAAACCTAACACTGCTTCTTAAGAGTAAGTCAGTCCTTCTGGATCTTGCCTTTCTCTTTACTGCTGTGTACCAGTGTAGAAATGCGTGTCTCATATGCACATTTCAGGTTCATAATGCAGTGGAACCAAGACTTCCACAATGGCAAGGCTATGGCTAAAGCAAGAAACCAGGGTACTGTTGATCCTTGGCTATGTTATTACCTAGGTCCAGAAGGGAATGTTGGTGGGTTACTGTTCCCCTTATATCTAGCTTGGAATTAAATTGGTTCATATACTTGGTATTGATATGGCAATTGTCATTTTTATGTGTTAAGAGCCTCCTTTAAAGTTCTCAAAAAAAAAAAAATAAAAGCTTACTCCCATTATTTTGGCAATTCACAAATTGTATGCTTGATATGCCAGTCATTTCAACAAATTTTTTGGTATTCTTACTTATGCTTACCAGGGCAGATAGATATTAATAATTCAACAATTAACATTGATGGTATATACTATATTCTTGCCTTCTTAGACAATAAATTGGTTTAAGAAATAAAGAGGACTAAAGATTCTGAATTGTGGTGTAGAAGCATGATCACTGGACCCGAAATACAAATCTCTGTGTTATTTATCTTGCTTTGCCTGTATCTATCTATATGACTCGGACAATTCAAATACTTTGGGAATCCATTTATTCATCTTTAACAGAAAAAGGTTGACTCATCTTTTCCCGTTTTTCACTTCTGTGAATCTTTTTTATTGCTTTCCTTTTTCTAGAATAAATACAGTATTTGGCGACTTATTCTAATTTTTCAACTCAACGATTTTCATTCCAGTTTTTTTTAGCTAATGATACTAATTCTTCAAATGTATTTATTAATGAAAAGCTTCATAGTACTTAAGATGGCCATGGTATGGTTTCTGACACTTCTATGTATTAATCGTGTGGCCTGAGACCATCTAATTACCTGTCTTGCTTCTATTTCTTTCCTTTATAAATATCGATACTAATAATTTCTTTCTTATATGACATTCAGTTATTTAATTCATGAAAAGCATTTAGAATAATCGATTTTGGATATTATAAGCTACTTTCATTATTCCAAAATACAGTTTATTCTTTCCAAGGTAGAATTCTAAAAATGTAAGCACCAACCTCTCATTGGCCTACATACCAACTATCATAATGCTTGGATTTTTAGAGCCTCTTCATTTCTTCTCTCAAAATCTCTTTGTCCTCACACGGCAGCAGTCATCAGAACACTGGAGGCATCTCCCTTTGGAGCCCATTAATTCTCTTCTAAGCACAGGAAAAGAAATCAGCACACAGAGATGTGCTGGTCCTGCTACTACCAACTTTGAAGAATAAGCAGCAGATATGGAAAATAGCCCAGTGGTCTTTCCCCTCAAGGAACTGTCCTCTAGGAGTAGAACTTGTAAGGGAAATAAGCATGACCTTTGAAGCCTTTCATCTGTGAATAAGACAGCACATTTGATGGTTCACCATTATCCAAACATTAATAACCTTCACTTCTATCTTTTTTTGATGGACTTTATTACTAGTTTTAAACTGTATGTGTTTCTTGGCAGACTGCAAAATATTCAGCTTAATAATCTTATTTATGCTCTCTTCAGGGGTTCATAGAGGGAATGGAGAGTTTAGATAACTCCACCTTTTCTTTCTTTATAGAATGATTAGCATGAAAATGAGCTCTGTGCTATCATCTATTTGGACAGGAATCAAATGGGATGGTGTATGTGAAAGTTTAAAGAAATATCAGTTTATTTATATACACACATATTTTAATAAAATACAATAATGGTGCTCACATTACATGCTTACTTCATATACATATATACTTTACATATAAAATTTAAGCCATTTTCAAGTGTGAAAGTCTCATGTTTGAGAACACTGAAGTTGATAATTATTTCTACATTGTTTTTATGTGATACTCTTGACAGATCATCCTTAAAGTACCTCTAGTGAATATCTCCTTTGCTGCATTGGATTTATAATTTCCAGGGAGTTGCCTGGTGCTGTATTTTCACACTGACCTTTTGAGTGCTTAGCCCTGACCAGGCCTTCATTTCAACAATACAATTGTTACCTGTGTATATAAAGTCATTTTATCTTGTTAGGAATTTTGCATTTTCACCAGTGTTAACTGATTTCACTAGTTTGTATGTTCCTTTTTCAAGGACAGGGATATTGCTTCCTTTTAAGACTGGTAGCTATGATGGTTGTTAACTAGTTCATTCAATAGGAAACTTCATAGATCTTCTTTCCCCTCCCATGGAATGGAATTTTTCTTTTTTCCTTTCTTAATCTAGTGTAACAGCAATATGCTTTTCTGAATGTGTGGAACAAGAAAACTGATAACTCAGTTATTACTGTGATTTAGCTATATAATTTTATGTAATCTTTTCAAATGGGAAAAATTATGAAGCTGATGCCAGTAGCTTTTAGATGTCTCACATGGCTAGTAGTTCAAAGATATCTACTTTTAAGTTTACATTTCTCTACATGTGTCTGTGTCTTATATTGAAGCAAGAACATGCAGCTATTGTCATAACTCCACCGACAATATTTATTGGAACCTATTGTGAGCTCAACATCATTCTCAAAGATGAACAGGAAACAGAATAAGTATCAGAGATGGCTCTTGCACTGAAAAAGCTGACAATACAGTCAAGGAGTTAAATGATATGAAGAGCAGAAAGCAAACAAAAACTAAGACACTACTTAACTAAGAAAGCTCTTACACTGTGTAGAAATTATAAAAAGTTCTGCATAAACTTAAGTGGACCATCACCTATGAAAAACACTCTACACTGAATTCTCACACTGTGACTCAAAAGTCTTCACTAGTCTTTAAGGGAAGTTTAGGACTAGTAGACAGGAAGAAATTTGTGGATGCGAGAGTAAAAGAAAATCATACTTATAGCTATTATTGGTTCAATTTTGGGCAATCAGAACTCTTCTAAGTGCTTTACATACATGGTCTTAATTCTAACTATAAATATCCGAGGTAGATAATTTGAATTCCCTTTTTGTATCTTTGGCAACTAAGGATCAGAGATATTCAGTAGCTTTACCAGTGGTACAAGGGTGATGGATTTCAGATTTGAAACAAGGTTCTTTGGTTTCAAAGATAGGGCTTCTCGCTATAATCTAGAGAAGGACAATTGGGAAGCTATTGTGTACTATAAGATACATGGCCAGTACCAGGAAATCAGTGATAGGAATATGAAGGGGAAGGAAGGATTCTGGGTGTCAGACGGATTCTGCAGGAGAGAGGTGAAAAGGGAGTTGAAAGTAGGTGTTTTCTTCAGCAGGGACCATTGATATTATGTCAGGTATCAACGGCAGTACTGCAGTAGCAAGAATGCCTGGTGGAGAAGGACTCAGTACTTTTGGTTTGGGTAATGTTGAATTTCAAGGTGATGCTCAGACACAGGATTAATACTGGAAAGTCAGGTACGAAGCTGAGAAAACTTTCAGAATTAGAAGTTCTAATAATTTAAGTCCTTAAGGTGATCAAGATACCCAGAGAAGTAAGGATTAAGAATAGAAACTTGGGAAAGCTTTGAGATTGGGAAGAAAAGCTGTATAAACTGAGAATGAGAAATTGGAGAGACAGTTGGAGTATCAGAAAAACAGGATGTGCTGAAGAACAGTGGAGAGAAGGTTTTCCTGAAGAGGGGAATTCAAACACGCAAGCACTGCAGAGAGAAGTGCAACAGAACCGCTGAAAATGGCTGAGGTGATGATGGTTATCAGCCATCTTTGTTAGAGCAATTTCATAGGAAAGGTTGTTCTGTGTGTGTGTGTGTGTGTGTGTGTGTGTGTGTGTGTGTGTGTGTTTTAACATAGGGGAAATGCGAACATGTTTGAAGGTTAGAAGGAGTGGAGGGATAGGCTTTGTGCAACCTTAGGGGTAGAATAGCTACACTGTCCTTCCTGGGTAGAAGCTGTGTAGTATGATAAAGCAAGAAGCCATTAATTTCTCTACATATATGAGAAAAAAATCTTAATTTTTCCCTTTAGAATAGAGTAGCAGAGCAATTACACATCAGCGCGGAAGAACTCAGAGGCGAAAGCAGTCCTACTAAATCTGTGAACTACTGACTACCAGGGATAAATGCTCTGACTACTGAGAATACTGAATATGTCAGAGTTCCTAATTAGCTCAGCACCGGGTCTGTGGAATTGCTCGCTCCAGTGCTCTGCTTCGTTTACTTGACACTAATACTTCCGGAGGTAAACTTATTTTTCATGGGACAGATAGACTGATCACCTAGTTGGAAACAGTGGCGTATTCATTGTGTGGTGGTCTCATTACAGGGCCCAATATGGTAAACTGTCACAGCTGCAAAAAGACAAGAACCAAATTAAAAGGGATAGTTCTAGACAGTTATAGATACATACTGTTTGTAGTCTGTTTTGTGATGCTATGACAGAATACCATAGACTGGGTAATTTAAAAAGAACAATTTTCTATTTCTCACAGTTAGGAAGGCTGGGAAGTGTAAGATGAAGATCCTGGCAAGTTTGCTCTAGGAGGAACATTGTATCCTCATATGGCAAACAGCAAAAGGTGATAGAGAACAAATCCATGCCTTCAAGCCCATTTTAAAAAATATATATTCTTTTTAGTTATACATAACGTTAGGATTCATTTTTACATAATTATAAAAGCATGGAAAATAGTTTGCTCTAATTTAATCCCAATACTTCCCTTTTTCCTCCCCTCCTCCCTCCTCCTATTACCTTCCCTCTGTTCTACTGATCTTTCTGCTATTTACTTTAGTTTGTTATGTTTTTTTTTTTTTTTTTTTTTACTTTTAGTGTCTTGTGGATGTACATGATGCTGAGATTCATTGTTGTATATTCATATATGTACATAGGAAAGTTAGGTCAGATTCATTACACTGTATTTCCCTCCACCCTCCCCTTTAATCCCCTTCATTTACTCTACTGATCTTTCTTCTATTTTATCCTCCCACCCCATTTTGGATTAGCTTCTGTATATCAGGGAAAACATTTGACCTTTCACTTTTTGGGACTTGCTTATTTCACTTACAATGACAGTTTCCAATTTCATTCATTTATTGGCGAATTCCATAATGTCCTTCACTAATACTCCATTGTGTAGATATACCACATTTTCTTTATCCATTCATCTGTTGAAGGGCATCTAGGATTATTACATAGCTTAACTATTGTAAACTGTGCTGCTATATACTTGATGTAGCTGAATCACTGTAGAATGCTGATTTTAAATCTTTTGGATATATACCAAGCAGTGGGGTAACTGAGTCATATGGTGTTTCCATTCCTAGTGTTTTGTGGAGTCTTCGTACTGCTTTCCAGAGTGGTTTCACTAATGTGCAGTCCCACCAGCAGTGTATGAGTATACCTTTTCCCCCACATTCTCACTAATATTAATTGTTACTTGTATTCTTGATAATTGCCATTCTGGCTGGAGTGAGATGAAATATCAATGTAGTTTTAATTTGCATTTCTCTAATTGTTAGAGATGTTGAACTTTTTTTCATATATTTGTTGACCATTTGTATTTTTACTTTTGGGAAGTGTCATTTTAGTTCTTTTGCCCATTTATTTATTGGGTTTTTATTTTTTTATTTTTTGGTGTTAAGTGTTTTGAGTTCTTTGTATATTCTGGATATTATTGTCCTGAGGAGCAGATGGCAAAGTTTTTCTCCTATTCTTTAGGTTCTCGCTTCATACTTTTAATTGTTTCTTTTGCTGTGCAGAAGTTTTCAAATTTGGTGCTATCTCAATTATTGATTTTTAAATTTTATTTCTTGTGCTTGAGGAGTCTTATTAAGGAAGTCAGTTCCTGTGCCAACATGTTGGAGTATTGGGCCTACATTTTCTTCCAGCAGGTGCAGGGATTCTGGTCTAATTCCTAGGTGTTTCATTTTGTATTGACTTTTGTGCTGGGTGAGAGATAGGGATTAAATTTCATTCTACTACATACAGATTTCCAGTTTTTCCAACACCATATGTTAAACAGACTATTTTTTCTCCAGCATATGGCACCTTTGTGTAGCATCAGATAGCTGCATTTACATAGGTTTGTCTCTGTGTCTTCTATTTTAATCCGTTGGTTTTCACGCCGGTTTTGGTGCCAGTACCATGCTGATTTTGTTACTATAACTCTGTAGTATAATTCGAGGTCTGGTATTATGATGCCTCCTGCTTTGCTTTTCTTTTTAAGGATTGCTTTGGCAATTCTGGGTCTCTTATTTTTACAAGTGAATTTCATAACTGCTTTTTCCAGTTGTGTGAAGAATGCCATTGGAATTTTGATAGGGATTGCATTGAATCTGCATAGCACTTTTGATAGTATGGTCATTTTGACAAATTAATTCTGATTATCCAAGAACATGGGAGGTCTTTCCATCTTCTAAGGTTTTCTTCAATTTCTTTCTTTAGTGTTCTATAATTTTCATTGTAGAGATCCTTTATCCCTTTTGTTAGATTGATTCCACAATTTTTTTGAGTCTTCAAAGGCTTTTGATAGTAGGTTAAATTTATTCATGAGGGCAGAGCCTTCTTAACCTAAATATCTCCTAAAAGATCCCACTTTTCAACAGTTTTACATTAGATATTAAATTTTCAGCACTTGAATTTTGAGGAACACATTCAGATCATAGCATACACATGCCTTTTACCCCCCCACCACATATACACATATACATACACACACACACACATAGTTCTTGTCTTCTTATTCATGGAAGATATATTTTAAGGCCCCCAGTGAATATCTGAAACCATGGATAGTACTAAACCCTCTATATACTATGTTTTTTTCCCTTTATATAATATCCATGATAATGTTCAATTTATAAGTACAATAAAAGATTAACAATAGCCGATAGCAAAATAAAGCAATTATAATAGCATCATGTCAATAATGTTATGAGTATGTGTTTTCTCTGTCTCTTAAATATCTTTTTTTTTTTTTTTTTTTTTTTTTTTGTGGTACCGGGGATTGAACTCAGGGGCACTCGACCACTGGGCCACATCCCCAGCCCTTTTTTTTCTTTTTTTGTATTTTATTAGAGACAGGGTCTCACTGAGTTGCTAAGTGCCTCGCCATTGCTGAGGCTGGCTTTGAACTCGCGATCCTCCTGCCTCAGCCTCCCAAAGTGCTGGGATTACAGGCGTGCGCCACCGCACCCGGCCTCTTAAATATCTTATTGTACTATGCTCCCCTTCTTATGATGATGTGAGATGATACTGCCTACATGATGAGTTGGGATGAGGTGAATGATACAGGCATTGTGATGTGGCATTAGGCTACTGTCAACCTTCTTACTTGAACACAAGCGTTGTAATACCCCAAGTGTGATCTGATACCTGAGACCACTTCTGAGTGACTAACAAGTGGGTTGTGTACACAGCATGGACAGAAGGGTGATTCATTGCCTGGGCAAGACAGAGTGGTGTGGCATGAGATCTCACTATGCAACTCAGAGCAGCATGTAATTTAAAACTTGTGAATTGTTTATTTCTGGAATTTTCCAATTAATGTTTTTGGACTATGGTTGCTTTGGATAGCTGAAACCCTGGAAGATGAAACTGTGGGTCAATGTGGACTACTGTATACGTAAAGAATCTTGGCTTTTGAGCTATGGAGAAATCTACCTTCTCAGACCTGGAAGCCAGAGTATGTTCTTAACTGAAGACAGGGCAGAGCCCCAGCCCAAGAAGTTGCATCTCTGTGGGAACTACAGCAAGGGGATGGTACAAAAAAAAAAATGTCAAAGCAGTAAGCTGATGGGAAGTTTTGAATAATGTGAAATGGCTGATATTTGTCTGGGTTGACTTACAAAAATAGCAGTTTCTTAGGCTCAACGCAATACGGGAGGAATAAAACCAGAATGATTGGAGACTTGAGTAATCACTAATTTTTTTCATGTTGAGGATATTTGATAAAAATGGGTTGAATGAGTAGTCCTAAGGAGACTTATCTGTCCTGTATAGAAAATATTGAACAGATGTTACCATCACTTTATTTGATTCTCAGAGCCAAACAAAATCTTTGATTAGGGAGGCTTTCAGTTATTTTGAATTATTTTGTTTATAGTCTCCTTTTCAGAATCAAAAGCTACTGACTTTTCCCTAAGGAAAATAAACACATGTACACTTTAAAAATTCAGAATATGCATGAGCTCCCCTGAAGTACAAATCAATAACCATTCCTATAAGGATGAAGACAATTCTCAGGTCTTCAAAGATCTGTGGACCCACAAGGAGCTGCTAGGCCAGGGCTTATCCTCCCGTCTATAGAGAAAGGGCAGCTGCATGTAGGATGCTGTGGCCTGTAAATAATTACATATATAAAATCTGGCATCTGGTTTATAGAACAAGGCATAAGTAAATCGAGACAACAATTCACTGTACCCAGTTATTTCCCATTAAATGGGCTGCCATTATCAGATTTTAATTATCAGTACATGTGCTTGTTAGTACTTGAACTTAATTCATTTACTTATAACTGGTAGAGAAAAATTAGTAACAACTGGTATTAAATTCTATGCTCTTCCATTAAAGCTACTAGGCAAGTGGATTTTGAAAAATAACCTCACCTCAAGTAGTGCCTATCTAAGGACTATACATGGTTCTAACTGGCTGCTGAGTAGAATTACTTAGAGGATACATAATAGTGCCCAGCCCCAACTTGAGACCCATTGGAGGTACAGCTGAGGTCAGTGGAATGGTAGAAAATCTCCAGCAAGCAAGCACCCAAGGAAGTCAGACTCACATAAATCTAATTGTATTGATAAGTATTCAACTCCTAAAAGGGAGTAACACAAAGTCCTTGGTCTCAGGGTCTTAAGGCATAGGATAACAAACCCATGTGGCTTTAAAGGAGCAGCAATGTTTTAAAAATTGGGACAAGATAATGTGATTTATAGAGGAAGGGACTTTGGGAAGAAAAGCCTAAAAGAGGGTATATTCTCACCTGGCTCATATTTCACAACTTACAAAAAATAAACAGTAAAATATCACTCTCCCGTTTCCACCTTCTATTTTCTCTCCTTTCAAGGCAGGCAGTCTTATATGTACAATAGTTAATTCATGTAGAAGCAATATCTTTCCCCCTGGTTCATGCAAATGATGTTGTACAAATATGCACACTATTCTGCATTTTGTTTTATTTCACTAAATAGTATGTCTTGGAGAATGGCATAAGTTTTAACAGTGCTCAAGTTAAAATGTTGCCACCTCAAACACTCATGCTCTGATAAAGGCATGTGATGTACAGTGGGGACTCAACAATGCTGTTGTCAATGTCATCACTGTTTCAAAATAAATAAGCCCCTACTTGACAGCACCTGTCAACTGACATGAACTTTGGTAGTACTCAATAAGGAATGCTGCTGTCTTCACCTCAGAACTGCAGGTAAAACATGCCTTGGGTGACATTCTCAAAAAGAGTACTCAAAAAGAGACTGGATATATTTCTAATCCTGCCACCAAAAAGAAAAGGTTGACTCAAAACAATTTTATAACAAAATCTGCAAAACCACAGGTAGCATTTACCTCCAGCTTTGGATAAACTACGTTATAGGATTAGTAATAAAACAATTGAAATTCTTGCTCAAAGATTTAACTTGAACATTTAAGTGTATCTTTCTTTTGTTGAGGACTTGCCTTTCTCTGTTTTCCTGTGTTGAAGTCATCAGTAGGAAACATGAGAAGTTGGGATGCTACTTGGTTTTCTAATCTGTATTCCATTAACATTAGCTCATTGAATCCTACATTGTAGAAAGTAATACATATAAGATTAATTTTAAGATATTTCTATAACTGTTCTGGCTTCTGTGCTTCATACCATCACTTTCCATGTTATAAATCTAGTTGATGTTTGCAGTTGACGTTTTATGAAACTCTGATGTTAATAAGCCATGACTTCTAACAGCTGAAGGCTTAGAATCTCTACTTAGTCATTGTGGATATCACAATGTTATTTAGTTATTTTGTTATTTAAGCAGCAACCAATAATGTAGACTTTAGTTTTGGGGAAAGGAATTTAAAAACCAAATGACAACGACAATTATTTGAGTTTGAAGATTTTATGTTCTAAATTTTTGCTGCATTGCTTCTTTTGGTATGCTTTTTGTTTGTTTAAAATCCCTACAATGTTAGAATCTTATTTTTAGGTTGAATATTGTATAGACTATTGCTCCTTACTGAAAATGGAAGTTCTAGAATCAGTGTCATTTTCTTCAAGCAGGTCAGCCTGGTTAATGTGTTACTGGCTACTTTAATAAAGCATTGTAAGGAGACTGGATTGCTTCTGTGTGCATGCTTGTCTCTGTGTGTACCTGGGCAGGAGGGTACAGAGAAGAGTGCTCAATAAAATCAATACACCATTGAGTCACTTTTATTTAGTGTTCATGATAAAGGTTGCTTACAGGCTTTCCTTCAGTTTTCTGAAGCTGGTAGTCGTCGTAGGTGCTGAGAACATACAAATCCTAAGTTTATTATTGTATTCCTCCCCTTTATTAAACACAAATAGCTTTCAGCCTCTGCTATATTACTTTTAATAACACACACACACACACACACACACACACACACACTTACTTACTTACCAGATCATAAGTCTGTTAGAGCAGCAGCACCTTACCTGGCTTATTCATAAAATTGTTCTCAGAATTAGAACATTGTGCAGCTCATATTATATAATCAATAAACATTTACTAGATGAAGGAATATATGAGCATCATCTACTTTATTATAACTTGTCTTGAATGAAAGCTCTTGTTCTATTCTGCCTCATGTTACCAGGAGTTAAAACTTATGTTAATCAGCAGAATCTTTTTGGAAAAGGAAATTTCTTTATCATTATAATTTTGTTTTAATCAAATTTGAGATCAAATAGAATTTAAGAAATGAAAATTAGAACATATAAATACTAAAATAATTCAACAATAGGGAAACATTTTATTTGTAACATTGAAGTGTCTAGTAGGGAAGGCTCAATAAAATGCAAAACAACTGAACCTCAAGTTTGACTGATTTATAAAGGAACATGATGAGATTTTGTGTATCACTTCCTTAGCATCCTGATAGTAATTCTATGTTATGATTTCTATGCTCAAAAAATATAAGATTTGGTTATTACAGGGACAGAGTTGCAGCAATAGTTACAATTCTATAATATTTATTTAAACTATGGAATAGTTTTTTAATAAGCTTTTTAAAAAAATCTTTATTTGTTTATTTTTTAATGTGGTGATGAGGATCGAACCCAGTGCCTCACGCACTGTAAAATAAATTGTCTTCTATGTAGGTTGTCTTACATGGTACAACACTTTCATGTTGACATGTTTTTGCTTTTAGTATCATTGTCCCATAAAATTGACATTGGAGTGGATAGAATTCAATTTTAACTGGTCATAGTTTCTTTAGTGGAGGTTAAGCTATTTAAAAATATTATCTCACTGCTGTCAGCTTATTGAGGAGATATTGGCAAAGTGATTTATTCTTATTTAGCAGGCAAGAAACTGGAAATATAGACAGGACAAGTAAATTGCATAAAGCTTTTTAACAAATCAGTGTTATGTGGGTGACAGCTAATTTCTCAAGTCACAATCCACTACTGTGGCAACTGATTGGTGCCTAACACACAAAAGTAAAACTCAAATATGCACCTTGCTTTGTTAGAAAGCATGAATTTCTCAGTCATTCCTGACTGATGTGCTTAAGCCTTTAGTATTTGTGAGTCAAGTTATGTACATGTGTTGCTAGATTGTAAGTGACAAATTTTATACTGTTTGAATGTATTGACCCAAGTGAGGTAGTAATGAAATAAATTGAAATCAAGTGCTTTTCGATTGTTGTGATAATAAAGATCAATTTTTATTTGCAACAAATACTTTCTGGCATTAACAGAACAAAAGAGAATACATTAGAGTATTAGAAAAGACATAAAGAGGTTATTTTTTAGAGAGGAAAATAATTGCACTTAGGAGCAATAAGGACAACTATTTAAAAATTAAAACAAAAATAGTACCTTATCAAAGATCCAATTGGAAGTGGATATTAAATCTAAATTATAAACTAGCTATGCTTGACTTAATACTTATTATGTGTTCACTAATTAGCCTCTGTTTGGGAAGATCTCTGACTTGGCTACTAGCAAATTCTTTCCTTTTTGCCATAGTTCAGTTTCCCATGTGTGTTTTCCAGAACATAAGATTCATGGAAGCTCAGATGGGTAGTTTGGTCAAAGAATTTCGGGAAATACAACATATGGTTCCCCATCTCTTGGAAGATGCTGATGTATTTTGACACTTTCAAGTCTCCAGGAAATGATAACAAACCTCTGTCCCTTTGCTTATTTCAACTTGTTCCACAAGGCTTTTATTGTGAAATGTCCATATATTTTCACATAATGTATATTAGCATTCTGAGCACCTTGCTTTAGAATCATAGGAAGAAACAGCAATGAGAAGGGATTGAAGAAAGTTATATGGCTGAGCCAAGATAGAGTTTATGAGTCACTTGGAATATTTATAGTTATTGATTTATTTCAATAACTTGCTTACTTTTCTCTTTGGAGTATATACAACAATTAAAATGTTTGTGCTTTTTGAATTGTATAATTTACCAAAAGTGTTACATATTAATTAGTACATGATTTTTCCATTGAACATGCATAATTTCATTTTGAAGCTGTTGGAAAACATGCAGTTTGGGCTATCTCAGGGGATTTTTTTTTTTTTTTTTTTTTTTAATGCATAGAGTTATTTCCTTGGAGTGAGACATTTAATTGAAAAGGTCACCGCTCAGGAATCACTGATTTCAGATTTTTCTGCTTTCTCAAATGATTGAAAATTGCTATTGTCACTTTTAATAGTGATCATGAAAAAACATGTTAATGGTAGAATAATGACCATATTTCTCATTTAGCCTACCACATAAAGTAATATATTTAATTTATTGGCAAATAGAAGGAATCTTATTTTCTTAATTTGAATATGATATATGTTCCTGGTGCTTCATCTTTCAAAATGTGAGAGAGAAAAACTGCAATTTGAAAGCTTTTAGGATGTTGCAATGGAGCAAACAGCCTTTTTGATATCTGGGCATTTGTTTTGTTTTATTTATGATAGAACATGGGAATATTTTAAAACTAAGATTTGTTGAACACCTCGCTTTGTTAATATTGCTGTGTTAAATGTGTAAGTATTGAACTGTCAATGAAATATGAGACATTTTACCCAGTGACATTTTAAATGAATCTCATTGTAGGGGAAGCCTGTGGGAACACCAGATGCAGGAGCTTATTTCCGTGTGCTTGCAGAGCATGGAGTGGCTGCCTTGTTTACAGCGCCGACTGCAATTAGAGCAATCCGTCAACAGGACCCTGGGGCAGCCTTGGGGAAGCAGTACTCTCTGACAAGGTGAAGTAGGGATGCACAGGGCAAATTACATTAAAAACTACAATCAAAATGAATAACAGAACATTATGTTTTTTCTAGTACTGCGGTACCTCTATGGGAATGGCCAAAAATTCTGAATCTGAAGGTTGGCTTTTTAAAAATATTACTTTGAAATACTTGTAATGTTAAGTATACTGTAGAGTTGTAAAAATACTGTATCTTGTTTATTTCAAATCTTACTAATACATTTCTTTTATTTAAACTCTTCTGCTTCTATTTCCATAAGAAGGAAAATGCTGATTATGACTTAAAATACATGTAATTTCAGCATCTGACTCTCTTTTTAAAGTAGATTGGTTTAAATGGAAGGAAATATTATTTGAATTCATGTATACGGATAAAATGAGAAAATTAGAGTCCAAATTACATTCGTGGAAAGTGTGAAGGAAATTATTTTTTACTTTTGTTTTGTAATAATGTGCTGTGAATAGTTTAGATATTTTTGTGCTGGTTTATTGACATCTGTTTTAGTTTAATGATATGTATATTCAAAGTAATTATAGCAATTTGTATCTTCAAGGCATTTTCCTACATCAGTTCTCATTGAACTTTTTGATGTAGGTCACTGCTGTCAAAAATAAAGGATTTTGTAGTTTCTTGAATTTAAAAAGTGGGCTTGAGGTAACATGATCTGATTTTTTTTTTTTTAAGTAAAATGCCAGAATATTTGAATTTTATGTTGCGATTGCCCAAGGGAGTTAAACTAGATTATAATACATTCAACTGCATATGTAAGCAAGCTTCCAATTTTGGCAGGGTCATTAGTTTTATTTATTTATTTATTTTTTATGTTACAAAAATGGACATGAAATTGCCTAAGATTACATTCATAATATAAACAGTGCACCTCCTTACCCCCTTATTTTGTTAATATAAAAAGGTGTTCATAAGATGAATCTTCCATTATTGTGTTTTACTCACTCATTTTTTGTTGTTCCTTATTTAGTGAATTTCGATTTCTTTTTCTGCAATTCAGTATAGAAAAAAAATAGATTTTAACAAAAGCAACTTAGAATGTGTACAGTCCATATCCCTCAAGACAATTCCAGAGTTTAGAAAAAAAGTCATTTTAGTTCCTTCCAGCATGTCTTTATTAACACCCTAACTGTGAGTGTGAAGTTGCGTTACCAGCCAGCTAAGGTCTCACATTTGTTTCCTCTAGTTTTCCTGTTTGTATTTGGGTTTCTAGATGTTATCCTCCACACAATACTGAATACTCCCTAAATCATCACTCTTTAAATGTATGCATGCAGATGTGAGTATGAGATTCAGTATTTTTTTGCAAAATGGCAAGAAATTTCCCCTGACTATTGCGTTTGTCTCTAGGTACCTAAGTTATTCACCATGATTCATACATCTAATTTTTTTTTTGGTTCTAATTAGTTATACATGACAGTAGAATGCATTTTGACATATCATATATAAATGGAGTATAACTTCTCATTCTTCTGGTTGTACATGATGTAGAATCACACTGGTCATGTAGTCATATATGCAAATAGGGTAATAATGTTCAATTCATTCCACTGTCCTTTCTACCCCTATAGCCCATCCCCTCCCTTTATTCCAAAGGACCTCTATTCTTCCCTAAGCCCCTCCTCCCGTTATCATGAATTAGCATCTGCCTATTGGAGAAAACATTCAGCCTTTGGTTTTGGGGGATTGGATTATTTAGCTTAGCATGATATTCTTGAGCTCCACCCATTTATCAGCAAATGCCATAATTTCATTCTAAAACTAGTATAAGATTTCATCTCACTCTAGTCTGAATAGCAGTTATCAAGAATACAAGCAACAGTAAGTGTTGGTGAGGATGTGAGGAAAAATGTACACTCATACGTTGCTGGTGGGACTGCAAATTGGTGCAACCATTATGGAAAGCAGTATGGAGATTCCTTAGAAAACTTGGAATGGAACCACCATTTGACCCAGCTACCCCACTCCTTGGTTTAGATCCAGAGGACTTAAAATCAGCATACTACAGTGTTACAGCCACAATAATGTTTATAGCCGCTCAATTCACAATAGCTAAACTATGGAACAAGCCTAGGTGCCCTTCAAAAGATAAATGTATAAAGAAAATGTACACAAATGAGTATTACTCATACATCTATTTTTCATAGATACTTTAAAAAAATTAACATATTTAGATATTTTAATCTACAAACACCTTTGATCTATTCAAATTACTATTATTAGTAAATTAAAACACTGATCACCTACAATGTGCTAGATAAAACTTATTTCATTTAATCATAGCAGCATATTTTGCCTTTCATATTTTTGCTCTTTTCAAAAAATGCCACCACTGAACTGCTTCAGTAAATTTATTAAACAGTAGGGACTTCAAACATCTGTTTTATTTTGAAAACAATGAAACTGAGGGCCAATAAAATGAAGTTGGTTTAGAGACTGGATAATAGAAAAGAACTCAATCTCTCATAGAACTATACTTTTAGTATTATGTTTATTTTCAAGGTATTTCATACTTACTGAGTCAACATTCACTAATTGTGGACTCATGATTTGCAGTTGATATCTCTCTTCTCTTGTCCAGAATTCCAGAGGAAGAAGTTTTCTTTTCAAATATGTTACATATCTCATTAGAAGATTGTTTTAAAATAAATTTGGACATGTGCCAAACAGTTTGGTTCCCAAACCACATTTATAAGTGTAATCTGAAATAGGAAGATAAACTGAGTTGTGGATTCATTTTAGCATAATATCATAGGTGACTAGAGCTGGGAAAACTAGCTAGAAGTCATTTAGTATCATTGTCTTATTTCACAGATGAGAAAACTGTCACATAGAGGTCACATAACATCCTTGGGGTTACAAAATGACCCCAGGCAAAATTGGGTCTAGGCAGAACCATGTATTATACATTCTCATCCTGGAATTAGACTCATTCATGACAGATCTACAGTTTAGTAGCCTTGTGACCTCAGGAAAATTACATAATCTCTCTATTCTACAGGGATTTAAAAAAAATATATGTATACATATATTTTAGTTATTGATGGACCTTTATTTTATTTACTTATTTATATGTGGTACTGAGAATTGAACCCAGTGCCTCCCACAATGCCAGGCAAGTGCTCTACCACTGAGCCATAATTCCAGTCCACTCTGCTAGGATTTTGTTGCCACTCTTTGGAACATAAGGTTAATAATAGCTCAAAGGCCTAATGAAAATCAAATTGGCATGGTCCAGGCAAAGCACTTGAAACAGTTCTTAACGGATACTAAGTCTTAATTAGTATTATTATCTTCTGCTTTCCAATTCACCACTGCTTTTCATTACATCATAGTGATTTATTTTCCTATGTTCTTCTAGTTCAATTTTAATTAAGTTAGAAAAAGTCCAATGCTGGGACTTCCATTTGAGATTTCATGGCAACTTAACTTTGATGCTTCCCTTCTTTTCCAATTACCTACTGATGGGAGATAATATGAAAGAGAAAAAGCAGAACATCAGAGATGAGCTTAAAAAGTAAGGTAAATATTTCTGGGACTAGAAAAGGAATAGGTGTGCAAAGCAGTGAGGTGGCTGTAGGCCGAGGCTTAGTTTTGAGTATAAGGAAGCATTGGCAGGGATTCAGCATCCCTAATCTGAGTACAGGATAAAAGCCTGCTCAAGCCAGCTGTGTGAGGCATACCTGTAATCCCAGCTGAGAAAGGAGGATCACAAGTTCAAAGCCAGCCTCAGAAATTTACTGAAGCCCTAAGCAACTCAGTTAGACTCTGTCTCAAAAATAATAATAATAATAAAAAGGGCTGGGGATGTGGCTCAGTGGTTAAGCATGCCTGGGTTCAATCCCAGGTATCAAAAACAAACAAACAAATGAAAAGAGCCTGCTTAATGCTTGAAGAGTCTGTTACTCCCCATGCTTGAAGGAAGCTAGTAAGACCTGTGGTCAGTTGTTTTCTGGGACTTTGGGCTATGGGTCTGAATGAGACAAGGAACATCCCAGGAACTGGAGACTGAACAGAAACACCCACCTGTTTTCCCAGAGCAAATCTGTGATATTCATAGAGCACTGTGAATTAAGAATTTTGAATTACCATTTTACTACAGGACATCCAGGGAGTAGTTATGTCGTGCATGGACCTATTGGAAAGAAAGGATGAGCATGGAAAAGAGTCTGAGTGATAAAAATAAAACAAAGAATCTTTTATTTTTCTTTCAAAAATAGTGTGAAAAAGAAAATTCTAAAACATCTGAAGAAATCTAAATCTAACAAAATCAACAGTTAGAACATGGGAGAGAGTCTGAGGGATAAAAATAAAACAAAGAACCTTTTTTTTTTTAATTTTCAAAAATAGTCTGAAAAATAAAATTCCAAAACATATGAAGAAATTAAATCTAACAAAATCAACCGTTAGAACATGGGTTCATTTCAGGGGAAATGTTTATAGAATTGTCAATTTAAATTTGAAGCATGTTAAGGATGATCAAAGTCATAAATAATAAGTTTCCCACAAAATAGTAAAAATATAATGTTACAAAGACAATACAAAATGCAATTGGTGGTATAAGCTAAGTAATACAATAAAGATAAGGGCATAATCAAAGAATCTAATAAAAAACTACCAGATGGTATAGAGGAAGTTTTCCAGAATGTGACTTATATAGAGAGGAAGTAAAAAACCCAAAAGAAGAATAAGAAGTTAAAAAATATTTCTAATAGGAATTTCAGAGGGAAAAATGGCAGGATTGTTAAAATAAAAAAAAAAATAATAATAATTTAAAAAAAAGATACTCAGCCAGCAATTAAGAGCATTAACAGAATTGAAGAAGGACATGGATCTCAAATGAAAAGTGCTCTCCAAGCAAGTTAAAAATAAGAAAATTCACTTTGGCATGTCATTTTAAATTTCAGAACACCAATTGAGGCTATAGAGAAAATCTAATAAACTACCAGAGAGACTTGACAGATCACCAAAGAGGAATTTCAAACAAATGCCAATAGACGGGGTAGGAGATAATGCTATAAGATCTTCAGAGTATTTAGGGAGAATAATTCTCAAACAAAAAAGTCTGTTATTAAAAATTGAGGGCAAAAATATATATGGACAAAGTTAAAAGAACTTAAAATTTCAAAGAATTTCATAAAGAAAAATATACATGTAAGAGAACAGAGTGGGATACAAAAAACAAGCCATGGCAAATAAAAGATAAAATGTGTTGATGAGTTTATGTGATAATTTTCTATGGAATTATGATGGGAGGTTGTGTTTAAATATAAGGCAAAAGTAATATGATAAATAACAGTAACAGAATTGTGGGGAGGACTTTATTTAAGGTAGTGTGATAGTCCTTGCTAAGTACAGAGGGAAGGTATAGAGAATTACTAGACTAGATGTGGGCTGGGAATTATGCCCTATTAGATGCAGGGGTTTATTATAAAATTATTCTTCTTAAGACACTGGTGGAGCTGGGATCTACGAATAGCAGTTGGAATAAAGGTTCATTCTGCTATGTAAACTAACTTATGGAAGAAGTGCAGATGAATGCAAGAATAGGTTTTTAAATAAATGTTGCTGGGACATCTGGTTATGTATAGAGAAAAAAATTAGTTTCCTACCATATCATACACAAAAAATAAATTTCAGCTGGATTAAAGACACTAAAATCATAAAACAAAGAATATTTTCAGAACAAATAATAAATGGATATTTTAATATTTTTCTCACAGGGAGTATTTAATCATGAATTAGAAATCAATAAGGAACATATTGATGAAGTTTTACTATGTTGTCACCAAAAAACAAATACATCTCAAAGACATATTATACACTGAAAAAATACATTTCTAACATATGTAACCATGAGGGAATTAGGACATAAAATACATAAAGAGATCTCATAAATCACTAAGAAAATAGACAATGTAATAGACAAATGGCAAGTGATAGTTCATGGAGAAGGACACTAGAATAGTATAAAACATCAAGAGATCTCCATTCTAATATAGAGGAAAATGCAAATATAAGTGAAATATCATTTTATTCACATGATAAGGGCAAAAAGTAAAATGCCTACCAGTAACACAAACTGGAAAAGATACGAAGCTTCAGGATTGTTCTTACACAACTTGAGGGAGTAAATTGGAAGTACCTGGTAATATTGAGCCCATATACAAACCCACATTAATATGAAAGCGTGAAAATGACAAAAACAAACAAACAAACAAAAAACCTCTTGGAAATGTGAGAAATGAACATTGTCCTAGAAGTTTCTAAAGTTTTATTTGAAAATTAAGTTAAAAACATAGGCAATTGCTTTCATGTCTAGTCAAAGGAGTAAAGCCCCAAACAATGAATAAACACACCACATTTCAACCAAAATAACTAATGTACAGCACTAGAGAACAGCAAAGAATCAGATCTCTTGCAGAACTTAAAAGCCCAGTGTGGCTACATAGAGAAGGAAAGTGATGGCTTTACTTCTGCCATCCTATCCTCCAGTCGGGATTACATCTCTCTCTGTAGGGAAAACATAAGAAAGAGGACCCTTCCAGCCTCCATCACCACCATGGAAACCTGTATGAATCACTATGAGAGACTCCGGTAGTTCACATGGCTCTGATCCCAGCTGAGGAAGATTTCTAGAGTCCTCCCACTGAGATATCCCCCAGAGAAGGAGCCACACTCTACTCCACCCCACCACTGAACTCCTCCTGTGGCCTGTGCTGCTACTGCTCTGTACCATTTTGGAAATGGAGATACTGTTAGAGTTTATTCTGTTTCAAGGTAAATAACTCTTGTATCCTTTCATCCCCGAGGTTCAGCTGCCACTGCAACTTCCCCCTTGGTAGCACACCATCCCCAAACCGAGCTGCTACTATACCCTGCCCCTTGGGCTGAGCTAACACAGATCCACTGTAAACCTCACATTCCAGTCATTGGCACAACTCACCTTAGGACCAAGCTGAAGCAGTTGCATTGCCCCCTCCCCCATGAACTCAGAGCCTTGAACTACTGGAGCAGCACAATAGCTTAGGCATCACCTTGTTCCATGGGGACCTCAGGCCTTCTGCACACCTACACAGGTGCATAGTTGAGGTAGCCAGTGCTCCCTGGGAGCTCTAAGCCAACAGCATTCAGGAGCAGTTAGAACCTCCCAACATGATGTCTTATCTGGTGCCCCACCTCAAGGGACCTAGAGGCTCTACTGATCTGTGCTTCCTCACATCACACAAAATCAGAGGCTTCGCTGATCGCACTGTAGGCTAAATAGCCACCGAGCCATACCTACCTAAATCTGGACTAGCCACCTGAAGTCTGAGTACTGAGACATTGCCTTTCTGGAAAGCAGTCACCACACTGCTGCTCCTTACCACCTGTGTCCAAGTCACCATGGCATCTTACCATTCTTGGGTCCTTGCCATTACTGCACCTACCTTCTTAAAACCTGGGCTACTGCCATGACCTACCATCCCAGGGTCCAGAATCTACACTGCATGGGTCTTCATCCCCACTGTACCCAGTAGGTTAAAAGTTCTGAATTGCAGCTATGCACTGTTCCCAGGGCTCAAGCATCTGCAGGACCTCATTTTCCCTGAAGCCACATCAGGCAGTACTGTGTCCTATTTTCCAGGGTCAGAGCCAACAGCCATGTCCCAGCTCCCTTGGCCTGAGCTGCTGAGGTCTGCCTCAGAGCAACACACATACAAGTTTAGCGGGAGAACTGTATTCACTTTGCAAGGAGAGTAAGCCTGCAAAGTTACAGGTGCTGCAGTAGTTTTTGTAAGATCCTGAATCCAAGGTCCAGGATCCTGATTCCAGTCCTTTTAAGCATCTGTGCCTTGGATCCCAGTACAGCTATGGATGTCCATGAAGCATTTCAGAACCAACAAAGAAATGGACATTTATGAATTACCTGAAAAGGAATTCAAACAATGATTTTAAGAAAACTCAGAAAAATATAGAAGAACACCGACACAGTTTGAAGACATCAAGAAAATGATTCATGCTGGGCGTGGTGGTGCATGCCTGTAATCCTAGTGTCTTGGGAGGCTGAAGCAGGAAGATGGTGAGTTCAAAGCCAGGCTCAGCAAAAGTGAGGTGCTAAGCAACTCAGTGAGACCCTGTTTCTAAATAAAATACAAAACAGGGCTGAGGATGTGTCTCAGTGGTCAATAGCCCTGAGTTCAATCCCTCGTACAAAAAAACAAAAAACAAACAAACAAAAAAATTCATGATCTGTGAAATTCAATGATGAGATAGATCTCATAAATAAAAGCCTCAATTCATGAAGCTGAAGAATTCAATAAATTAAATAGAAAATACAATTAAAACCTTCAACAGCAGACAGATAAAATAGAAGAGAGTACATAGGAACTTGAAGATAGTTCTTTTGAAATGACTCAGAAGGAAAATAAGAATGGACTTTGGAATACCATTAAACAAACAAATATTCACATTATGGGATTTGAAAAGGATAAGGGACAGAGAAAGACAAACTTTATTTAATGAACAAGTTGCTGAAAATTCTCAAGTCTTGGGATAGCTACATTCAAATCCATAAAGCTCAAAATTCCCCAAATACATCAGTGTAATTATGTATTTTGCAATTCCATAATCTTTAACAGTTTTAATTGGCACATAAAATGGTGTACAACATGATGTTTTGGAACACAGGTATATTATAAAATGACTAAATCTAGCTAGTTAACATATTTTATCTCACATGGTTGTCATATTTTTTTGTGGCAAGAACACTTTAAATCCATTCTTTTAGCATTATCAAGAACATAATATATTCTAACTAGTGTCATCATATTGTACAACAGATCTCTTTAGCTTATTCCTCCTATTTAATTAAAATTTTGTATCCTTTGACCAATATCTTGTAAGTTTGCCCTCCCCCAAGTATCCCAGCCCTTGTCACCATTGACTTTCTACAAAAAGAGAAACAGTTGATTTGGGTTGTTTCCAGAATGCAGTACCCAGTCTTTTTGGTATACATACATACATATTATATATGTGTGTATACACACACACACACACACACATCACTAAGATTGTAATGACTATATTACAAAGTATGTCTGTTTTCCAAAGTTGTTGCATGACATTACACACCCATTTGCAATGTATAATAATTCTAGTTTCCTAATCTTCACCAAACATGATATTGTCAGTATTAAAATTTGGCCATTCTGATTGTCATGTGGCAGTATCTTATTATCATTCAATTTGTGTGCCAGAATTTTAATGAGATGATATCTCACTATCATCCTATTTGAATGTCAGAATTATGAGATTAATTATTTTTTCATATTTTTTGGCCATTTGAAGATCCTCTTCTATGGAGTATGTATCCATGTCTTTGACAATTTTTTCTTTTTCTTTATTGCTGATTTGTAGGCATTTTTTGTTTCAGAGCCAAGTTCTTTACTGACTGTATCACAATCTTGTCTAACTTGTGGTTTGTATTTCCCTTTCATAGTCTTCATGGTGACTTTTGATTTTAAAAAATGCCCATTTCATCAATATTTTCATTAATGCTAGTGCTTTTGTGACCTATTTAAAACATTTCACCTACTGTAAGGTCAGAACTTACTATGTCATTTTCTAGAAATCTTATTTGTTCACCTCTCACCGAGAAATATAATCTATCTGGAATTGATTTCTGTGTATGATGTGAAGTAAGGGGTGAATTTCTTTTTTTTTTTTTAATTATGTTATTCAGTTATTTGATTTCTGTTTATTTAAATGGTGATCTTGATAGTGCCCACTTGTTCTTGTTTGTTTCTTGACTATTCTGTTTGTTGTGCTTCTCTCACATTGTCAGATTGTCAGTATAGCTATTGATTTATAACAGATCTTGATATGTAGTAGTAATATCGAGATTTTTTTCCAAATTTGTTTTGAATATTCTTTGTTTTTATTTTTTAACATTTATTTATTTATTGTGGTATTGGCAATCAAGTCCAGGGCCTTCATGTACCAGGCAAACACTCTATTAGTACTCTCTGTTCCCAGCTTACTTTTATTTCTATGCAGATTGTAGAATCAGCCTCTAAGTTAGGGGTGGGGTGGGGATTTTGATTGGGATCAGGTTTCATTTAATGATGGATACAGTGAAAATTTGCATGTTAAAACGTATTCCAATTCATGATTATAGTATATCTCTTGATTTATTTAGGTCTTTAATTTCTTATATTAATGAATTTTGGCTTGCTCTGGGAAAGTCTTGCATACATTTTAATTGTTTTGTCATAGTATATGGACATTTACCTGTTTTTGTATAGTGACCTATCTTTTGATAGTGTTCCTTGAGTTACTTATTAATTTCATAGTTTTTATGTATGTTTGTATGGATTTTATTATACCCAGAATCAGTTTTCTCATTATAAAAATTGCTATGTCCTTTATTTATTTTTCTTACTGTATTGATATGTATCTTTAGTACACTGATTAAGTGGTGATGAAGTGCATTTTTATCTTATGCAGTTTATCAGGGAGAAAACATTCAATATAACTATGTAAAACACTTTTAGTGTTTTTTTTATTACTAACATAGTTTTATTATAGATTAACTCTATCAGATTAATTGGCAGAGTTCTTCCCATTACTAGTATTGAAGATTTTACCAATTTTTTTTCTTCAGCTATTGATGACTGTGTGATTTTTCCCCATCATTATTCTGCTATTTGTTAATTTGGTGAATTATAATGATTGATTTTTCAAGTCTAAAACTATCCTTACCTTGGGAAAAGCACAACAGTGTTGGTGGATTATTCTTTTTAAAACATAACTGAATTCAATTTGCTATAATTTTATGAAGCTTTTTTTTTTTTTTTTAACTAGACTTTACTTTTAGAATTTTAAGTTAGGACAAAATTTAGTGAAAGTACAACATTCCAATATACTTCCTTCCCAGAGAAACATGCACACTCCTTCACTATTAACATCTCCCACTTGATTGACACCTTCTTTACAATTGATGTTAAGTTCATGCTCATAATCAACATTTACCTCTAGTTTTCCTTTTCTACACCATCACTGATTGTTGTTTCATGGTTATGTTAGCCTTATAAAATGAGTTTGGAAGTCTTTTTTGCCCTAACATGTGGAAGAAATAATCAAAGTGATTTTGAAATCTATATTGATAAACAGAATACTTGACATTTTGTGGGGTTTTATTTTTTTCTGTCTCCTTTTCCTCTTCTGTCTTTGATCCTAAGGTCTTGTCTCCCAATATGCCATTGTTGCAAAAAGAAAAATAAGTAAGCTATGTTTGGACTTTGGATGTTGTAATAACCCCACAGAGCAATACCTGTTTGGGCAAGTAGCTACCATAATGGAAGGTCACTTCAATCTGATTAGAGACTTATTTTACTTAAAGGTAGACTTCAGTATTCCAGAGGGCTGGTTTCTTTCCACTTTTCCATTATTGTTAGGGAGCACTTCTTGAGGTCTTCCAGCTGAACACCTAGATGTTTTACAATATCTTTCCATTTTGGTTTTTGGCCTATAATTTTCTTTTCCCATTAAACTATGATGGCTGGAAGTACTGTTAATTTTCTGAGCCTCTAGCCATACAATTTTTGTTCAATTTCCCCCCCCCCTTTTGTTTTTTTAACTAAGTGGTTGCCAATTGAGAAATATTCCATTGCAGGGAATTAGAAAGGGAATGTCTGGCTTCCTTTTCTATATAGCTTTCTCCTTGAGATTTTAATGACTCAGGTGCTCATTGTCCCTTCTATTCTCTGATACCCTCAAAAGGTGCTGTTTAAAAATACTTTCTCCAGTGTATCTGGCTATCTTTGAGAGATTGTTGGATGAAGTACTAGTTGGCCATTGATGGGGCAAATACGTGTGTCATATTACCACAGTTGTCTTTATATTTCAAAAGTGAATTTTAGTGGGAAGCAAGTACAATACTCTAGAATGACGGAAAGATGGAGATAACTGCAGGAATTTAGTTGGCAAAAAATAATGATGATCCGTCATGTGAATTAGAAGTTGATGAGGCATCACTGAAATAATCTATTTTTATTCAACATCTGTTGGCACAAGTGAAAAAAAATTTTTGCTTGTTTGGTAATTGATGGACCTTGACAGAAATATTCATTTTAGTCCGTTTCCTTCTGCTCCTACTTTAATACCTGAAAATTCTTCACCAGATTTGTTTTCAGTTTTTTATCTATTTCTATGTGACTTATTCTCCATTTTGTACTAAAACTAATTTGACTACCTATCCATTTTTCTGTTTGCCTTTTCCTTAGTTTTCAACCCCATATGAGTCTTGAAATGTGCTAAATTTTATGTAAACTTGGGAAAGTTGCCTAAGTTTTATGCTCATTAATTTCCTCCTTTTTGCTTTTTTAAAATTTTCTCTTCTGGGTATTACATATTATCATTTTATTTATATTTTAATACTTTAGATTTAGAAGCAGATTCACCTGTCAATGTATTAACATCGTCAGAATATTATCAACAATTTTATTAATTAGTCAATAATAATCTGAAACAACACTTGCCCTTAAAACTGAGCACTACAGGATGATGGGCATTTGCTACATGTGATTATTAAACTCTTGAAATGGAGTTATTGTCACTGAGAAGCTGGTATTTTAAATGTTCTCAATTTTAACTAAAGTTGAAATAGCCATGTGTAGATAGTAGCTACCACGTGGCACACTGCAGATTTAGAACACATGTAATTAACTTAGGTATCCTCCAGAGAACCCAAATTATTGTACAAAAATAACTGATTTAACTTTTTTGAAAATATATCTTCAAAACAAAATACAATTTTAATCTTTCTTTTTTAAAAAATTATTTTTTTAATTATGTATATATGATAGCAGAATGCATTTTGATTCATTGTACACAACTGCAGCACAACTTCTCATTTCTCTGTTGCACCATATGTGCCATCATACATGTACCTAAGGTAATAATGTCCACCACATTCCACCATCTTTCCTGCCCCCATTTGCCCTCTTCTCCCCACCCTTCCCTTTGCCCAAAGTTTCTCCATTTTTTCCCATGCCCTCCCCTATTACGGATCAGCATCCATTTATCAGAGAGAACATTCAGCCTTTGGATTTGGGGGATTGGCTTATTTTGCTTAGCATGATAGTCTCCAATTGCATCCATTTACCTGCACATGCCATAATTTTATTCTCTCTTTTTTTTTTTTTTTTTTTTTTTTTTTTTTTTTTTTTTGTGTGTGTGTGTGTGTGTGGTACTGGGGATTGAACTCAGGGGCACTCGACCACTGGGCCACATCCCCAGCCCTTTTTTGTATTTTATTTAGAGACAGGGTCTCACTGAGTTGCTAAGTGCCTCGCCATTGCTGAGGCTGGCTTTGAACTCGCGATCCTCCTGCCTCAGCCTCCCAAAGTGCTGGGATTACAGGCGTGCGCCACTTTATTCTCTTTTAATGCTGAATAATATTCCATTGTGTATATATACCACAGTTTCTTTATCCATTCATCTATTGAAGGGCATCTAGATTTCTTCCACAATTTAGCTATTATGAATTGAGCTGCTATAAACACTGATGTGGCTGCATCACTGTAGTATGCTGATTTGAAGTCCTTTGGGTCCAAGGAGTGGGATAGCTGGGTCAAATGGTGGTTCCATTCCAAGTTTTCTAAGGAATCTCCATACTGCTTTCTAGAGTGATTGCACCGCTTTGCCATCCCACCGGCCTTTTCCCCCACATCCTTGACAACACTTATTGTTGTTCGTATTCTTGATAACTGTCATTCTGACTGGCATGAGATGAAATCTTACAGTAGTTTTGATTTGCATTTCTCTAATTACTAGAGATGTTGAACATTTTTTTTCATATATTTGTTATCAATTGTATATCTTCTGAAAAGTGTCTGTTCAGCTGCCTAGCCCATTTATTGATTGGGCTTTTTTTTTTTTTTTTTTTTTTTTTTTTTTTTTTTTGGTGTTAAGTTTTTTGAGTTCTTTATGTATTCTGGAGATTAGTGCTCTATCTGATGTGCATGTGGCAAAAATTTGCTCCCAAAATGTAGGCTCTCTCTTCACTTCATTGATTGTTTCTTTTGCTGAAAAGAAGCTTTTTATTTTGAATCCATCCCATTTATTAATTCTTAATTTTATTTCTTACACTTTAAGAATCTTGTTAAGGAAGTCAAGGCCTAATTTAATGTGATGAACATTTGGGCCTAAATTTTCCTCTACTAAGCGCAGGGTCTCTAGTCTAATTGCTAGGTTCTTGATCTACTTTGAGTTGAGTTTTGGGTATGGTGAGTGATAAGGGTTTAGTTTCATTTTGCTGAATATGGATTTCCAGTTCTCCCAGCACCATTTGTTGGAGAGGCTATCTTTTTTCCAATGTATGTTTTCAGCTCCTTTGTCTAGTATGAGATAACTGTATTTATGTGGGTTTGTCTCTGTGTCTTTTATCCTGTACTATTTGTCTATATGTCTATTTTGGTGCCAATACCATGATGTTTTTGTTATTATAGGTTTGTAGTATAGATTAAGGTCTGGTATTGTGATGCCTCCTTCTTCACTCTTCTTTGTAAGGATTGCTTTGGCTATTCTGGGTCTCTTATTTTTCCAGATAAATTTCATGATTGCTTTTTCTATTTCTATAAAGAATGATGTTGGGATTTTAATTGGAATTGCATTGAGTCTGTATAGTGCTTTGGGTAGTATGGCCATTCTGACAATTTTTTTCCCCCAGTTGATGGTTTAATATAAAGTATTTTTACAACAATTGTGTCTTCATATATGTATTTAGGGTAATCATGGATAACTCAGTCTGCCATTATTCCTATCCCCTTGCACCCTCCCCTTCCCTCCCCCCTCTTTGTTCTATTTAAAGCTCTTTCATTCCTCTCATTCCCTCTCTCTAGCCTTTATAAGTTAGTATCTTCATATCAAAGAGATCATTCAACCTTTGGTTTTTTTGGAACACTACTCAGCACTAAAAGAAAATAAAATCATGGCATTTGCAGGTAAATGGATGGAGTTGGAGAAAATAATGCTAAGTGAAGTTAGCCATTTTGACTATTAATTTTGCCTATCCAAGAGCATGGGAAATCTTTCCATCTTCTAAGGTCTTCTTCAATTTCTTTCTTTAGTGTTCTCATTGCAAAGGTCTTTCACCTCTTTTGTTGAGTCCCATGTTTTATTTATTTATTTATTTATTTTTGAGGCTGTTGTGAATGGGGTAGCTTTCCTAATTTATCTTTCAGAGTATTCATCCCTTATATATAGAAATGCATTTGATTTATGGGTATTGATTTTATATCCTGCTACTTTGATGAATTTATTTATTAATTCTAGAAGTTTTCTAGTGGAGTTTTTTGGATCCTCTAAGTATAGAATCATGTCGTAGGAAAATAATGATAGTTTGAGTTCATCTTTTCCTATTCATATCCCTTTACTTTCTTTCGTCTGTCTAATCGCTCTGGCTAGAGTTTCAAGGACTATGTTGAATAGAAGTGGTTAAAGAGGGTATCCCTGTCTTGTTCCAGTTTTTAGAGGGAATGCTTCCAATTTTTCTCCATTTTGAATGGCCTTGGGTTTAGCATAGATAGCTTTTACAATGTTGAGGTATGTTCCTAGTATGCCTAGTTTTTCTAGTGTTTTGAATATGAAAGGGTGCTGTATTTTGTCAAATGCTTTCTCTGCACCAATTGATATAATCATAATATTCTTATCTTTAAGTCTATTGATGTGATGGATTATATTTATTGATCTCTGTATGTTGAACCAACCTTGCATCCCTGGAATGAACCCCACTTGATCTGGTGCACTATTTTTTAAAATATGTTTTTGTATGCTATTTGCCAGAATTTTATTGAGAATTTTTGCATTAATGTTCATAAGGGATATTGGTCTACAATTTTCTTTCCTTGATGTGTCTCTGCTTGGTTTTGGTATCAGGATGATACTAGCTTCTTCACAGAATGAGTTTGGAAGGGTTCCATCCTTTACTATTTCAATGAATAATTTGAGGAGTATTGGTATTAATTCTCCTTTGTAGGTCTTGTAGAACTCAGCTGTGAATCCGTCTAGTCCTGGGCTTTTCTTAGTTGGTAGGCTTTTGATGGCATCTCCTATTCCTTGCTTGAAATTGATTTGTTTAAATTGTGTATGTCCTCTTGACTCAGTTTGGGTTGGTCATATGCCTCTAGAAATTTGTCTTTGAGGATTTCTATTTTACTGGCATATAAATTTTTGAAATAGTTTGTAGTTGTCTTCAGTATTTCAATAATGTCTGTTGTGATATTTCCTTTTTCATCACAAATTTTAGCATTTTGAGTTTTCTTCCTCCTTCTTTTCTTTAGGGTGGCTAAGGGTTTGTCAGTTTTATTTATTTTTTTCAAAGAACCAGATTTTTGTTTTGTCAATCTTTTAAATTGTTTCTTTTGTTTTGAAATACAATGATTTCCACCCTGCTTTTAATTATCTCTAGTTTTCTACTACTTTTTGTGTTGGTTTGTTCTTCTTTTTCTAGGGCTTTGATATATAATGTCAGGTCATTTATTTGTTGACTTTTTCTTCTTTTAATGAATGAGCTTAATGCAAGGAACTTTCTTCTTAGCACTGCCTTCATAGTGTCCCAGAGATTTTGATAAGTTGTTCCAGAGTTCTCATTTACCTCTAAGAATTTTTTTTTAATCTCTTCCCTGATGTCTTCTGTTATCCACATGTCATTCAATAGCATATTGTTTAGTCTCCAGGTATTGTAGTAGCTTCCTTTTTAAATTTTATCATTTATTTCTAATTTCATTCCATTATAGTCTGATAGAATGTAGGGTAGCATCTCTATTTGTGTGTGTGTGTGTGTGTGTGTGTGTGTGTGTGTGTGTGTTTGCTAAGACTTGTTTTGAGGCACAACATATGGCCTATTTTGGAGAAGGATGTATGTGCTTCTGAGAAGAAAGTGTGTTCATTTGTTGATGGATGGAATATTCTGTATATGTCTGTTAAATCCAAATTATTATTTGTATTATTGAGTTCTGTAGTTTCTTTGTTTAGTGTTTTTTTGGAAGATCTATCCAGTGGTGAGAGAGGTACATTAAAGTTACCCAGTATTATTGTGTTGTGGTCTATTTGGTTCTTGCATTTGAGAAGAGTTTGTTTGACATACATAGATGCCCCATTGTTTGGGGGTAGATATTTATGATTGTTATGTCTTGTTGATGTATGAATCCCTTAAGCAGTATGAAATGTCCTTCTTTATCCCTTTTCACTAGCTTTGATTTGAAGTCCACTTTATCTGATATGAGGATGGAAACCCCTGCTTATTTACATGGTCCATGTGAGTGGTGGATATTTTCTCACCCTTTCACCTCCAGACTGTGATGTCTTTTTGTGTGAGATGAGTCTCTTGAAAGGCAACATATTGTTAGGTCTTTTTTTTTTAAATCCAATCTTTCAGTCTATGTCTTTTTTTTTTGTTTTGTGTGTGTGTGTGTGTGTGTGTGTGTGGTACCAGGGATTGAACTCAGGGGCACTCGACCACAGGGTCACATCCCCAGACCTTTATTTTGTATTTTATTTTAGAGACAAGGTCTCACTGAGTTGCTTAGTGCCTCACCATTGCTGAGGTTGGCTTTGAACTCGTGATCCTCCTGCCTCAGCCTCCCAAAGTGCTGGGATTACAGGCGTGTGCCACCGCGTCCAGCTCAGTCTATGTCTTTTAGTTGATAAATTTAGGTCATTTACATTCAGGATTAATTTTGAAATATGATTTGTATTCCCGGACATTTTGGTTTATTTTTGGCTTTTAACTTGACTTGGTTTCTTCTTTGATTGGCCTTTCCTTTAGTGTAGTTCCTCCCTTTGCTGATTTTCATTATTGTTTTTCATTTTCTCCTCCTGGGATATTTTGCTGAGGATGCTCTGTAGTGCAAGCTTTCTCCCTATAAATTCTTTTAACTTTTGTTTCTCATGAGAGGTTTTTATTTCATCATCAAATCTGAAGCTTAATTTTGCTGCATATAAGATTCTTGGTTGTCATCATTTTCTTTCAGAGCTTGATATATGTTGTTCCAGTACTTTAATTTACTTTTAAAACCTAATATAGAAATATGTTTCTACTGCATCAGTTTCCATCAGATAAAGTTGTATTCCACAATCTAAATTTTAATCACAATGTATAAATGTATGCATTTGATTACTTCAATTTTATCTCAAATTCCATATATATATGGTATTTGTCAAAAAATTATGACTTATTTTTTTCTACTTTCTACCCTTTTTAAATCTTTCTTCTTGCTTTCCCAGTCTCATCATTACACCATCTCCCTTCCTATTCTCAAAGATTTCAGTGTTGTTCTAGTAGACTTTCATGCTGCAAAGGGTACTCACCATAATCATTTGAATGATTTTTTAATAACTCTAGTTTTAGTTCCTTTCTAATATGAAATTTGAAATTATTTTTTTCTGTCTTTACAAAGACATTTAAACATCACCTTTGGTATTTATCATGTCAAAAAATGGCTTTTAGATAATGTGGGATATGTAATTGGGAAATATGTCACTGGGTATCTACTCAAAAATGTTTGACAGTGTGATGTCCCTTTATAGTCATATGAATATGCTGAAATATTTTTAATTTTTAAATTTTTAATTTTTTTTTATTTTTGGTGCTGGGGATTGAACCCAGCCTTGTGCATGTAGAGGCAAGCACTCTACCAACTGAGCTATATTCCCAGCCCTGAATATGCTAAATTATTACATCAGAGTAAACCCAAAATTTTGCAAAACTATTTGATGATAGTCAACTTAGAGAAACATTAAATAATATCATCTTAGCCATATTTAATGGTAACTGCACACCCACACCTGTATATCTACAAACATCTAAGTCAAAAGATATTACTGCTATAATGATTTGAAGAAGAATTGTGTACAGAGTATTAAATTAAAATTTGTCTCCATTTAGATCAGTGTAAGAATTCTGCTGTTTATTCAGAAAGTCATGATCTTCCTCTACACTGTCCCATATGGTAGCCACTAAACCTTCTCTGGCTTTTGAGCTCTTGAAATGTGTTAAGTCTAGACTTGGCATGAAAGACAGGAAGATGTTTCACTAGTAATTTTTATATTTATTCCATGTTGAAATAGTAGCATTTTGGATATATTTGGTTTAATAAAATATATGGTAAATACTCATTTGAACTGGGTGCTATCAGGTGCACACCTGTAATCCCAGGAACTTGTGAGACTGAAGCAGGAAAATCACAAATTCAAGGCCAGCCTTAGTGACTTAGTGAGATCCTGTCTTAAAAAAATAAAATAAAATAAAATAAAAAGGAATGGGGATGGAGCTCAGTAGTAGAGTGCCCCTGAGTTCATTCTGCAGTACCATTTAAAAAAATTTAATTTAACTTTATTCTTCTCATGTCTCTGAATGTCACTACTTAAAAATTTTAAGCTATAACACTTCTTGCATTTGTAGCTCAAATTATATTTAATTAGACCATACCAATCTAAGTAATTCTCATGATTCCAACTGCATCATCCATCATCCCCCCAAAATAAGATATCATGATCAGATAATTTTATCCCCCGAGTATCAATATATTCATAAACATTTATGCTTTATCCTCAGAAAATACATAGAGCAGTAACAGTACATTGTTTTGCACAATTTAAATAAAACCTCTTATGTACAGATAGACTCACCTGTCAATGAAAATTACCATGAATAATTTTCTATGGTAGCATTTCAAGTACGGATGTCATTTATCAGTGATTTATTTATATTTAGAAATTAATTAACATATGTTTTCAATAGCTTGTCTGCAACTAGGATTTTCTCCTTAAACTTTTACCTCTTCCCCCTACTGAGGCCAAACGGCAGCTTGGAGCTAAGATTATTGATAAAATTTAGAAAGGATGTTAAAGAAAAGCTGGCAACCTAATATATTAGCTCATCTTTTATTGAAGTTTGTGCTAGTTATTTGTAATACTGTTTCCCCTTCTTCAGAGTTCTTTCCAGGTACTTTAGTTTACAAGTCATGGACTTCCTCTCTACTCTCCATACTACAGTCCTTGAGTGATTTTTACTATCTTGACAATAATCCTTTTATTAACACAATTTTACTTCTCCCAGTATCTTTCCATGGTACAGCCTCTTGGTCAATAAACATTATCATCTGTCAGAATCAACACATTTTCAAGGTCTCTAAGTTTAAAATTGCCTGTCTCAGAACTATACTGATTTATCGTTTCTGCCCTCATTTTTACCAAACTTTTGATTTCTTTTATGACTTCGGTGTTAGTGTCCATTCCTCTTGCTTGATGATATTCCTCAGGCATCCTCCCCAGAACTGAGTTGCCAGCCCTTCTCTTCTGTATCACACCCAAGCTCTGCTGTCTCAGGCTGCCAGTTGAGTCCATGGAAGTCAACTGACTGCTCTTTACACCTTTCACTTTTATGCTATGTACTTGAAATTTCCTACAATAGCCATTCCGGAACTTTTCTCTCCTCCCATCACAGTTCCATTGTCAATTTTCTACACTTAGGAACCAACATGGTTTGTTTTAACTAAAAGAATAAGTCCAACTGGCAAATATTTTACCAACCCCCACCTCCATCTCTGTACTTATCATTCTGAGCCTCTAGAAACTTAAATAAAAATTCCACACATCATGGTTGGTATTGGGTTCATAAAGGTGAATGCACCTAAGGAGCTCATAGTTCAGTGTGGCACATAGAGAAAAAATGAAAAATTATTGAATGAAATATATGTTTATGGCAGATAGGAGCAGAATATTTTTGGTGCAGAGGTAGGAATATTTGAATCTCCACAAATCTTCATGAAATTTATAAGAATTAAGAGACCAATAAGATATCTTTGGTGGCAAGTTACATTTGTTTAAGATGAACATGTGGGTTTTTGTTTGTTGAATATAACTTTTTTTATTTTATTAATAATGAAGAGAGAGAAACAGCCATTCTTTCAATGAAACAGGAGTAAGGTCAACCCAATTCTACTTGCTATTTAATTCTTTCTGGTCCATGACATGATTCTCTTTACCAAAACTGCTAATTCTCTTTATATTCTTGTATTCTTTTTGGTGAGAGTCTCCTTGACTTGGAAGGCAACAATAACATTTACATTTTTCATTAGCCTTTTTTTTTAATGATTTTGAAATAAGGTTAGTATGTTCTTGAGATGTGAGTTGCCTTTACAAGAAGAACTCACAAGAAGGAATAACTGCATTATATTTTTGAGCATATCTGTTGCCTCAACTGACATTTGTCAGTATATTTTTGTGCATATCCTTCAGGAGAATATAGCAATCAGCACTGAAGATAAAATTAGCAGGGTTGGTGTCAAGGAGGAAAAGGTTTTCATGTTTGATCATTAGAGGAATATGACAGATAGGTTATAAACATCAACTGAATTGCTCTTCTCAAAACTGAGAAGCTGTAGCTGTAAATTCTGCTTTTTAAGCATCTCACTCCAATTTTGGGATTTGTGTTAGTTTGCATTTGGGTCAAAACAAGCAATATCTCTTACCGTTCTACAGTATGATGTACTGATAATATGGCTATTTTCCTCTGACGTAGTTCATGTGATTAAATTTGGGAATGTTGTTAAAATGTAGGTGAAATAATTTAATTCCAAGGAATAACTTGAATTTGCTATTTTTCTTATATTCAGGTTCAAAACATTATTTGTGGCTGGAGAGCGATGTGATGTGGAGACTCTGGAATGGTCCAAAAGGGTCTTCAGAGTGCCTGTCCTAGACCATTGGTGGCAAACTGGTGAGCATTTTCCAAACATATATATAGATACTGCTGAAATGTTCAAAAACTCTCAAAGATTGGAGAAGATCTTAAGCTATGACCATCAGGCACCAACTCAGGGTTCAGGTGGTTCTTGTTTCAGTAGTAATAAGTAATTCTTTGATTGTCATATTATTAATATGTAACAATACAATGCATAAGTGACATTGGGGCTGCCATTTTCTTGGTCCACAGGGAACCGCACTGAGGACCTCTTACCTTTCTTCTCTTCTTTGCTTCTCATGTCCTATCTATTGCCACATCTCAGATTTCCCTTTGCAGTGTCTGTGGTATTCATCCCACCTTCAGCATTCACATTGTCTTGGAGTCCTGGCAGTGATGTTATCATTTGCCTTGGTTTAAATTATCCTCATTATTCATCTCTGTACTTTCTGCAGTATTATCTACCCTGCACACTGCTCCCACAGTTCCTGCAGTTCCTGTCATAGGAGTCTGTGGCACCCTTCCTGTGTCTTATAAAATCTAATTTCTTCTGCCTAGCCTTCAAGGCAGAAAATTTTATTTTTCTCAGAAAAAATTATCATAATATATGTAATTTATTTGTTTACTGATTTTGTTTGTTCTCTGTTTTTCTTATACTAAGTGGTCCTTTTGGGGGAGGGGAGAAATGTTCTTATTAAAGAGATGGAATTTGCTGTGGAACAAGCAAGCAGAAAAAAAAAAAAAAACCTCTTTTTTCTTTGAGGAATTTTATGTGTATGTAAGAGTAGGTAGGTGTTTGGGAATCTGTTTTCCACCTTACTTAAGTGTAGAGGTTTTTTTCTTTTTTTTTTTTTTCCCCCTTTTGATTCACTGAAAGTAGCTATGAGCTATGGGAGCCTTGTGGACTTCATGTGCACACATTTTAGTGAACTTCCACTTTGTTCATTGAATTAGACTGAACTTTTTATATTAGTATTTTCAGTACTTCTATTTTCTGAGTATCTGAAATAGAACATCATATTTGGATTAAAAATTAATCTTTCTTTGCAAAAATTAGATCTGATTTTAAATATGATTACTGTCTAGAAGATCAAGTAGGTAACTAAAGCTGAAGATCATGTTTTATATTTTTGATCTTCTTGAGTCTGAGAAATTGTGCTTCTTACGTTGTCTCTTTGGATATTACTCTTAGGAAAAACATGTTTTCTATATCCTTTGTAATATGAAATATAAAATGAATGATCAGAGCAGTAGACACATTCCTTACATAGATGAAAATCACAGAGAGGGTTTCTATTATCTCTTGTTTCATTTACTAAAGGAAAAATTACTTATCTAAGTTCAGATTTATAGCTGTTTAGAAAATTCAGAAGATAGAATTATATTGGGACAAAAATCAATGTATATAAAAACAACTGAGGAATTATTACCTTTGCAATATTGTATAGATGTATTTCCTATTATTCAGTAAAGTATTAACACTTATTTCCTAGACATGAATTAAATAGAATGTCACTTGTAACAGTTTTCTTTACCTGGTCAAAATGGAGGGACTTCTTTTCACCCACAAGTGACCTTACATAATGGAGTGACCTTCTCACCCACAAGTGTGTGCATGAGATTTTTGTTTTTCCCTTTTAAATGTGACTATGCTGAAGCTTGCTGAAGGAAACCTGCATATTCAAAAATGAAATTCTGATTTGCTTTTTCTTGTAGACATCTTTGTATATAATAGTCTGTGTAGATGTATGTAGTTAGTGCATTCAGGCTTACAAAGAAACTCACTGAAGCCTGTGAAATAAGCACATGAGGTCTCTGGTGGGTACTGAGTTTCATGTGAATTTGCAATTTTTCTTTAATGTATTGTTCAGAGGGAATTAATAACCACATTGTGCTGTGTGCTGTCATTGTAATCAGGTTGGAATAGGCTGCTCATTTACTGTGGAAAACAGGAGTTTCTACTTGTAGAATGACTGCTTCTTTCCATTCTCTACCCTGTCCTCCAATTTGATTTTACAGCATTTTCCTCAATTAAATTACACAAGTACATATATATTGAAGAGCTAGGCAGATAGATAAGAATATAGATAGATGATAGATAATTTTGTACTTATAAAAGAATTTTAACCTAGGTGATGCAGGTGTTAGCTACTAACAAAAAACCTAGGTAGAATCTTTATTTGCATGGGAAAAATTCAATTTATCATTTCCAAAGTTCTATGTTGAGGTAACTGTAAAGTGATACTGAAGTTCAGTATTTGCAATCCTTAAAGTAATATTAAATTAATGTTCAATTATTGGGGGGGGGGAGCGGCAAGTTTTGTATAGGCAATTATTAACTCTTAGGGAAAGAAAAAATATGACATTTATAATACACTGAGGAATTTTCTAATGCTTTACATATCAAATAGATGGTGGCACATGTCCCCAAGAGGCCTGCTGGTGACAGTGGATAGTGTGTAAGGGGAAGTTAAGCTTTGACCACATGATACTTTCCTTTATTTCAAATTTCAGTCTTCTACAGAACGTACTCTTTTTTGCAATTGACTTCAAAATTGATATTTTTATGTTTGTACACTTTTATAAGTCTTCTATATATATGAATAATTCATGAATTTGCTCTTTGATTACATTAATATATTTGTACAAATGAGCTGTTTGAAAATTGTAATGTATGATTTGAAATTAGTAAGGGGTATGTTAAGTAGCTAAAATTTATAAATAAAAATTGACTGGATCCTCTGACTTAGGCTGTAAGAAGGAACTCTGCAGTCAATCTATTTATGTCACCTGGCTTTTGTTACCTAGGTGTAATCTGTATTGACAACATAAACTTTTAATGATTAGCATCCTCCTTTGATCCATTAATTCTAACACTCTTGATGTTTAATTTAAATGATATAAAAGATTCTAAATTGAAAATTAATCTGTGAAGAATCCAAGAACATTTCAGCAACTTCCATCCCTTGTAGGAGTATCTTAGTACGGACTTATTGCTGTTCAAGACCACTGAAGCATTAAGCTCTTGCTTTGAATTGTAATCATGTAAACAATGCTGTAGTGAAAAAAACAGAGGTCTTACTGAGTTTCAAGAGGAAGGTTGTACTCAAAGGATTCAACAATCTGGATAAAAGTTGAATTGCTATTCACCCAGATGTCTTATTTTTAAATTAATTTATATATAAATTGATTTAAAACTTCTAGATTGTTGACTGAATTTTTCATAATCATTTTTACATAGAGAGAAACAGAGGTGCTGCGATCATAATTTTAAAAAGGAAAATTAAGAGAATAGAAAATTTTCCACTAAAATATGGCAATTCATGTACAAAAAAATGAACAGCAAGAACTTCATTATCCTTGGTTGTACAGTCCCCAGATAAAACACTTTTTTTTTTAGTGCTCAGAGGAGCTTTTATAAAGATCAGACAGGAAACCCAATTTTTAGCAGGAAAGAACTGTCAGGGAAGTGCATGGTGTTCTTTGCGAGTATTATTTTTTTCTGAATCAAGATGACTATAATGAAATTCAGGTCCTTAAAAGTAAATACCCTAATGGGGGGACAGAAAGAAAGATTCTTTAAATTTAAGAGACTCACTATTAAAACAAAATACAATAGACCTTACCCCTTTTTGAGGTGTCCTCCTTACCTTCTTCCTTTCTTCCTCCCTTCATCCTATTTACTACTAGACATGGTATTTGTTTAGAAACGATTGTAATAAAATGTCTTGAACTCTCAATTTTTAGCATTATTTAATGCTAGGTGAAAACACTTAATTCTTTCACTTGACGTTAGTAAGTTAAATAAAGACAACTGACTACAAACCTGGAATACTCAAGTTCCATAATGACTTTTATAAAGGAAAACTTGGTGAAGTTTTTAGATCACCAGCATTTATGATTCTTTCTACCTGTTGTCTGGACATCCCTGTGTAGTTCCCATCAGAAGATATGGTGCTCAAATAGAAAGTGTTTCAACTGTCTTGTGTCCAGGTAGTGATGACATAATTAAAATGAGGTACTGACTACCAACTCCAGCAGCATTAGGTGACATTGTTTGTTTTATTTTCATCCCTTTAATGGAGAAATAAAATTCTTCATAGAATTTTAAAAACCATAAGGAGGGATTTCAATGAGAAAAGAATAGTTACCTAATGGATAGAGATATTAGTGATGAAGTTATTGATTTTACTTTATCTGCCTTGAGCCATCTTTGCTGAGTTCTTATATCTTGGAGTAATCAGAGTATTTCTCTCAACTTGATTCTCCTGAAGTTTTAATTACAATTGTAGTTCTGAAGTAACTATAATCCATGTACAACCTAAATCCTGCTCCTTTGAGGAGGAAATTGGTAATTTTGCATTTTATTAAAGTGGACCCAAGGCTCCAGCAAGCTTCAGTCATGCCAGTTCTTATATCAAAATCATTACTCCAAAGGGCACTCATACATTAATGACATGTTATTAAAGTTTGTCATGGCTACTTGATATAACAGTCTTTATTTTGCATAGTTTGGTGAGATGTACTTCCCTAGATCAGACAACTGGAACAAGAGTTTTAGCCACAGAAGTTGGTTAGGCTGACCAAATTTATTCCTTATCCTTAGGTCTAACTGGAGAAGATCCATTAGCCCAGGGTTGTTTTTTTCTTTTTCTTTCTTTCTTTCTTTCTTTTTTTTTTTTTTTTTTTTTTTTAGGAAAGCAATACATTTTATTTACAAGACTGAAAATCACAAAATAGAATAATTAGAGTTTAGTAGCAATTATCCTAAGCCAAGACCTTTAAGGGAAATGTTACATGTACGACTATTGTACTATCTCATTCCTCCTAAGCAAACTGTAAAATGCTTAGCCAGTATCCAAATATTTGATTTATAGGGTATTGAAGTCCAAGTCACTTTTTTTGCTGGGTCATTCACTTCACTTGTTACCATTGGATTGTCATATATTCTACTTTTATGTGTCTGTGTTGTATACTTACTGCAGAGAAATTTTAATCTGTCAGTCTATAGTTCTAAGTTTAGTTTAATATAGGGAATTTTTTTCATCTCTGGAATTCAGTACTGAAAGCTGTACAATTCTTATTTCTTCCTTTTTTTTTTTTTTTTTTTTTTCCATTTCACTGTGCTAGATGGGTGACTTGCTTCCAATTTAAACATACTTAGCTAGTGCCCCATGCAAACTCTCATGAACTTTATAGCAAAATGCTTTCCTAGAGTTGAGGCACACGAGGCTCTATTTGACTGACATAGCAGTGAAGAAAGTGTCCTCCTGGAGGCTTTACCTTGAGTACTCTATTTACAAACCTATTCTCCATGGATTTGGTGCTAATAGCCACAAGTAAATGTTCCTCTGGCTGCAGATCTGTGAGCAAACTCTTTCTATCAACAACCAAGTGCTGCCTTATAAATTTTACCTTTTGACTCTTTGTTGTTTTCTGCTTCTGAGTTTTGTTCTAGTCTTTTTCAGTCTATCAAATTTGGACTATCGTGACTGGATTTATTTAAAGGACATGCCTATATATTGAAAGACTATGGATTGTAGTAGTGTGAAATGCAGTCTATGGAACCCAAAGGGTGTGTCCGACTGGAATGGCAATGCCATTGTCCCACAAACTGAGTTGTCCAGGAGATAACCTCATGCTACCATCTAATAGTAGAATGCAGTCTTTCTGTAATAGGAATTAGTTGCAACTGCTTAATGCATTTTTGTTTTTCACAATTTAGGAGTCAGAAATAAATTAATCTTTTTTTTTCATTCATGGAAGATATATTTTAGACAGCTTAGCATGAGAAGCTATGGTTGGGGAAAAACAGTTACACAGACACAGTGTCATCTCAGCCATGTGCAGCTAGAGATGCTGTGACAGTACCCATCTGGTGAGAGAGAGAAAACGTCTTGACGTCATGATTGTTGCCTGGTAACAGCATTTTTTCCCCTCATCATCTAGAGCTGTTTTCATTAGTTTAAAGTAGGTGACTTTTACTGATAATTTGAGAAACAGGAGCTTAGAGGTAAGCTACATGAATTTGGTTAGTAGAAAGAAAGAGCTTTTGTGAATTGTAAAGCATGTTTGGTAAGACTTTGTTTTTTTAAAAGTGAATAACTATTTACAAATTGTTAATCTACCTGAAAGTGAATTCCCAAACCAAGCAGAGGTCATTGATTCAGATGTTTTCATCTTTACAGCATTGTAATGTGGAAAGAACATCAAGTTTGTTTTATTTTTAAATACGATTGCATGTATTAGTTAGGAGATTTAATTGTTTCTTAGAATCACTATTTCTGCTCATTATTATATTAGTGATAATGTTTTGCCAAGAGGCCAAACACTGGGAAATTGATTAATAATAGAGTTGGTTTGGCCTTTGAAATATCGTCTATTCTAATTCTCCTGCCCTTGGCAAGGTTTGCATTTAATCCACCCTAGAAAGGTGCAAATGTCATATGTTTATAGATCTACACAAGGACAGGAGTTTCTAAACCTTTCCTTGAGGAATCTTACTGTATGGAAATCGGATTCCCCCTGTGTCATGCAAAGCCCTACACTGGGGCCACTGGCCATATAAAGTAGTACACAATTCTTCTTTTGCTGTCAATTTTAATTTGGAAAACAGCAGGTGACTATGCTTCTTGGAAAAGCAATGTGGTAGTCAAGAGTGGTATTGAATTATGATAAAACTGTGCTTAAATCCTTGTTCAATCATTTACTCTATAGCCGTGGGCAAGTCCTTGATTTTCTACGCTCATGAGTTTCCTCCTGGGCTTCATGGAAAGCTCTAAATGAAGCTAAAAATGCACAAGCAACATAACAGAATTCCTGGTCTGTAGTTAATACTCCATATACAGTATTTTCCTTGACTTATCTTTTCTGTGAATAACCCTTCATGACTATCAAAGCCACCTTTATCATCCTGGACTATGGATATTCCATATTCAAAAAACCTTAGAATGTTTATCCATAAAGTTTAATTTCCTCAAGTCAACTGGCTTATTAGCATCAGAGCCAGAACTCTCACTGTTCTGTGTGGTCCAGGTTCTCTTGGTATGTTTCATCTCATGCTTTCACTAATTCAGCATTTCTTATCCAATTGAACTGCAGGCTATTTATGGACTTCTTCATTGAGTCATCCACAATGTCCTGGTAAGGGAGTAGGATAAGACCAGTATCTCACAGCTTGAATTAATGGTTTGCTTCCAATAGAAAAACTTAAGTTGCTTTGAATTAAGTATTTTAAACTATAATCACACCATCTCCTGAATACAAAGATTAAATTGATTTTCTTTCACCAGTGTACATCTCACTGTTTCTGCTTCCTTTTTGTTATCACCATTCAAGTTATTTATAGCTCACTGTATAGATTCAGAGGTGGAGAGAATGATTTCTATACAAATTGCCGCTCTTCCCATGATGATGCTATGATTAATATGATTCAACAGTACCAGGCTGCTGAATTAATTTATTTCTAGTACTTCAGATTTCATGGACTACCATCTTCTCAATCCACTTTGCCTAACTGTAGTGTTTCAGAACCACCACAGATGCAGTGGAGCCCCGTATTTACTGAGCTGGGCTTCTGAAGTCGTCACCAGGTCCTTTCCCTTAATCTTTGCTCATATCTACTCCTTCTGTATTGTCTTTAATTTCCAAACCCAAAACCTTGGGGTTTAACCTGGACTTCTTTCTCTTTTCCCATATTTCAACAATAATCAAGACTTTTTTAAAAATAATTTTTAATATGTACAACTCATAGTGCATGTATTTAGCATCTTTTTACATACAACTGTTTGTATACAAAGTATATTCGTACAATTCAGGTCTTCAATCATGCAGTTAGGAAAATGATATCCATGTCAATAATCAAGACTTTTTAATGCTGAGTATTTGATTGTACCTTTCCTGTATTAGACTGCCAACATCTAACTGATTTTCTGCTATGGGTTTGGATTATTAGATTGGTGCTCCAGTTTATGAATGAGGAGATTTTTCTATAAAGTGATTCTGAGTGAATTGCCTCTACTAATCTCATTGTGTCACTCATTGTTTCTCATCTGATATCCAAATTTCTTTACATGTCATGCAAAGTATTTCAAAGTCTGCCTCTGTTTAACTCTTTCACTTTTTCTTTCATCTCTCTTAGTCTGCCTACCACTACCAGGCTTTGCTCTGCTGAATAACACAAGGTCCCTTCTTGGTTTCATTCCAAAACCTTCACACATATCATTGTTTGGCATACTGTTCCACCTTTTACCCCAAAATAATTGTCTTTCAGTGAGTAGAATATACTCAATAAATACTTACTGAAAGGCTGACATTTGAATATCATCCCAGAAATAAGAAAAGTTTGTAATAGAATTGTAACAGTAACATAGAATCTTTCCCTTCTTGAAGCTCTCTATTTCTCTTTCTCTCTGGTTCCTTTGGGGACTGCATTCCGTGTTTTTCCTATTTATTTCTTAAGAGCCCTGATCTTAATAATGAGAACTGTAGCCTAAAATCATGTCAGAAATTTTTATTTACTAGCCAGCAAACATTTCCTGAGCATAAAATATCAGGGACTGGACTATTTGGTCCTGATGATACAATTGACTCTCAGATACAAAGAAGAAAAAACATGATTTTAGCTGCAGGCTAGGAAAATGCCTTTATGTAACTATATGCACAATTATATTTGAGTATAGAACTATGTCTTCTAAAAAAAAAGATTTTGTAATATTTTAATGGAAAATGCTCTGAGTATGTATTGCTATATATAAAAAATATTATACCAAAATCTGAACAAAAGGGCTGTATCAAGATTTTGTGAGTCTGGTGCTCTGTGTGTTGTTGATAGAAACAACTCAGTACTCATTGGTGAGTTGGCTAGTTCAGAGGGTCTGAGTTGGCTTTATTCTAATTACTGGAGATGATGAGAGGGCTAGATTCACCCAGGACTTCTGACTGGAATTGTTGCCCACAGCATGTGTAACTTGAAGGACTCAGGGTAGTGGACCCTCCACTGTGTATGGAAGCTAAGGGGGCTCCTAGAGATAGTGCTTGCCTGTGCCTGAAATCTGTCATAGTACCCACATCACTGTTGTCAAAGTAGTCAAAAAGTTACCATAAATTAAAGAGAAGAGACATAGAGCCCACCTCTTAGTAGGAAGAATATTGAAGAATTTTGACTATATTTAATCTACCACTATGCATTAATTGAAAAGTTGTAGATTTAGCTTTTGGGACTTTTCACAATTTATACTTTACTTATCATTCAGAAATAACTTTGGTTAATATTTTAATGTGTATCTTGCCTAGCTGTATACTGTGACTTAGCACATATTATGAACCAAAAAAGTACCCTATTGTGCATTCTGTTTTACCACACTTTTCTAGAGAATATATTATGGGAATTATTTTCAATCAGTAGACAGTCTTTTATGGTGGTTGAATGGCCTTGCATTGCTCCTTAATATGAAATCCTTCCTAGTTTTGAACAGTCTTTTAAACGCTAACATAAATAATACTATGAGGAACATACTTGTCACTATATATAAACTATAAGTATATCCGTGTATACATCCATTCAAATGAAATCATTGGGTGAAAATTATGTGATTTTTTAGGACTTTTTTATAAGTGTTGCCAAATTGCCTTTCAGAAATGCATAGATAGATAACAAAATGATTATTTTTAGTTTGTGTGGGCCATCTACCCACACAATTTGTCTCCATCTACCACCTGAGTCCTAAGTACTTCTGCCAATCTTGTGAATTGTCCTAAGAATTGGTTTCTGATGTTCAGGAAGTCACAGGATCTATTACCCCATTATTCTAATGCAGGTCTGTCTCTCTGCCTTTCCTATCATTCATCTCTTGGGAAGTCAAAATCTAATAAATCTGGCCATAAAACCTTTGCAGTAGCCTGAAATGATCTTTCCCCTCACTCTATCTCTGACCTTATTTCCTATTAATACTTTCTGCTTTAACACATTGGTTGCCCCATTGTTTTAGAACACTCTAGGAAAAGCCTACTTTGAGACCTTTGCATTTGAGGGTCTGTCTTCCAAGATATTTCTGTCCAGTGTCCTTACTTCTTTCAGGTGTTGACTCAGAGGTCACTTTCTTGAGCAGGGAGATCATTCCTGCCCAAACAATATAAAATTGCAATCCTCTCGTGACATTTCATACTCTGTGTATGCTTTCTTTTTTTGATAGCACTTATTACTCTTTGATATATTTTAATTTTGTATATTGCACATTGTTTGTCTCCCCAACAAGAATGTGAACTCCATGAGGGTAAGGATTTGAGTCAGTTGGGTTTATTGCTGTATCCTCATATCCTTAGTTCTTAAAACAGCAGCTAGCTCATAATAACTGCTCAGTGAATGTTTGCTAATAAGTGAATTTTACCACCACTGTTTCCATGTGCAGACATGACAGCCTGTGCTCACTCCCTGTCCTAAGGAGTTTTCTTCCTCTGCTGAGACTTAGTCTAGATGACCTATGCACCCTCTGTGTTCTACATGACAACTTCAGGAGTGATTTACTTGCCTGTTCTATTCATCTCTGTCTTTGAAATAATTGTGGACTAGGAAAAACTGTTTAATTTTTTTTAACTAGGTCTCAGTATTTATCATATGTCAAAAGAATATTTTGTTTTCTACCTATAGTTTTATGGTTGGATTAAGCAATAATATGAATAACAACAAACACCTGGCAATATACATAGCATAATCATATTTGAAATATCATATCTGTTAGTTCTCTTCCTTTTTTCCCATTCAGTGTTAGAAGATTTTTAAGGAAAATTCCATTGGGTGGCAACTCACTATGCAACTGAGTTAGGTAGTAAAGATTCTATGAGGTTTCTCTATTGGCTTCCGCTAATGAATGAGATAAATGTTCCTGTGTAACACTCTTCACACATATTGGTTCTTCGCCATCCTCCTACTGGTTGTCTCTGATCTAAAGAGATTGTACTGGCGATTTGCTTAGTTTTGTTTCTCTGTGGTTAGATATCTTTGTAAAATTTTCTCCAAATGCAGTTTCCAATTCTCTTCCTCAAGGAGAATGTTCTGGTTTGTTTAATGTAGGTATTTCCCACTCACAGCATGACATCTGTACTTCCTCTCTCCCTAGATAACTGCTGGCCAGTTAATTATAGCCTGGGTGGTGTGGAACAGATGTTTTAGGAACATCTTTCAGATGGGGCTCTGGGAGCCCTTCAGATTTTAGTCAAGAACTGCAGCCTGAGGGCTTTCTCTATTCAGAAAGTCTCTTCTGCAATTGGCCAGCTTGGGAGACTAGGTGGGTGTAGGTCCATGTGTAGGAATGTGTGCCCCGTGTGTATGTGCCTGTGTTGCAGATGGATCAGTCTCTGGTCCTAGGATGCTCAGAGGTACAAAGAGAGAAACCAAAATATCTATGGTGGCCTTTCTCATCCTGCTTTTATCCTAATGACAATTCCTTATTGGCGTCCTAGGAGCTGCCATTTTTTTTTTTCTAATGATGGTATCCTCTGTACTTCAGGAGCAATAGCTCTGTTTCTAATACCTAAATAAATTTCAAAATAAGGTCAATAGGATACTTGAATTACCAATGTTCAAAGCATGAACTTATTTTATCTACTTCAAGTAACCTGAATGGATCGTCCTTTCCAGTGCCCTTAAGATCTAGAGTCAAGTTCATTATATAGAAAAAACACACTTTTTATAGCTGCATTGTAATCTTAAACTAACAAAACAGCTGAAGGTGAATAAGATTATAAATAAATAATCTCTATACAAAGATGCTTAAGAATCTCGGGAGGTATGAGTGTCAGCCTACTCAGGCTGGGGTGGTGACAGTGTCTGGCTGATCTGTCCGTGCATCTCCATTTGAGACTGAGCTTACTTCTTGCTCCCTTTCCACACTCACCTCCTCGCAGTGGGATAAGAACAGAGTGCTGATGTCTGTTGACAAGTAGTGGAGACCTTCTGGTATCAAGAACTGCAGAGAGTTTCAACGTCATATAACGGGAGGGCTCCTCTTGATAAACTAAACTGGGCAAAAAATAATTTCCAAAGAGGCTGATTTAGCAGCTACCTTCCACCAGGGTTGGAAGAGAGACAGAAGCAGGTTGAAGGGGCAGTCTCCTTTCCTAATTTACATCCTTGTAGCCTCTGTTCCTGTATGGAACAGAACTTGGCATCCTGTGGACCTCTAAGCATTTTACTTTACAGGGTTGCTTTCTGTCCTCACTCCTGCTCTTGTCTCTCAAATCAGTTTTGAAGGAGAGCTGAGGTGAATACCTAGACATTCCAAAATAAGATAAAATAGGACAAAGAAGAAAACACTATTAACCCTTCCAACCATGTGGATCTCCTTCTGTGCTTTGATGGTGCTGTGGGGTAAATGGGCAGGGTACTGCCCGACTGTGGAATGCCATTTCATAAGGCACTTTCCCATATTTTTGTCATGATATAAAACTATTTGTGAACACACTGTTAATACATCAGAAATATCAAGTTGTGGTGACTTTCTCAGCCTCAGCAGTGACCATACAGCCTAGCAACCCAAGCACTAGACTTAGGAGCTATGTGTTCATGTTCAATAGTCCATCTTCTGTTATTGATGCCAGATGAGCCACCATCCATAAAACATGAATAATAAACTAAACTACTCTGGAAAGTAAGGAACAATCATAAATTCTTCCCATCAATCTAAGGTGATATAAATGTAGGATAAATTATGGTTCACAACATGGAAGAAGGAATACATTCTGCATATCTAGAAAGATGGATATTTTTCTAATTTTTTTGGATGACTTTGGATATGATTGGTTTGACAGTTAATCCCTTGGGGGTATTTTTGTGTGTGTTTGAGAGTATAATGTTAAGACTGGACTTCCCAAACTTTTCAATATCAATGTCCTCGTATCCTCTCCATCCATACATTTTATATCTTAAAGATTTTGGAAACTCCAAATTTGTATTAATGTCTAACAAATGCATTCCTCCTTAAAAATGATCACTTTCAGAACTATGGTTATCAGGAAAGAGATGCTACTATTCTGGCTGTTTTAACTTGAGATGGAGAAAATAAATTTAACACTTTTGTAGTCTGTGCAGACTTATTATAACATTATGGTCTTGATGAAATAGTAGAGCATGAACATATGCCTTCCACTGTTTTGGGGCTTCTAGACATGCAGGATCAACAGACCCAGAACAAGTTGCTAAAACACTGATAGATTCAGTGTGAGATGTAGGGTCTCTAGGCAAGTGCAGTTGTTAGGAAATTAAAGCATGACATTATTCACACATTTATTTTTTTAAAATTATGAGGCTATTTATTCCAAGGAACAAGCTACAAATACCTGAAATGTTTAGCCCTGAGCTGTAATTTATAATGATAAACATAATAACTTAAGTGAGTCAAGAGAAAGCATCTTTCTAGTGATCTAGCTTTTAACCTGTGTTGTAAAAGCTTCACAGTCACAGCATTTTCCATTCTTCATGCCTCCTGATCTACCACCAAGCATAGTAGAGCAGTCTTTCTCCTCTTTACAAGAAACACTACTGTGTACATTATTATGAATATGTATCTTTAAGTTTTAAAACTATAAAAACATTATAGATTATTGTATTGTTTCATTTTTAAATAATACATTTGAAATATTCATCTCTTCCTAATGCAACTGAAGTATGAGGCCAACTAGGACGGATTAGAATGTGCATGCAGAAGCAGCATTAAAATTCCACATTGAAACACTGCATGATAACTGCATTTCTTTCTTCAGAAACTGGATCCCCAATTACAGCATCATGCATCGGATTAGGTAACTCTAAAACACCTCCTCCAGGACAAGCAGGAAAATGTGTTCCAGGATACAATGGTAAGAAATGGCTGTGATCATTTTAAATATGCAATGTTAGTAAAATTAGTATTTTTCTGCTCCTAGTGTGTATTATATTTTATAAAACATTATATGTACCTAGTAAGTATTTCATTGGATGAATGCCTTGTATTAAAAATGAATGTCTTGCTGGGCATGGTTGCTCATGCCTGTAATCCCACCGGTTTTGGAGGCTGAGGCAGGAGGATCTCAAATTCAAAGCCAGTCTCAGCAAAAGTGAGGCGCTAAACAACTCAGTGAGACCCTGTCTCTAAATAAAATACAGAATAGGCCTGGTGATGTGGCTCAGTAGTCAAGTGGCCCTGAGTTCAATCCCCAGTACAAAATAAAACCAGCAAAAAACAACAACAACAAAAAAAAACAATGTCTTAATTTTTGCTGTCAAAAGTAACATGGCCTTCCAGGCACATTGTCTATCTAAATGGTTGTAACAGCCAAGAAAACAATATCATTTATAAGGCATTTGAAGAATGTAGTGTGAAATGACTGTGTGGAACGTGGTATGTGCTTAATATTTGTGTACACCATTTCATTAATGTTAAAGCATATTTACTTTGGATACACTATAACCATTTAGAGATCAGTAGCTTGATGTCCAAAGAGACTAAATAATTTTCCTAGGGTAGCCCAACTGGTTAGCTCCTCAGAGCAGTGCAAACGACTGTGTTTTATCTCATTTGTTTCCTTGCTTTTGTTACCAAATTGGCTGCTGATTCCATAACACATAGTACTCTTAATTTAGACATGAGAACTTGTTGGCTGAAAATAAGATGAGTAAGAGTTCTATTATTTTTTTTTTTTTCTGGTACTGGGGATTGAATGTATGGTGCTCTACTACTAAGCTACATCCCTGGCCCTTTTTATTTTTATTTTGAGACAAGGTGTCACTGAATTGTTGAGGTTGGCCTTAAACTTATAGTTTTCCTGCCTCAGCCTCTAAAGTCATTGAGATTCTAAGTATGCACCATTGTACTAGTCGAGTAAAGATTCTAAATGAAAACATTTCTTTGATGCTGGCTATATGTAACAGAGATACTTTTTGTATTTGTTTTAAAATTTATAACAATCAACATAATAGGTGAATAATTTCCCTTGGGCTCCATTCCCTACTGTGTAAATGTACAACTAACTTTTCAAACATTCAGTTTTTATATTTATGAATAAGAATAATATTTTTATGGGGGCTGAATTGTGACTTTATGCAGCAAAGCATAAACATAGTGCCTAGTCAGTAGAAAGATGGAACTAGTCTTAGCTGTTATTAAAGTCTTAGCTAATATTACTAGTGATGTTTTAGAGAAGCCAGACTGATTTGACTTTGACTCACATTCTTTTTATTTATTTATTCATTCATTGTATAGGAAAAAATAATGAGGCACCAAGGTTATGTCATTTGCATAAGGTTGTACTATGTACCTTAATAGATTTTATGAGGAAAAGTCAGAAAAGTCAGATTTAGGGAATAGAGTGTAATTTGGGGGGAGGAATATGGGAAATTGAACCTAGGGTTTTGTGAATGCTAGGCAAGTACTCTACCAATGAGCTACACCCTCAGCCCTCACAGAAATATTCTTAACAAAATTTAGAGATTTCTCTTTTGCTTCTCTAACATAAAAATATTGCATTTTCCTCCTCGAATAATGTCTACTTTGGAAAACCCAGGTCATTTAGTTTAAACTGGCAGCCATATTTATAAAAATACAATTTAGACTCTTTATTCAGGATATATATATAGTCAGTGACATATATATATATATATATATATATATATATATATATATATATATATATATATATAGTCAGTGACTTCTCTAGCCATAGACAGGTGAACCCAAATTTAGTGAAATCCCCCATTTGAACAGATCTATCATCTCTGTTCCTTTTATCAGAAAAGTTGCTTTTGTGTTGAGACATTTTTAGGGGTCACCAATGTGGGAGATGTTAAACACATTTCCCTTCAGCATGTCTGTTCCACTTTTATATACAGATGTAAGAAAGAGTGAGGCTTTGATGTCTCATCGAACTTCAGTTCAGAAGTTTCTGATTGTCTGAAAGCCATTGGCTTGCAGACAAGTTAAACTCTCATAACCTAGGGACCAGTGACTTTGTGATAATTTTTTTGTGTTTTGTGGTTATTCAGAAATTCAAAAGCATAACAAAATATTCAACATTATAATACAAAAGCAGGATTATTTTGAAGAAGGAAAGAAAACCCTTTCTGTAGAGAAAACCTTAAATGTGGTATAACACATAATTTTACTTCATTGAGTACCTTATGCAAGCTTGTCACTTCACATTCCTTTCCCCAGTACAATAGTATTTTTTTTTTCCCTTTCCTTTTCCTTTTTGTTCTTTCTTTTTTCTTTTTCTTTTTTTGGTACTGGAGATTGAACTCAGGGATGCTTAACCACTGAACCACATCCCTAGCCTTTTTGTGTATTTTATTTAGAGACAGGGTCTCCCTGAGTCGCTTAGGCCTTTGCCAAGTTGCTGAGGCTGGCTTTGAACTCTCAATCCCCCCGCCTCAGCCTCCCAAGCCGCTCCCTGAGTAATTCTTATGCCAAAACAGTAAAAAGGGAATTGCTCCTATATTATAGATAGGAAAAGTGAAAGGGTAATAGAACATGGTCAGGGCACTTAGCAATGTTGTGACTGTCCTAGGATTTGAGGAAACAAAGATAAATTAGGCATGGCTTCCACCTCTAGTGAACTCACAAGCTAGTGAAATACAGACAGACACCCATAATTCTACTAATCGTCACAATAGTGTGTAAACAAAGCACTCCAGGAGCACAAAGATGGGAGCACTTTACTATTTATGGGCCCAATGCCTACCTCCTCTCATAGCTGCTTACAATTGAATGACCTGGGTGAACAGAGCCACAGCAAGACACCATTAAAGCCTAGATGATACTGATGTATCTTCATTTTAGTTTGCAGTAAGGGGTATTGAATGTGGATACAAGCTTAGAATAAATATGTTCAGGGTTTTATCAAGATAGCACAGAAAACATTTGGATAATATTTCAGAAGATAAAACTCAAGTAATTTAAATCTCATAAGTGGATATGAAGACTTAAATCAGAATAAGTGTTTTTTTGTTTGCTTTTAAATGCTTTATTTTTATTCTGTGTACTATTTTATATATTTTAAAGCTTTATTTCCTTTAATTTTTGAAAAGATGAAAATATTTTAAGTGTTCTTTACTGATGAGAAGGGTATGAGCAAATAAACAAAGATTATGAAATCTTTATATACCAACAAATTCGAAATACAGTGTCTTTAAGGGAGATTATGAAGGAAAATTTATGATCTCATAGAGAGTCAAACACATGTCCTTCATGATTTCTCCAGGACACTTTAGCTTATTTGTATATATTTAGGGTCTTAGAGGAATTAAAAAATCACGATTTTAAGCTAGAGTTTTTGGGGTTGAATATAGAAAATATGAAAAAAAATGTTTAAGCTTTAAACATTTTTATTTTATAAACATTTTATTCAAAATTTTATTTACATTTTACTTTGTAGTTATGATTTTGGATGACAACATGCAAAAACTGAAGGCTCGATGTTTAGGAAATATTGTGGTAAAGTAAGCAAAACTTTCAATGTTATTATTTAAGAGGGCAAAAGTGGGTATATTATATTAAGGAAAATAATGGAGTTATGGGATTAATAGTACACATGAGGTTGTTACAAAATGAGTCTGTGTACTGTTTGAGAATTATACCAACTCTGTTGAAATTTAAAGATGGGAGCCCCATAAAATACAACATATTTACATATAATTTTTTAAAAGATAAATATTGTACTTTTAAAAAATAACCTTTTTTCTGATTATACAAATAATATATAGATTATAAAGGTAACTTGTACACTAAAAGCAATTCACTGTTAATTTGGAATATATGGTCTGTGCTGAAAATGACATTGCAATCAACGTGGGACTCATACATGGTAGTATTCCCATAAGTTTAGGATGAGGCTGAAAAGTTCCTATCACCTAGTGGCATCACAGGGCAACCTGTTACTCATGAGCTTGTGTCCACGCTGATATAAACAAACTTATGGCTCTACCCGTCTTTCAAAAGTGTAGCACATAAGATTATATGCAGTATGTTATAGTTGATAATCAGTACATAAACATGTTACTGATTTGTATATTTACTATGCTAGATTTTTTATCATTATTTTAAAAGTGTATTCCTTCTACTTATAAAAATATTTACTGTAAAGCAATATAACAATTTTTGCTGGCAATAGCCTTAAAAATATCATATTTGTCCTGTAATCAAGACTGCATCAACTAGTAGACTTATACCTTCAAGGAGTGTGTAAAAAGCACTTTGTGATGCCCATATAGTGTCTACATCACTCAGGACACATTTCTCAGAACACATCACATCACTAGGTGACATGTGACTATATATGGCCATCTACTTTTTGACCAAGCATTTTACATAATTTAATTAATTAGATGTGTTTTCGTAGATTACTATTTTCTCTTAACCCTTCCTCAGAAGAATTTTTCTTTTGAGGGTGCTTGGAATTGAATCCAGGACTTTGTACATGCTAGCCAAGTGCTCTACCTCTGAGCTACTTCCTCAGCCCTTCAGAAGCATTGTTAATTTTTACTCTGTCCTGTAAAAATCTTTGTATTCACTGTATGAATTTTTATGATTTTAAGTAATACTGTATTAAATATGCTTTTGGCTTTGTATTTTTCCTTTTATAATAATTGATATAGTATTTAATAGATTGCTAAATGTACAATTACTAGGTCAAAGATATTATAAAATTCCTAACTTAACCAAGTACCACCATTTCTTGTTAACATTGTTCATCATTGTTCATTTGATAGGTAAAAATGCTAATGTTTGAAATGAAAATATTTAAAATTACTTTGTAATCAATATGTTAAAATTGTTAACATTAGCTGGGGCATTGTGGCGCAGGCCTGTAATCCCAGCTGCTCCAGAGGCTGAGGCAGGAGGATCACAAGTTCAAAGAAGCCTCAGCAAAAACAAGGTGCTAAGCAACCCAGTGAGACCGTGTCTCTAAATAAAATACAAGATAGGGCTAGGGATGTGGCTCAGTGGTTGAGTGCCTCTGAGTTCAATCCTGGTACCAAAAACAAAACTAAACAAAGCGATAAAACGTTAACACCAGTTAAAGTTGAAGTGGCAGTTGATTAAGTTGGAAGCCACATAGTATGTTCATTTAAATAATTGGTACAGATTGTTTTTGTTAATTCATCTGATTATCATTATTTTTTTCATATCTTTACTGATACTTCTTAAGTAGTAGAATTCGCCAGAATGAGCTGCTATAAATATAAAACATTGTATGTCAGGTCTTAAAAGAGATTTGTTTGCTCATTTATTTCTCTTAGAATTCAAAAGAACTCATTACTTGGCATTCTCAGACTGTCTCTGTTTAATAAAATATTTTAAGTGCTATGGAAATTACAAGAAAAGCAGTAGTAAAATGTTTTTCTTCACATAGAGATATTTTAACTTTACAAAAAGTTAATAGAGCAGATACACACCATGGCACATTTTTTTCCTCATACTTTTATGTTATCAGTAAACATGTAGGCACTATATTACTTTTTTTAAAGTTTCAATTTTAAGACAGTATATCCTAAAAGATGGAAAAATTAAATATTGAATATGCCATTTGTATTCATAGTTCTCTAAATCAAAATCCATATTCACATAGAACAGGTTGAAATATGACCTGTTAGGGGACAAATAGCAGGGGGAGGGGAGAGCTTGTTTAAGAAAATAGTATGAATACAATTGAATACAATTGTGGGTTCATGTTTAAATTGCTAGGGAAGCACATAGTTTTTGAGAGCTTTTCAGAGCACTCAAACTGCATTCATTTTTATATAACCTAACTATAAGTGAGTCATCTATTTCATAAAGCAACTCTTTTAAGATCCCAGAGGTGGCATTTGATGCCAGCACAGTTTTAAACCCCTCCTGGGTTCTGTCACTATAATTATGGGTAACTTTGGCCTGCATCCATTCAGTGGCAATAAAGTACAGCTGTATCCCACATAACCTGTGACTTTTCCTTATGGCCTTAGTGTTATTCCAAATTCTTGAAAATAACACAAATCTTGCATTAAAGCATTTCATTGTTTAGATTGTCACCCATTCAGAATGATTTTCTTCCCTCTGTATTCCTAAGCAGGGAATTTTATTTTATAGATCTGGGGTTGTGAGATTTCATTATGAATTATGAGGGTGCAATACGTCAAGACATGCATTGAAATTTGGTTCCTTCTATTGGTTAATAGTGAAACTGAATATTTAAAAAAAAGATTATATATATATATATATATATATATATATATATATGATTGTATTAGAAAGGTAAGGGAAAAAGAATCAGAAAACAAACAAACAAAGATTACCACAAGGTATTTTTCTCCCCTCTCTGTCCTCAATAGAACAACTCTGGAACTGTTTTTCAGGGACTCAATTTTATCTATGAGTGAAAGGGCACCCTTTTGAAAACCCCATTGCCAATACCTACCCTATTCTAAATCATCAATATGAAAACTTCCCATGCATCCCAATGGCTGTTTGCAGTATGCGTAGGATGTTTTCATATTTACATCAATAAGACTTGCTCATGTAGGTCCTTCTTTAGACCTCATGATGTATTAAAAAAAAAAAAAAAAACAGGAACAAAACCCCCAAACCTCTTTATTAGTTTAGCTTTTTCTACCTGCTTTGATATGGCATTCTAGACATAATTTCTTTTCTCTTCTGTAGATCCTTTACTAGAAGGGAAAAATTTTAGTGATTCTTAAAAGTACTGGAAGCCATGGGATATAATAAACAGGATCCTACAGTTTTTAGTGTCTTAGTAGATTACTTGCATTCATAGAATTTATCTTTCTAGCAGGAGAGAAAACTTCATGTCCACATAGATGTTAGAAAATTCTTTTGATTTTGAAGCATACTCCAAGCAGTTAATTTAGTGAGAAAGTTATGGTATCTGAGTTGCTGTGAATACAAAATGCTCATGAATTTTAGAAGGTGCTCCTGTAATTGCATCCAGAGCTCTAAAGTGCAGAAATAAAACTATGAGTCAGTAATTTCCAGGCAACAGAGAACAGAGCATGAAAGAAAATTTTAACTGCAATTGCCTGCCTTGGTACCACGGTGCTCTCTGTTATTAAAGCCATAGGTCTCTGGCTCTTCCTCTCTGATGGGCGTACGTGTTTCTGACCAGATCTGTTGTTGCTATTGGAAATGTGGCTTATTCACCCCTGCTGTGTTCTGCTGACCTGTGCCCCATGGACAGTGGCGGGGTGCGAGGGAGCTGTATGGAATTGTCCAAGTGGTTTTTACTTAACTGCCTGCCAATTTCTCATTCTCCAGATATTGAACTCTCGGCTTTTAATGATTTTTTTTTTTTTCACATCTCTATGGCTTCACAGCAGTGATTCAGTCACCGTACTGCCATCTTGGGAAAGAGCCAGGACATCTTTCTTTTCATCCAGTATCCTTTGAGTAAAACCAACAATGTCACATAATAATAATCCTTCTCCTTTTAAAATCTCATGTACAGATCTTAGTATGATCCCTGGTTAGCCTCATAATGACACTCTGAGGCAGTCAAAGGGACAGATATTATCCTCATTTCAGACATGAGAAATGAAGCATCATTAGTAGTTACACAGCTAAAATTCACATTATCACCCAGTCTTTTATCTGCATGGAGAGAATGAAATGATGGCCTAGGCAGTGTCTTCTGGGGAGATAAAAAGTAACTTCATATGAAAATCTCAAGTAAAACCTAAGGACCCTGTAGGAAATACCAGGAGTGCAAAATTACAATTTAACTCCAGATTTCTCTGGGAAACTGGAGTTTTGTTTTCAATTTATTTCTGAACCCATAGGGATTCCTGTTAACAGTAGTGAATACAGACAATACTTTATCTTGAACAGAAGACATCTGGGAGAGCTTTACATTTCAGAATGCTCAGGATGTGTTACCCTCTAGAGTGATGGGCATTCTCCTCCTGCCTTGGTGGCTGAAGGAGTTTCCAGCACTTTGATGCCTCTCTCTCACATCAGTATCACTGCTGCCTCATTTATTCTTCTTCCCCCTTCAGAATGGTCTCTTTGGAAAGGACAGTCTCTACAAGGAGCTTCTGATTGACCCTTCCAGGAGTTGTAGTAAATATCTGTTTTTCACTTTGCTTGGAAGAGTTGCATAAAAAATAGTAGCATTTGCTTTCCAATTTGAAGGATGAGTATATGCATTAACCAGCCCCATTTCTTCTTCTTCTTCTTCTTCTTCTTCTTCTTCTTCTTCTTCTTCTTCTTCTTCTTGCTATCTTTTTCTTTCTTCTGCAAGTGCAATGCATTTTTATGTTTAACCTCAGAAAAAGCATTCTTTTTTTCTAGTTTCAGAAAAATGTCCCCAGTGCACCATTATTCCAGAAGGAAGAATTGCACTTAATGTTGGATAACCCTTCAGATAGCAATGGAGAGAAAGTGTTCATTCGGAATATTGCAAAAAACTGAACTCTGCTGTCTGATATACATATAACTTGTGTCTGGATCTTTCTTTTCTCTCCTTTTTTTTTTCTTTATTGGTTCTTTTTATTTGCACATGACAATAAGAATTCATTTTGACATAATTATAAAAGCATGGGATATTTTTTCATATGTTACTTGTTTAATATGTATGTATCACAAATACTTCCAATTCTGAAACCTTCATTCTTTTCTGCTTTTCTTTCTAACTCTTATATGGTTCTTCCCAGAGTTCCCTCCTTAGACACCCTTTTTTGATATTCAGATAACATCATCTGAATTTTTAAAGACACTGCACCTTATTAGTGAGGAACAGGAGAGTATCCCCCCATTTTGCCTTACCAATTACTGACTGTTTTATCCTATCTTACTTTCCAGTCTGACCTTCAGTTGGATTTGTGTATAACAAAGCAGTTTTCTGGAGGCATTTCAGAAATAATCTGAGATATACATATATGCCATTTCCAGCAGTTCCACATTTTGGGTAGGGATAAAAATTTATTTCAAGAGCCTCTTGTAGTACAAGGTTTAATCACCTGCTATAAAATATGCCTGAAAAACAATACCTTGAGTATTTACATTTTTACATTATTGTTGACTTAAGGGAGTGGATATCACTTGCATCAATCTTCATTCCCATTTGCTTTTCAAAAATACTTAATTTATTGTAGTTTACTCTGTGTGGGAATTTCTGTGTATCAGAGACCAGATTTTAAATATTTGTATTATTAATGCTTACCGCACTGACTGATGAATACCAAGCCCCAAATAAATACTGAATGAATGAAGAGAATGAATGCATGAAGAAAATGAATGCATGTGTTAGTTCACAAATGAATGAGTGAATGAATAAAACAATGGCATGATCCCTCAATTGTCTTCTTTTCTCCTTTCACCTTCATTTTCTCTCAGCTATTTCCACTCCCTTCTTCCCTGTCCTATACATCAACCTGCCTCTCTCTGAATTAAACCACTGACTTATATCACTCCTTCCAGTCACCCACAAACTAATAAAAAGTATAATTTAACTTACTGCCTCTAGGTACTCCAGCTGTTGCTTGCTCCACTTGCCTGAAATGGCAATCATAAGAATATTCAAAATATCTTAATTATAAGTTTCATTTCTTCTGTTGAACAAAATTTGCACTTTGTTTGACTTTGTTGAGCACTTGGTCATTATTCATACTCCACTTTGGTGGTGCTTCTGTTGTATGTTCTCCTCATTCCTAGACATCTCTGATTTTTTTTTTTTTTCTTTTTGTTCAGTGGTCATCTTTCTATAATCTTTTTGAATACTGTGTTTGGCTTTGGATTTCTCCTTTTTCTTCCATAAACTTTATCTGGGTTATCCCACTGATCACTAAGCTCTGTGACTACCCAGCTACATATGAGGAGTATATCTGTCTACCTGTCCAGGCTCACTACCCTTTGACTTTCAGACATGGGTTTATCAACTTCTTATTTCATGGCTCTGCTGATGATGCCAGACATTCCTAAAATTCAATGTCTAAATCAAATTATCTATCTCCTCTCCACTTCTCCAAATTGTAATATGTGACCTTTCCTGCAAATGTGGCTTTTACCATGTTTGTGCTCCTTGTGTTTATATCACTGTTGATGTAGGCTGGAACTTTAGAGTCAGCTTTAATTCATCTCTCTTCTCCATCCTTCACATTTAGTTTTTATTATTTTACTTTGTCTTCCAGTTATCCAACTCATCACACTGACTTCAGCATTCTTCCTGGAACAAAAATTGGATTACACAATTACTTTCTTTAAAAAAAAAAACATTGATAATTCAGTATTATCACATGCCTGTTGTCTAGTCAGTGATCTCCAAAAAAATAGAGGGAGAGAAAAGAAGAGAGTGTCTCTAATGTGAGAAAATACTACTATGTGGCCATTTGTAAACCAAAATCTTTAATTCACAGTAGATAAAATGAGAGAAATGTTTATTCAGTAATATGCACTTTCATACATATAGTTCTCAGCATGGTCAATAATATGTATTTAATTTATTTGGATCCACATTCTTATATAACAGCAATCTCACCACTCTGTTATCCCCATTCCAGCATGAATGTCAATTACAATTTATTATTTTAGTTACTTTTTATTTTCTTTGTACTGTAAATAGTATATTTTTAATACCCACAACCATGTATCTGTCCAAATATGACACAACGAAAGACAGAAAGGAGTATATATATTATGATATATTTCCTAAGAGCAACTAAAATTATCTTTTGTTAATGTTCATCTCTATCAGATATATCTTATTTATTTTGCATCTGTTTCATTCATTACTGTTATCCCTTTTGGCTCTTATTAATGTTTGTTTTGCCATTTCTTCTTAGAGTTCTCTTCATTATTTGTTTTTTACCTGAAGCATTCTGAAAATGCCATTAAATTGACTTTATAGTGATTGTCATGTTAATGTTTAGTTTAGGTGCTTAATAATGAGTGATTTTTCACTCTTCTTTTTTCAGAATATTAACAAATTGGTTAAAACAAATTCATAATTTGTACATGATTATTTAGGATTAGCACAGTAAATAAAGTCAGCTAAAAGAACTTGGGGGGGATTATCAATTTCAGCCTGCTGCCTTCAAATAGATTCAAGGATGAACAGTAAAGGTAACAGAAGCAGTAGCAACAATGCACCAGCATTTCTGTAGGCTTTTTTTTTTTTTTTTTTTAAATAGATTTTAGAATGCTTTCACATGCAATTTATGTAATGAGATACAGGAATGTTAACTTAGCATATTTCCTCTTTCTTTAAAAAAGGGGGTGGGGAAGCACATAGCAAAGGGAAAGCCCTCATCATTAAGTATTATCACATGTCTGTTGTCCAGTCAGTGATCTCCAAAAAAGTAGAGGGAGAGAGAAAGAGAGAGAAGAAGAGAGTGATCATCAGGATCACTACTAGCAAGCTGACCATGGTGGAAATGGGCACTATCAACTGGATTGCCCAGAAAGGCATTGGCAGCTGCTCCTACCTCTAGGGGCATTTTCTGCCTGACAGTGGTGAGAGATAAATTTCAGTGTCGTGGAGATGTAAGCCTGGATTGGCCATCTGATTTCCCTGCTTCCCCTTTTATTCTGTCAGAACTGAAAATGCTGCTTGGGGGAAAGGTGTTTGATATCTCCTAAAGTGAGCAGTAACCATCTTGACTTTTTCAGCATCCGAAGGATGAAGTCAGAACTGAGCATTTTTTAAAATTGTATGAATAAGGGAGCAGTTTGAAAATCATCAAGTTTTATAGTACCCAAATTTCCCATTGGTATCCAGAAAACAATTTGAATGATTGTCTTTGTTAGTGGAAATTTCCTAACCAAGATGAACATTTTATTCATTTACTTATGTGCACATAGATAGATGATGGATAAATTATAGATGGATACAATTAAGTCATGCACATAACACCTATTTGATACTGTAGAGGAAAAAAAAGGAAGAATTCTAAGAAATTCACTGGAAAGAAAAGATATGTAGTACCTTCTTTTCAACGCACTCAAGATTTCTGTGTGTTCGTAGGAATGAGAAAGTACATAGTGCTAGACGGTCATGAAAAGAAAGACTAGAAGAGTGACCAGGGAGAGGGAATTCCCAGGGGAGAGAGGAACACTGACTGTGAAGATATGTGTAGTATGAACTGTAATACATAGTACTACTATAAATAAAAATTAAAAAAAAAAAAAGATTGTATACTGTATGCTAACCTGGAACATTCCATTACATGGACCTGCAAAGGTGCTATCCTGGTACTTTAAAAAAGAATTAATTTCTTTTCCTATGATGAAAGCATTAAAGAGTAATTTAGTGATGCATTTTTGGCTCATTATTGCAGATGTTATATGCTTCTTTTTGAAATAGTGATTATTTCTAATAAGTTTGAGTGCCAAATGTGTGAGCTTTTTATGTCCTTCCCAAATAGCAGTCATTCTTCAATAGTAGTGCTGTGACATAGCCACATACTTAGGCTTCAACTAGACACAACCTGCCCAGCAGTTTTAGGGGTTATATTTCAATGTGGGATTTGAATTATAATTATTCATCAAACTGGAAAAATGGTAGCTCTAATCAATCTGCTCTTATGACTTTCATCATAATTTTAAATGCTCTGTTTTTATATAAGGTTGCCGTTACCACCCGGGGCTTTTTCGGGACTCTGGAAAAATCAGGAAGCATTCAAGCATTTATACTTTGAAAAGTTTCCTGTAAGAACTTTAATATACTTTTTTATCTTCTTATATATTTTTCTTTCATTTTTGCCTATTAAATTGATCCATATGCTTCTAGAATCATGGATGTGACTTTTAAAGGTTATCTGGATGAGTTGCCAGCTTTTAGGGATAAGAATACGCAAATTACAATTATCTAATTAAGTCAATTTTACATGCATTATCAGTCTTTGGACATAGAAATTTCTCTGTTTCTCTGAGCAGTTTTTCCTAAGCTCTTAATGTCAGCAATTTCTTTTTGTTAAATCAGTTTTTTTCTGTTTTGCTTTCTATATTATTTCCTCCACTGAATTCCTCTGAAAGATTGAGAACAACTAACCAGAATTATATAATGTCATTACTTTACCACCTGTACACCTGGCTATATGAGTAAAATTCATTTGATTAGCACAGAAGTCGTATTTTTCCATTCATTAATCTATTTTAGGTATTCTTTCATGAAAGTTCTCTGAGCTCTTTATTTTAAAATTCCATGTTAAAAATAGAGACACAAGGTACAGACAGTATTCCCAAAGCCCATTCCTCACCCCAGGATAACAAAGATCTGGTCTGGATAACAAAGATCTTCCTGTTTTCTGTTTGTCATTTGCCCATAACTGTGCCAAGGTGAAGTGCATTGTGTTCATAACAGCACTTCATTGATCACATAGGTCAGGGTCCCGCCCATGGTCTCTCTGCTGTCCTTTTACTTCTCCTTGCCCTGAGAGTGACACTTTGTCCTCATTATGCACTGGGTATAAAGGAATGAATAATTGGTATTTCATAAAAAAAGTGTCTCCAAGTATTTAGTATTCTATCTTTATTATTTGTGTGTGAAAGACAGATAACCTAATCATCTAGACAAATGACAAGAATTAAAATAGCTTTCTTTAGAAAGAGATCTCAGAGTGGAATGACCTCAATAGCCAAGATTGAACATTCCCCTGATAGACTGTGGCAGAGAAGATTTGTCAGTACAGTTGACTCCAGCCAGCTCAATCTATCTACCTGATGGGTCACAGTTAAAAGTATCAGGATTCTGATATGATTAATTATAACCTGACAGTGGCACGTGATCGCCTTTAACACCAGACTTTCTCTTGAACCCCAGGATATTGTTAACTTGTTTGAAGTGACTCTTCTTACCTGACCTTACACCTCTCATCTGAGCACTCAAAACAGAATGGAAGTGTTGAGTAACTCACATGGAGTTCCCAGAGGTTAGAATTGGTGGAGCTGGGAGTTGAACCCAAATCATATGGCTCCAGTTAGTGCTCTTAATTACTACTCTAGGCTGCCTCTCTGGTGATACTAACAGTTGTAATTGCAATAATAGCTACAATTTTTGAGGGCTCATCATGTGCCAAAGTCGATCTCCTACTTCATCTTCACTTTTTCACAGAGTGTCTTAGAAGGTCTTATATGACTCATTTACCATATAAGAATAATGAGTCTTGCTGGGTGCAGTGATGCATGCCTGTAATCCCAGCAGCTCGGGAGGCTAAGGCAGGAGGATCAAGAGTTCAAAGCCAGCCTTGGCAATGGCGAGAAATTTAGCAACTCAGTAAGACCCTGTCTCTAAATAAAATAAAATATAGGGCTGGGGATGTGGCTCAGTGGTTGAGAGCCCCTGAGTTCAACCCCCCGTATCCACTCCACAAAAAAAAAAAAAAAAAAAAAAAAAAAACACTGAGTCTTAGTGGTTAAGAAACACAAATAGGTTTTTTACATAGGTATCAAAAAAACTCAGAACCCTTAAAGGAAGTAATATTTCTTCATTCTATTTCTTACTCTTCTTGATACTTTATTCTAGTATGATTTCCATACTAGCAAAGATGTTATACTCTGAGATGATTAAAACTTTTATCTCATTTTCACTATTAAATTTCATTGAAGCTTGAGTCCAATACTAATACATGTTAATAAACCAGTGATCTATTTTGTAATTATTCATACTGAGCTTTAAAGGTTTTCAAAATTAATACAATTAGAGAAGAACTTTATCAAGGAATTACTTTGCAATACCAAAATATATTGGAAATATTGGGCTATTACTTCTCCATTAAAAAAAGTAATTGGGTTCATAAACTTTACGACTCTAAGTTCAAACATTTAACTTGAACATATATAAGAACACTTTAATTTATTTCTGGCTGTTAGAGGAGCAAAGAGATTCTAGTAAGGTTTAAAAATCAAAAGTAATTTAATTTTGTAGTCCAGTTACGAAAAAGTCAAATACTACGATAAATCCATTTCTTTTATGTTTTATGTTTCACAAGTTTAAAAATAATTGCATTATCCAACACTGCATGCTAATAAAACTTGTTCATTCTGTTTTCAGGGCTACTATGACACCATGGATGCTGGCTACATGGATGAGGAAGGCTATTTGTATGTTATGTCTCGAGTTGATGATGTTATAAATGTTGCAGGCCACAGGATTTCTGCAGGTGCCATTGAAGAGGTATTGATGAATATTGTTATTTTATTCCAAGCAGTGTCTAGGAACAGAGATGAACTGAAGAAATATTGAGTCTAAGTCATTCCTTATGGATAATTACCACACCCTTTGTTTGCAGCAGAGGCTAGGTAACTCCTGTTATGGTTTGGTTATGAGCTCATGTGTTAAATGGTGATTTCATTCCAAGTTTTGTGAGGAATCTCCATACTGCTTTCCATAGTGGTTGTACCAATTTGCAGTCCCACCAGCAATATATGAGTGTACTTTTCCCCCACATCCTCACCAACATTTATTGTTGCCTATATTCTTGATGATTGCCAGTCTGACTGGAGTGAGATGAAATTTCAGTGTAGTTTTGATTTGCATTTCTCTAATTGCTAGAGATGTTGAACACTTTTTTCATATGTTTGTTGATCGATTGTATTTCTTCTTCTGTGAAAGGACTTAAAATCAGCACACTACAGTGATGCAGCATTGTCAATGTTTATAGCAGCTCAATTCACAATAGCTAAACCATGGAACCAACCTAGGTGTTCTTCAATAGATGAATGGATAAAGAAAATGTGGCATACATATATATTCAATGGAATATTACTGAGCTTTAAAATATAATGAAATTATGGTATTTGCTAGTAAATGGATGGAGTTAGAATATTGTGCTAAGCAAAATAAGCCAATTCAAAAACAACAACAACAACAACAACAACAAAAAACAAAGGCTGAATGCTTTCCTCTAATATGCAGATTCTAATTCACAATAAGAGTGGGCACTAGAGAAGGATAGAGTTACTTTAGATTAGGGAGAGGGAAGTAAAGGGAGGAAAGGAGAGGAGATGTGAGGATAGGAAGGATAGTTGAATGAAACAGACATTATTACTTTATGTATATATATGACTGCATGACCAATGTGATTCTACAAACATGCACACTCAGAAAAATGAGAAATTATATCCCATCTATGTATGATATATCAAAGTGCATAAATGCATTCTACTATCATTTATAACTCATTAAAACAAACTAAAAAAAAGCTCATGTGTTTGTTCATGCAGGACTGGTCAGAGGTGAAATGGTTAGATTATGAGAGCTATAATCCCATTAGTGGATTAATCCATTTGAGGGATTAATAATTTGAATAGACTAATGGGAAGTAACTGAAATGTGGCTGGAGGAGGTAGGTCACTGGAGGCATCCTTTTGAGGATTACATATTTTGTCCTTGCTCTTTCTCTTCCTTCTGGATGCTGTGAGCTGAGCTTTCTTCTGCCATGCCCTCTGCTATGACGTTCTGCCTCACCTCTGGCCCAAAGCAGTGGAATTGTCTCACCATTGACTAAACTGAAGCAATAAGCTTAAAATAAACTTTTCCTCCCCTCTCTTGTCAGGTATTTTGATCATAGGGACAAAAAGTTAACAACAAAATCTCTCACCTCATTCTGTCCTCTGTAGAATTTATATTCTCCATATTCCTCCATCCCTGCCTGGGTGAGCCATTTTAAGCACTTCCATGCAATCTTTTCTTTATGGGAGAGCTATTTCTTGCTATTTGCTACTTGATTGATTCTTGCTTCTTAATTATTCCTGCTTGATAATCAGGTTTTTATAGAGTATTTAAGTATTGTGGGATTTAAACTTTCTATTGTACTCTTAAATCCCAAGAATTTTCAACCAACGTAAGTTACTCGATGTTCACAGAAGTTTTTCCTTTTTTAATTCTAAATTTACATAGTCAAATCCACTTAATTGTACAAATGGAGTTGTTATATTTGTAAAGATTTTGTACAGTTTTCATATTTGTGTAGATTTTTGAAACTATCCCCACAGACAGGATATAGAACAGAAATTCTCTTTTTTGTATTCTTACCCTGATAACTCCTAACAACCCTGATTTTTCTCTGTTTACCTCAAATGTCACATAATTGACACAGTATTATAACTTTTTGAGACATTTATAAAAATGCATTTGAGATCCTTCTACTCTGTTGTGTGTATCAAGAGTTTGTCCTTTGTATTGTGCAGCTGTCCTAATGAGTATATGTATCCATCCATTCACCCATTAGAGGACTTAGGAGTTGTTCCTGGTTTGGGGCAATTATAAACAGTGGTATTATATACATTCAATGATGTAAACATTATTTTTATTCTGCTAAGCTCTATATTATGGTGGGTTTTGTAGATTGTATGCTGAGTGTATGTTTAAGTTTCTAAGAAACGGCCTCCACTGTTTTCCACAGTGGTTGTGCTATTTGATGTACCCAGGAGCACTGTCTAAGGTCCTTATTTCTTCGACCTTAGGAGGACCTGACAGTATCAGTTTATTTAAACCATTCTAATAAGTGTTATAGTACTGTATCAATTATGTGACATTTGAGGGAAATAGAGAAAAATCAGGGTTGCCAGGAGTTATTGGGGTAAGAATACAAAGGTGAGTTTCAAGAGAGTTTTTGTTCCATATCCTGTCTGTGGGGATAGTTCCAGTGATATTCATAATCTTTTAATTTGCATTTACATGATAGGTAATGATGTTGTACATCTTTTCACGCATTTATTTGCCATGTGTATATACAGTCTTTAATTAAATATATGATGACTTACATCCATTTTGTAAATAATTAGGTTGTTTTTTTTTATTATTATTCAGATTTAAGTGTTCATTACATGTATTATGCTCTCAAGTCCTTTTTCTGATAGATAATTTGCAAATGTTTTCTACCAGCCCATGGCTGGTGTTTTTATTCTACTAAATATTCCCTGAAGTCTAATTGTCCAAAATTTTTTTTTATAACCGATCATGATTTTGGTGTCATATCTAACAATTATTTCCTAAGCAAGGGTCATAAAGATCTTTTTTTCTTTTGATTTCATTTAAGACTTTTATGGTTTTAATTTTACATTTAGTGTGTTTTGCATTATATCATTTTAAATTTACATTTGAGTTAATTTTTATATTGTGAGGTGCAGGTTGAGAATTATTTGTTTTAGACTGTGGATGTCAGTTCTTCCAGCATCATTTATAGAAAATATTGCTTTATCCCTATTGAATTGCCTTTGCATATCTGTCAAAAATCAGCTGGTAATATTTGAGTGTAAGATCTGTCATTAACTCATACATTTTTCTTTTCACTTCTACTATACTTCCTGATCATGTAGGTATATAGTGTCTTAAGGTTGAACAGCATGGGGCCTTTATATTAACTCTTCTTTTTCAATATTCTTTTGACTGTTTTAGTCCCTTTAATTTTATGTATATATTTTTTATTGAGATTTTCTGTAGTGACAATGAATCCATGCATAAATTTTTATTAAGTTTGTGTAAATCTATACACTGATTTGGAAAATATTAATATCTAAATTATAGTAAATCTTACAGTTATGAAACTTTATATGCCTCTTCATGTATTTAGGTCTTTTTTAATGTTAAATTAACATTTTATACTTTTTATATTACAGATTCTGAACATATTTTGTTATATTAATACCTAAGCATTTAATCTTTAGCTGTCATAAATAGTATTTTTTTTTTTAATTTAGTGTCCAAATAGAACTAGTCAGGACTTTTGTATATTAATCTTCATTCTGTTATTATGGAAACCCTACTTTCTAGTTCTAGACTTGTTCTGTTATTTTTTTAGATTTCTTGACATTTTCTGTGTAAACACTCATGATGTCTAAGAATAGTTTATTACTTCCTTTTTAATCTGAATACCTTTCATATATATTTATTTTTCTTTCCTTTTGCTCTGGCTTAAACTAGCAGTATGACCCTAAATAAGAGTGGTGAGAGAAATAGTCTTATCTTGTTCATGATATTTGGGTAAAATGATTAAGAACAGTGTTAACTGTAGGTGTTTCTGTAGATGCCCTTTATCAAAGTGAGGAAGTTTTCTTCTATTCCTAATTTGCTGATTTTTTTTTTATCATGAATTTTGAATTTTATCAAGTCCTTTTGCTCCCTGTCTAGACAAGATCATCCGTTGTCTTTTAAGCCTGGCATGTGAATCACATTAAATAATTTTCAACTTTTGAACTAATGTTGCATTTCTGGGATAAACCTTGCATGTTAAAATGTATTCTTGTTTTATATATTGATTTTTTTTTAATCCAAGGTAGCATTCTCTGTTCTGAAACCTGCTTTGCGTGATAGTCTTATAGTCATTCTATCTTTTTTGAATAATGATTGCATCGTTTATCTTTTCTGTCCTTTCATTTTTAATCCATCTGGATCTCTATGCTTTAGGTTTCTTGTACGCAGCATATACTTCATTATCCAATCTGACTGTCTCTATATTTTAACTAGAATTTTTAGGCAATTTACATTTAAATTAATTTTATATATTTCCAACTTATCATTGTTTCTCTTTTCTTCTTCCTCTTCCTCCTCCTTCTCCTCCTCCTCCTATTCTTATAACATTTCCCTTTTTCTTCCTCCTTTTCAGTTATTTTGATTACTTTTTTTCTTTTTGGTAGAGGGGATTGAAACCAGGGGTGATTAACCACTAAGTGACATCCCCAGCCTTTTTTATTTTCAGACAGGTTCTCACTAATTTGCTGAGGGCCTCACTGAGTTGCTGAGGCTCCTGCCTCACCTCCTGAGCTGTTGGGATTACAGGCTTATACCACCACACCTGGCTGTAGCTTTTGCTTTTATATTTCCTTTCCATTCTGTCCAAGTGCTTATCCATATTTATTGTGTTTTTTTTTTTTAATGTTCATCTTTGTTAATTTTACCCTGAATAGGAAAATGAGGTATTCTGGATCAAAGATAGATGACTTTTCTTTTTCTTTTTGTGGTACTGCTGGTTGAACCCAGAGCCTCAGACATGCTAGGCAAGCACAAGTGTGTGTATATATATGTGTATATATAATACACATATATCTACAAATACATTATTGCTATTTTTATTTTGAATGAATTTTTATCTATGAGATAAATGGAAACTAATAAAAATAAAAGTCTTAATTTATTTTTATATATTTATTTCTGATGTTCTCTTTTATTTTTATCTTTATTCATCCATGTTTCTGATCCATATTATTTTCCTTGTCTTTGAAGAACTTCTTTTGACTCTTTTTTTACAAGGCAAGTCTCCTTGGGGGGAAAGAAATGGCCTCAATTTGTGTTTTCTTGAGAAAGTCTGTCACGTCTGAGGGAAAATTTCACAGAGTATAGAATTCTAGATTGATGCCTTTTTTTCTTGCCAACAATGTAAATATTTTATTATACTTTCTTCTTGTTTACATGGCTGCTGAGAAGAAGGTGTATGATTCTTATGTTTGATCCTCTGTAGGTATGGTTTTGTTCTCTTGCTTTTTAATAAATTTTTCCTTATTTTTTGAAATGTAATATGAGGTAACTATATGTAATTTTCTGATATTTTCCCTGCTTTTTTTTTTTTTTTTTTTTTTTGATTAATGGACTTGTGGTTTTGTGTCTGACATAATTCTCATTCTTGCTGCAAATATTACTTTAAATATTGCTTCTGTTCCCTTTTCTCTCATCCTTCTGGTATTCCTACTATTTCTATGTAACAGTGTAACATCTTTTATAGTTGTTCCACACATTTTGGATATTCTTTTTTTTTTTTTTTTTTTTTTTTTTTTAATCGTTGCTTTCCAGTTTAGATTTCTACTGAGATATCGTCAAACGTAGAGATACTTTGCTCGGCCATTAAAGGCCTTCTTCATTTCTGCCACAGTGTTTTTGTTTTGTTTAAATTTCAGCACTTCTTTTTAATTATTTTTCAAAATTTCCATCTCTTTGCTTGCTTATGTTATACATATGTTCTTGAATATTTTCTACTTTTTCCATTAAAGTCTTATGTCAATCAGTTTCCATTGCTGTAACAAAATACCAGAGATAATGAACTTAAAGGAGGAAAAGTTTATTTTTGGCTCACAGTTTCAGAGATTTCAGGCCATGATCACTTGGCCCTGTTGCTTTCAGCATGTGGTAAAGCCTTCATATCGTGGCAGGAGTGTATTATAGATGAAGCTGCTCACCTCATGTCACCCAAAATGCAAAAAGAGGAAGAAGAAGAGACTAGGATCTGTACTATACCATAATCTCCTTAAAGGTCACATCCCCAGGGATCTAAGACCTTTCCCTAAGCCCCACCCCCTAAAGGCTCTACTACCTCCTTTTAGCACCACAGGCTAGGGAACAAACACACAAGCCTCTGAAGGAAATTTCATACCCAAACTATAGCATTCTACCCTGGGCCTCCAAAAGTTCATGTCCGTCTCACAATGCAAAAGTCATTCAATTCATCCTCCAACAATCCCCAAGCTCTTAACAGTTGTAGCATTGCTTCAAAATTCAAGCCTAAAGTCTATTCTGAGACTCAAAGCAAACTCAGCTATAACCCTTATAAAAATCAAAACTCAACAAATTTCCAAAATGCAATAGTTCAGAATACAAAATCCCATTCTAAAAGGGAAAAACAGGAAAATAATAAGCAAGTATCAAATCAAAACAAGAACAAAGCACAGTAGGACAAACATTAACTCCTATGAGCTCCACATGCCACATCCAGGGCACAGGTGATGTGATGTGAGCCCTAAGGACCTTGAGCATTCCCATTTCTGTGACTTTGCAGAGGCCCTAGTATAATAATCATAGCTTTTAAAATTTCTACTCTGATAATTCCAACATTCCTGCCCTATGTGACTGGTGCTGATGCCTGTTCAGCTTCTTCAAACTGTGTTTTGTCTTTTAATATGCTTTGCAATTTTTTTTGTTGAAAGATGAACATGATGTTCTAGGCACAAAGAATTCTAGTCAGTGTCTGTTAGTAATACGGTGGTGAGGTGTGAGGTTGAGGACAAAGTTCTTTTGTCTTTCGGTGAGTTTCATGACTGTGAAGTTTAGTAGTACTTCTCAGTTTCTTTCCCCCTTAGGTAGCACAGGATGGCTAGAGGGAGCTGGAGCTGAGTATTTCTTTTTCTCAAGGTGATTTAGGTTCTGATAAAACTCCAGCAGGCAAGACTTTGGCAAACAGTTGCTTTTGAGGACAGATCTTGTTAAGAAGAACAGAATGTTCTGGATTATTTCAAAATAGTTCCTTTTGTCTACCTCATGCCTTGAGTATGAGGAGATTTTTCTCTGATACTCATTTAGACTTCTGGATATGGAACCCCAAAGTGTGGAGGCTCCTGCTGTTTTTAATTCTCAGATGTGTCCACACTGAGCCTCTAGTAATTTATCAATTGCAGTTCAGGTTTTTTCCCTACCTGGCACTTGTTCCTGAGGAAGTTTTTATTTCAGGAAAAAGTGATTGTCTTAATTCTTCAGTCTCTCCCGTTTGGGGAGCAGCAGTTTGCCCTGTGACCTCACTCTCCAGCAGATCTAAGAAGAAGTTTTAGTTTTTAGTTTGGGTTTACTCTTTGTTGTCAGATAGAATGGTGACCTCTAAGCTTCTATATACAAGACTCAAACTGCAGGCCTCTCTCCACTTTTGATTCCCAGGATGCCCCCTCCTGGTATTCTGGGTCGTAAGTTGGGGCTTTGCAGGGGGCTGTAGGGGGATCACTCCTTGAATGTCTCTGGACTTAGTGTGTCCAGGGAGAGGACAGAACTTTTAGTCTTTGCTGGCTTGTCCTGTAGGATAAGCCTGCAGGGGCCCACTCTCAGGGACTGCATGGCTGTGGATGGGGAGATTAAGTGGCACTGAATCTTTCCAGGCTCTCTTGGTGGAAGAAAACCCTGGGATCCATCCCACAGGATTGCTACAGAGTCAAGGAAGAGAAGAGAGTGAACCCAGCTTCTTTGCTGACATTCACTGATGACAGGTTGGGGAATCAATGCTTTGTTGCGGGGGCGGGCAGGGAACTGCTTTCTCCTGGGTTCATAATGGAGCTGGAGATCATCCATTTCATAGCTCCAAGGCTCCTTTTCCTGGGCCTCAGGCTAGGCACAGCTGGCTTGCTTGCTTTTTTCATTGTTGTTCATAGGCAGTTCCACATTTTGGGCTGCTCCAGGGACCAGGCCAGAATATATAGCAGGCAAAATAAACAAACAAATAAGCAACAGTAACAAAAGCCCCAGACTCCCAAACAAACAAGGAACTCACAATCAGGTTTTCTTTCAAGGTCTGATAGTTTGATAGTCTTCTGATAGGTATTTTAGCCCAGCTTTCCCCCCCCACACAAAAAATTAGTGGAAGACATAAGGTAGAACTAGTTACTCTATCTTTTCCAGAAACTAATCTCCAGAATAATGTTTAAACTGAATGGAGCAAATAAATTGCAGTTTAATGAAAGAAAAAGTTTAAAGTAGCATTATTAACAATTCAGTGAGACCAGAGTATGCAGACTAAAGATTCAATCCCTCTTCTCAAATAGTCGCTTTCCCTAGAGGCCTGACCTACCTGGAGGAGTAACTTAGTAGCTCAGTACTCCTTGTCATGCTGGCTCTTCCTCCACCTCCTCCTCCTTGTGTGTGTCAGTCATTGTGATATTTGCCCAATAAAAAGAAAGAATTTCATAAAATGTTTTGGAACATATGACCTTTGTGTGCTATTGTAGTATCTTGTTTTTAAAAGACTCTGTATTCTGTGATAACCTGAAATTGAAATTTTTGCTTCATGTATTTTGAAGTGTTGGCAAAGGTGGTTCTGGTTGCTTGGAATTTTAATTTCTTGCTTCTAGAAGATTACCTCTAACATTCTCCCACATTTTAGGCAGACTCAGCTGATCAAAGAATGAAGATTACATATGCACAGTTTTTATTATCAGCCCAAATGCTTAGTTTTCTTTTTTTCTTGTTAGAATGCAAAGAGAAGTGTCAACCTATTCAAATGTATGTTGTACTTCTTTGTGTTTCTGCTGATGAACTCCTCACTGCAAGTAACAGGGCAGTTCAAATGGGCCAGATAGGCAGTTAAAGTGGAAAAATAAAGAAAATGTGCCAGAATTATTGGACTTGAACAGAAATTTTGTTGCTGAATCTCGGAGTATTTACAACACATAAGGATGTTTCTCAACCCTTGACTCTTTAACGTCTTTTTATATGAATTAAATAATTAACTCTTTATTGACTATAAAGAAATCGATCATCTCATTCATATTAGATTTGACTTGTCTTTATTCGGAAACTTATAGAGAGCCAGCATTCTTAACCGGTTTCTCCCTAACTCCTCACAGATATGCTTAGTAAATTGATATTTAATATTGCCTGATATGTTTATACTGATTATGTATCCAGCCCTATTAATACCCAAACATCAGCATTTAATTTTCAGAGTTCTCTGTGGCGAATGCCAGATTCCATTTTAACTTTATTTATTTATTTATTTATTTTTTTGGTACTGGGGATTGAACTCAGGGGCACTCGACCACTGGGCCACATCCCCAGCCCTTTTTGTATTTTATTAGAGACAGTGTCTCACTGAGTTGCTAAGTACCTCGCCATTGCTGAGGCTGGCTTTGAACTCGTGATCCTCCTGCCTCAGCCTCCCAAGTGCTGGGATTACAGGCGTGCGCCACCGTGCCCGGCTCCATTTTAACTTTTTGAAATAAGCAAAAGGAATTTGGTTCTTTGAAAGTTTTATTTTTTGGGGAAAAAAAAATGAAATGTTATTTTTACATATGGTAAAAATACCTATGTTTACCTAGTTTCCCCCCAAGTAAAAGTTTTATGAGTGTATTACCTTACATAACCCTAAATCAAGCAGATATTCCATTAAAATTACTACATCAAAATAATATTTCAGCATACTTTATGTTCTTTTCTGTTCTTATTATAAAAAAGTAGAGCCTTTGAATACCTTTTGTAAATTTAAGAAGACTTTATTCTTGCAGATAGATCCCAGTACAAGTGAGGGCCTTCTGTAATTCCTGAGTAATAAGATCTATTTTAACAGTTAATTAATCTTTGAAAGCCTAGCAAGCAGCTAGACACTTGGGAAATTTTGGTGGCAGTTCAAGGAGTTCTTAAGAAAATTGGGTCTGAAATCTGTTCGTCTGGGACTTATGAGACAAAATTAGCAGGAACCAATGTCATCCTTCTTGTTCACTGGTTTTCCCTGCTTCAGGCAGGACTTTTCATCACAAAGATGTCTATAGGAGAAAAGTTGGGCTCCCTGATTTAGTTCTTTCATTTGTAGCTTAAGTTTCAGATTGTTTAATAATCCTATTAATTATCCTGGCAACTTGGAAATATTTAAAATACTGCATGTAAAACTTAGGTCAGTGTTCATATACAATTTGTCCATTTGAAGGTTGTTCTGATCAAAGCATCACTATCTGTTTTCCAACTTAGATATTTTGTTTACTATTTTAGAAGTGGTTTCTTCAAGATTGAATGCATTTCCATAAAGTGAAAGATCCCTTGCAATTACAATTCCACCCAGCATGAAGTGCTTACTAGATTTAAATAGTTGCAAAATTGTTGAATATTTCCTGAGTACTGATGTGAATATTGATGAATATGTGCACTCTTTCTGATAGTTCCCTAGACTTCTCCAATGTCAAAAGAAATGAAAAAGCAGCCCTCTTCTTCCCACCATAAAGTGATTCCTTGTATCAAATGAGGGTGCTTGATTTAAACTAATTTTTCTAAAATTAAAATTCGTAAAAGCATAATTGAAAACTGTAGGTAGGTTAGCCCAATGAAGCCTTGAAATATTGTAAATCCATTAAAATCTATACAAAAATCACCATACTCCAGAAACAAATAGGAAGGCACTTGCCAGGCCTATTTTCATGACATGAATATACTGACTTGTGGTGAGACAATGACCTTTTAAGGCATATTACATTCTTAGGTACTGAAATTGCTAGTTATCACAGATGCTTCATAGACTCTACATGGAGGGAATCATGCATGGGACTTTTGTTTGTTCCCCTTAGAAGACATTTGGTTGGCTTCTGTCCCTCAGATATTGCCAAGACACATTTTGATACTTTCCTTTTAAATGAGTCAGTTGTCGAAGTTCACATTGCATGCAGATTTTATTTGTGGGTTCAGCACAGAAAACTGCCTCTCTTCCTTTATGGCATCCTTTTAACTGATAGAACAATACAGTATTTTATCCACTATAATAATGTGCCTTATTTAGAAATGATGCAGATTTCTGAAAATAACGTTGTTTTGTACAGATTTTTAAGAATTTATTTGAGTAAACCAAAACTATAAGGAATTGTGTGATGTATTAATTCTGGTTTTAAAATATTACCTGCCACAAAAAACAAATCAACATTTCCCAATTTACTTCTAAAAGCACTAATGCTAAAGATGGAAACATGAAGAAATTAAAATAACAAGGTGAAAGAGTGATAAACTAGAAATTTCAATATTTAATTTAGTTATAGTCATTCTGGTTAAGTGACAAAATATCTGAATGATTGATTTTTTTTTTTTTACAATGATTTGAACATATTTCTACCTTGGCATTCTAGAAATTCAGGAACAAAGACTTATAGCACTAATGAATACTTGAATAAATGTTTCTCTTAACAATTGAAATTCTAGTTAGCCAGGTAAAATAGTTATTCTTTATTCATTAAGAGACTGCTAAGTCAGAATTAAGAGGATCTAGCCTACCAAGCCTATATCTTATCTGCTGTGGAGAAAATATTATTTTTCATGACTGGCAACAGACTATAGTTAACTATGAAAACAAATATCTGGCAGTAAAATTTGTCTCTCTATTTTCAATAATTACACTTTAAAGGTACATAATATTGTAACAAATAAGAAAGCTGCTGGGAGCATTTTGACAGCCCAAATAGTAGCAATGGGAGATTGTGGTTCTGCATAGTCTGCACAGTATGTATTCAGCAGTAGGTAGCTTTTTAGTCAGGAGCAAAGAGAAAATGATCATCTTTACATCAGCAAATAAGATAAAACAAATGTTACAGAAATAAGTTATTCAACATGTGCTATCCTCAGCACTGTAGGACTTAAAAGCTTCATGGATGGAAATACTAACAATCTAGTACTTTGAACTGGATGCTGACAACTGAGAGAGGAGTAAGATTGATCTGTATGTTTTTTCGGAGGCAGTGTGAAGTAGTACATTGGTTTTGTACTAACCATTCTAGAAGTTCATTTAGTCTTCCAGGATTTCAGAGAAGAAAAACCTCATTTTCAATTCAGCTTAATTAATTAAAAATCTTCATGCAAAGTTTGGGACTTGAAAATGGGGGTGTCCCAGATTTTTCTTTCCCTCATCTCTCTGGCTGTGTCTTGTTAGTCTACTTCAAAATTGTTTCTTTTTCATGTGGCCTTTAGTTGTTGGCGTTCCTTAAGACATTAATTTTTCATTACTTTCTCCCTAAAAAATCTTATCCAAGTCAATAGCTTCCCGTAACAGCTATACATGAATGGCATCTATATGTGGTTTGCAAATTAAGCCAGTCTTCCATCCCTATATCTAACTGCCTCTTCCCAGTTGTCTTGAAAGTACTTCTGTAGTGGGAAATCTCTAAGACAATACATGATCTTTTCTCCTAAGCCTAGTCCTTACTAACCTTTTCTGGCTGAGCGATTGGTGCCACCATCCAACCAGCTGCTCAAGCCACAAACAGAAGAATCACGGCCCATATCCGATTTATCATCACATTTTCTCCAATTTACTTCTAAAGGAAACTTAACTTCTTGACACTCACCACCATAACCTGAGTCCACCAGAGGAACCTCTCAGGTGGTTGTCTGGCATAAACTAAGACACCCACCGTCAACAATCCTCTATTTTCTACACTGAAATCAAAGTGTGTGTTTTCTTTTCAAAACCCACTCGAAAGTGAAAGGAGCCAATTTCAAAAGTCTACATGTTGTATGATTGTAACTCTTGGGACATTGTGAAGAAGGACTTTGGAGACAGTAAAAGGGTCGTTGTTGCGAAGAGGTAGGGTAAAGGTGAAGATGAATAGGCAGAGCACAGGGGGTTTTTAGAGTAGTGAATTTATTCTGTATGAAATGACAGTGGTGTACTATGTCTTACATATTTGTCAGAACCCATAGAATACACAAGAAAAATGAACCATATATAAACTACAGACCAGGGTAATAATGACGTGTCAGTGTTAGTTCATTAATTATAATGAATGTACCACAGTGGTACAGATTCATGGGGGAAGCTCTGTGTATGTGAGAAAGGAGGTAGTATGGGAATTCTCTTCTTTCTGCTCAGTTCACTATGAATCTAAAAATACTCTAAACAAATAAATTGCATTTATAAAATTCACTCTGATCTTTCATCTTTTCCTCAACTCCTAGAAGTGGTTTATTACCCATGCCCCAGTGTTGCTGAAGCAATGAATGGCTGGACTAAGTCCCTGGCATGGCCCCCATCCACTCTGCAGCCCCACCTCCTTTTGTACCATTCTCATTCTGCCTTCCAGCCATGCTGGTCGCCCTCAGGTCTGAAGGGGACATGTGTAATTTTTCTACTGGTCTTGCCTTGCCCCCCCCCCCACCCCACCTGTCTAATCAATACCTGCTCCTTCTTCAGACCTGCTCATTGTCATTTCCTAAGGGAGGACTTCTCGGAGGTGTATAGCCTGTGTGAAGTTAGCTGCTTTTGCTATATTTTACATATAAAACCTAAATTACTTCCTAGAACTCTTCTCTCTCTCTCTATCTCTGTCTCTGTGGGTATATATACAGAGGGACTTTATTTTAAAAAACAAATAATTTACAAAGAATACAAGTAACAATAAATATTTGCAAGTATATGGGGGACAAAGGTACACTCATACGTTGCATACATTGCTAGTGGGACTGCAAATTGGTGTAACCACTCTGGAAAGCAGTATGGAGATTCCTCAAAAAACTAGGAATAGAACCACCATTTGACCCAGTTATACTACTCCTCAGAATATATCCAAAAGAGTTCAAATCAGCTTACTACAGTGACACAGCCACATCAATGTTTATAGCAGCTCAATTCACGACTTATATTTAAACCTTCATGAAAAATAAATATTCATGAGTGTTAATATCTGTCTCCCCTACTAGACTAAGTATCATGAAGTGATACTCTGCCTATTCTTTCTCTTTACTCAACCTAGTGCAGTAGGTTTACAACACCAAGGGCCTTCAGTAAATATTTGTTGAAGGAATAAATAGAAGAAAGAAGAAAGACTGCTGAATGAACTGCGGAAATCAAGTTTGTTTGCTGTTCTCTCTAGCCGTTAGACATTTGGAATCACTGCAATATATATTAATCCCTCAGAAGAGGATATTTTGAATATGCATTTTAAAAATCCCATGACAGCAGAATTTTTCTAACCCTAGGCATCTGTATTCCATGTGGTTATCTCTGGCTTCTTGGGATTCTTGATAGTGGCTCTGCTGAGTAAGGCCTTGAGAGCTGAGGGTGAGCCACGCAGGTCCTCATCAGTGGTGATTATCTGGTGTGGGGATGGCTTTCCATGTCCACCCTCCTCTTTCAAACCCTGGAAAAATCCTCTCTTGATGAGTGGCCACTTAGGAAATGGAATGTTCTGGTCATTGTTCACTGAATTCATTGTTTGACCTGGAGCAGCCTTGGATTCCTTCTAAAGTTGCGCTTTGGTAGCCACATTAACATCAAATCACCATGAGGCCCCTGTTTGAGAAGGCCTGTTGTACTTTGTTAAAACATGTGGTATCCCTGGTACATTTTCTCTGACCTCATTAATAAAAAATTAAGATGAAGAAACAATTCCCTTACTTTCCAGGTAAGCTAAGCAATTTATTTTAATTACTGTCAGCCTTTAGTAACTACCATGGGGATCCTAACCATTCTCCTCAGTAATAATGATGTGAATTTGAAGTAGATTTTCAGGCAGTCAGCTATGGATTTGGGGATTCTCTGACATCTACTTTTTTCTCTGTTAAAATTACATACATATATATTCTAAAAGATTATCTTTTCTCATTGCAGTCTGTCCTTTCCCATGGTAGTGTGGCAGACTGTGCTGTGGTTGGCAAGGAAGACCCTCTGAAAGGCCATGTCCCCTTAGCAATCTGCGTGTTGAAGAAAGGTGAGGTGCCTTTGTCCTTTCTGGTTGTTTTGGACCTGAATGGTGAACTCAGGTTAATTCTGCGCTTACTATTTCAAACTCCTCCCTAGACATAAATGCAACAGAGCAACAAGTTTTGGAAGAAATTGTGAAACATGTTAGACAGAGCATTGGCCCTGTGGCTGCTTTTCGAAATGCAGTGTTTGTCAAACAGTTACCCAAAACCAGATCTGGAAAAATTCCGCGATCTACTCTATCCGCCCTCGTCAATGGCAAGCCTTACAAGGTAAATGACCAAGGATGTTTAAGGCTGAGCTTTGAAATGTTTTTCACCATTTCTTTGGCATCAGCAAAACTCTTTAAAAATGATTCCCCAGCATGAACTGTATCCATAGAAAACATACTAGAATGACTTTTAAAAAAATATTAAAAGGGAAACTGCATAGTTACTCTCTGTAGGAACGAGGGTTTGAGCAAGAAAGGCAGATTAATTAAAATCATATGCTTTGATTATAGGAATAAGTGTGAAAGTATTTTTCTATCAGTAATTATGTTAGTTAAATTCAAACATACTTGTGGAAACTTGATCATGTTGAATTAAAAGTACATGTTCCTTCATTCCAGCCATTAATGGTTATTAGTGAATGAGAAAGCAAAATATTTGAGGCTGGTAAGAGATGCTTAAGACTTTCTAATTGATGTATGTCCTAATTATTTCTTCTATTTTAAGGGAAAATTATTATAGGAAACTTTAGACTGGTACAGTCTTTAAATTTGTATGCACATTACTTGTGCATAAGTATACATATTTTTATCAATAATATCTAATTAAAGCCAATGCAGCAGTAATGTGTACTTGCATGAATAAATATCAAAAAGACAAAAACAAAAACAAAAAAACTCCCTATGGAAATATACAGAAAGTCTCTGAAAAGGAACTCCAGAGAAAGTACCATCTAGGACCAATAATTTTGCTAATTAAACCATTTACTTTGTTACTCTGAAAGACTATACATACATTTTTAAATATCAAGTTCAAAGTTTCTCTTTTGTATATTTTTAACAGAAGCGTTATAAGATGATGTGGAAATACAACACTGTGTATAATTGTTTTAATTATACACAGTGTTGAAGGGGTTCAAGGACAAGTGTTCCTCTGACACTGAATTTCTTTCTAGGTAACTCCTACAATCGAAGACCCCAGCATTTTGGGGCACATAGAAGAAGTGCTGAAGCAAGCATCATGACATTTTTTTTTAAAAAAAATTTTGAGATAATAGTTTAGTTGGCATTATTTGAGCTATTTTCCAGAAATGAATATTCAAATAGAAATTACTTGCCAGCTGAAATGTGAATTGTAAAGTTTGGTCTAAAATGGTCTAAGGAAGACTAGTGAAAGAATCTGTACCTTATCTGTACCTTCTGTTTGATTTGACACAATTGATCATATTGTCACTTGCCTGTAAAGTGGCTCATCATGTGCTGTCTAGCACTTTTAGAAAATCTATGTATTGTGTGATTTTTTAAAAATTGTACTCCCCCAAAACACTTTAACTGAAAATGACTCTCATATAGATAGTTCCTGAAGTTAAAAATCTACAGCTTTGATCTACATTCAAATATTCAAGTCAATGTTAGAAAATAATTAAAATTTTTTCTTGTAGAAAATTTGAATATGTCCTAATATTCTTCAGATGCTCACATTGTCTTAAATGAAATAGACCAACTGGGAATTTTAGGTAGGCATCCAGATGGATGAATTTTATCTAGGTAGGAGGACCTAGCTACATGTGTCCTGAGGGAAGGCAGGTGGTTATAGCCCTGCCTTCAGCTCATCTGTCACTTTGGTAAGAGAAATCACAGGTCTGGCAGAGAACCTGGAGTCAGTCATTCCATCCCATATTTTCATCATGGAGATGAGAGGCCTCCTGAGAGGTCCCGCTCATGTCTCAGGTGCTTAGTTGACTGTGTATGTCTTAATGACTCCAATTTCCTACAGAATCGATTTCCTACAAATGGAGTAGAGTGGCCAGGAAAACTCTTAAGGAAGAACTCTAAAGGCTTTTTCATTAAGCTAAACATCAAGGGATTTTCCAAGGAATTACTATAACAACAGTGATCTTTTCATGTGAGTTTGAGTGATTTATCTCAAGTTTCAGGAAAATAAGGCTTGGTGGAGACTGGAGAGCACCTGCTCCATCAAGGGAGAAGCCTCTACCTGGTCCCAGCAGACTATGGCACAGAGGGAAAAAGGTCCCCTTCTATAAGAGCCTCTGATTTTTAAGAGAAAAACCAAAAATTCATACTTTCATGTGAAATTTATAATTCTTAAATAATCCTTTTAAAAATTATTGTGCCCAAACACTTCTCTCCATCTAGATTTCTATAAAACTCCAAGCCTTTTAAAAATAATTTGAAAAGGAATCTTTAATAAGTTTATAGTAATGTACCAATCAACTCGAGTAAATAAAAATAGATGATTAGCTATTTGGTTTACTTAGGGTTCGACATGCATCAGTTATCAAAGAATACATTTAAACACAAAACATGTACCATGCCCAGTGAATCTTGGAAGTTTCTCAAAGTATTTCTCAATTTTTTAGTCCTTTGGAAACATTATTATCAAGAGCAGATCTTTCTAACATAATAGTCCAGGTACATGAAATATATGTGAGATATAATAGATGAGGGTTTACTGTTTGTGTTGTAAAGATTATTTACAACCTATATGTAAACATTCTGAAAATGTTAGCTCTTTTACAACTGTATGTTACAAAATAAATGGCTTATCAAAGGAAATTCTCCTTTCTTGATTGTTAGTCCTGAAAAATATATTTGACTTTAATTACTTTAGTATCCAGGAATAAACTAACTATATAGTTTAATTCATTCAATAATTTGAAGCTGCTGAGTTCTTTGAAATGTCTTTTCTATTGGGTGCATTTTATCAATTATCACAACTGTAGTACTTATAAATAAACCATTTTTAATGTCAGCATTAAAATATATTTCCTTATTTTTTTTCAAATGAGTCAGTTAACTTAAAATAGCAAATTCTTTAACTGAATGTGTATCATTGTTCATTAGCAAGTTATAAACTCTGGCAGATCCAAGAATTGTGTAAAGTTTACATTTTTGGGTGGGGGGGTCTTCCTGTACATTTTTCCTGGCAACCAAATGTGAAGGGACATTTCAGCAAGAAGACTTGGCTTATTTTCCAGTTAAATGGGTATGGAAAACAGTGCATAAGACCAAAGGAAGTAGTTATTTCTTGTGTCTCATTGAAAAAAAAATTATCTCATTTGCAGGGTCAGAAAAAGTACCATTACATTCATGTGATTAAAAATGGGTCAAAAAAGGTATACTGAAGTCATCAGACTTATAATTTGGGAGGAAAATAAAGGAATTTTCTAGTTTAATTCTTGACCACAAAACACTGTTACTACATAGAACCTAAAATATTTTGAATTAAATGTACTTTTAAAAAACACTAATGTAATGTTACTAAAAATGCAATCATACTTATATTTGCTAAAACAAATTCTACATGACCTACTTTTGGTCTTTTCCTGACATCTTATACTTTAAGAAATTGGAAAAATTGAAATAAAGATTTCAAAATCTATAGAAAAGTGTTTTACAATAGTTATTTTTCTCATGAAAATATACTAAATGTAACCAAATGAGACCTACCTTATCTTTTAAAAAGAAATTTTGTTTATATCAAATTGTATTTTAAAGGGTCTGATTTGATCATTTGAAATGTTGGCATTCACAATGTTGGTTGTCACAAAAGAACACTGAATTTCCAAGGTCAATCCTTTAAATGATTTTAGAATCTGGCAGAAAGTGTCTTATAAATTGCAGCTTATTTTATGCTTTTTTTTTTTTTTTTTTTGAGAGAAGTAGCTGGATTTGGCATCACTATATGTTAGGTTTTGTTATAAATGACTAATCTATCTTACCTGATCTCTAAAAAGAAGAAACTGACTTTAGTGATGGAGTTGTTGCTCCAATTTGGATACTGACTGTCCCCTAAAGACTTGTGTGTTAAAAGTGTGGTCTCCAGGGTGGCATCTTGGAAAATGGTGTGTACCTTTGTAGGAGGAACTTTGTGTGAGGTCCTTAGGTCATGGGTGGGGAACATGACCAGATAGAGGACTGTAGGGACCCAGCCTTTTCCCCTCTCTCATTTGCTTCCTGACCATGGGGCTAGTTCTTTGTTCTTCCACGTGCGCCAACAGGTGCCCTCTGGCATACCCACCAGAGGCCCAAAGCAATGGCTCTGCCCAATCTTGGACCAAAGCCTCCAAAACTGTGAACTGAAATAAAATTTTTCTCTTTTATAAGTTCATTTTGCAGGTATTTCTTTAGATTGAAAGCTATCACAATGGTGTATAAGATATAGATTTGTATACAAATATATATCTAGTATATTAATATCATAGCATCTATATCACATTTCATTTTTATGAATCAAGTTCCCCAATTTCAGATGGGCTTAGATATTTTACATTGTTTTTGCTGAAGCAACATTTTAAGAAAATTTAAAATCATGTCCATAAGCTAGTTTAGTACTCCCTCTAGTGGCAGGCTTACTTTTGAAGTTAAATATTTGAGTGTTACTGGAAGAGTGATATCCATTATAATTCAAATAAATTGTCAAATTTTATGTTACTAGAAAACAAAGCTTAAACAGAGAACTGGAAGTATTTTTTTATTGACAATGGAGAGGGTTTCTGTTACCATTACCTTTTGACTGAATCTGCTTAACAAAAATAGACATCAAAACAAATGTAATGTACGTGCAAACAGCAAATTAAAGTACAAAAAAGAAATTACTAATGACAGGTCTTGCGCTTAATAAGATCAAGCAGCAGAAAATCAGCAATTAGATAAATGGTATTATTAAATAGATTTTACTTTGAAATCTTCCATATAAACAAAGAATAAACAACAATAACACCACCAAATAAAGCCACAGGGAAGAGATTACTCCTCTATACTTTTTATACACTATATATGTAACCATTCTGCCTTTCATTTATTTCCTCTGATAAAACTGACTTCAGGGAAGTCGCAACAAGGCCATGTTGGCTAAAAGCTTATAACATTAGTCATGAGTCTGGCAAATGCTCTGTTCCGTTGACAAAAATGAAGGGTTTCTGGGTTCTGTTTTTCCAGTGGAAATGAGCCTCAGCCTCTGCTGTGGTTGACATTCACTGTCCAGTGTGGGCTGGTGGTTCAAGGTATTTGAATGAACATGTGTTTCTTAGGAAAGAAGTGTTTTCTTTTTGTTTTTTGTTTGTTTTGTTTTGTTTGTTTGTTTTTTTCTCTGTCCACAGGTAACAAGAGAAGATGTTTTTTTTTTTTTTTTTTTAAATATAAAATTTGTTTAAATAATTGCTTTTGACTCTTGTAAACAGTTTGGCTTTGTTTTGTATTGAAAAGGAGATCAAGCCATCACAGTGCTATTTCTAGAGATAAGGACATCCCTGATTGCCTTTATAGGTCATTTTTGGCTCCAGTTCCAGGTTAAATCATTCTTTTTACATGATCAGAGGCAGGTGTTCAGCTTTAAGGATTAATAGACTTGAAGGAAAAACATGTTGAAGCATGAAACATGCTTCAAGGAAACATATTGATTTGACTGTTACAATTCAAAAACTGTAAAAATGGTGGAATGGTAAAATACAAACAGTACTTGGAATTGTCAAATGTTTGCACTCAAGACTCCATGAACCATATATTTTATTTTTTAAAAAATCATATTTATATCCATTTACATAAGACTTACACATTTAAAAAGAAATGCACAGTAATACATAAATGCCTAGTATATTACAACATGAAAAAACAAGTGGCTCCATTTCATAAAAGCATCTGTTGTACAGAATTTATGACGTGGATGATGCTTCTTATTCAAATGACTTAAGCATTTTATTACAATTGTAGTAAACTAATCAAATTTGATATCTGATTCCCCCCAAAATCACATTTTATTTTTAATAAATCACTACTTGTCATTATTTCCTTCGAATTCGGTCTTCACAAAGGTTTTCACTGCTCATCTTCTTAGATGGTAGTGCACTTTAGGTAGAGTAGACTGAAAACACGACATCTAAAATACGTAATGAATAGGGTTAGTTCACTGAAAGGTCCCAGCCTGGTGAAGCCAGTTCCCTACTCTGGTACGTCCATGCATCCTGCCCACACCTGTCCTCAAATGTAATGGAAAGGACATAATCTAAGATCTAAACAATAGGGGACATCGGTATCATGGGATCTTGTTCACTTGTGTGCAAGGATTTGCCCAACTTTGGGGAAACTATGGAAGTAACATATTCAAAGGAAGTCACATAAAATGTTAGCATGCCTTCTGAAATTTAACAGCTTGCTAATTATATACTGGGTTAAGTTGACCTATTCGATGGAAGAGCTTTAGATTCTAGTTCATATATTTTAGAGCTCTTAAAAAGATTATTTTGTTTAATTGTGATGAAGACATAATGATGATAGGTACAACATGATTTCAAGGCTCTGTGATGGTGGTATGGCATCACAATTTCTTTCTTTCTAGCCATAATATGTTTAAGAAAAGCTCACAATTATTCTTACTGAAACAAACAAACAAAAAGTAAATAGTATGCTCTGAATTATAACAAAGGTGCTGTGTCACCAAAATAAAATTGATTGTCCTAGATTTACTAGTTGTAAATAAATACCATTATATCCCATTTAATGGAAGAAAGTAGGAAATATGAACCAGAATGCCATGCACCAAAAAAAAAAAAAAAAAAAACATTGCAAGTAGTTAAAGAGTCATTCTACCCATCAGTCAAGAGCTGAGAAGCAAGCACTACTGAACATACTAAATAGTCATTTGTGAATTAATGAAGTATTCAATTCTCAAGGAAATTATTACATGTAATCAATTATAAACAGTATTTTGGAAAGCCTTTAGTTTAACCAAATTATTATATACTTTAGATTGTGCCTAATTAAATGTCAAATTGTATGCCATAATTAAGATTTTAATAGTACAGTTGTACTTTCTGAAATTAAACTTCTTATCTGGATGCTTTTTGTTATATTGGTTTCAAATAGTGACTCAAATAAAGCAGTATATCAGCTCCATGTTGGGCCCAAGAGTCCAGCTGATTGTGGAGCTTTTGGGTTAGGGCAGTGAATTAACAGCACAAAGTGAGCTATTGTTACCTACTACTGCTTCCTGTCCTACCTCTGGGCACACATTTCATTCTAAATATTGCTTTCAAAAGTATTTTTGTTTCAAAATATTAACTCATTGAAAATTCTATTCTGATAAAGCAGTGTTTTAGTCTAAATAATTTATGAACATTTGACACTAGGAAAATATGGTTTCACTTATAAAACTATTTTTCAATAAAGTGCCATTTTGTGTGGTTTTGGAAGTAGTTTCAATGGGTATTAATCTAAACATAAATATGCTACATATTATGGCTATATAATAAGGTTTGTGGCTGTTTCTATCCTCCATTATAAATTAATTTAATTTTGGTTCTATCTTATCCAGGTACTTAATAAAATTCATACTTGTTTTCAACAAATATAAATCACACCTCTGAAAAACAATGTACTGAAAGTTCAACATTTTCAGTTTCTACTATTGTTTTAACACTTCTAAGTCATTTTTTTCTCTCTGCCACTATGTGACTCTAAGAACTTATTTAAATTCCCATCTGCCTACTTTGGCTGCCTTATTATAAAATAGTCACTTAAATGTTTAATTTTTAAGTGCCAAAATCTTATTAGTAAAATGCTATGGGAATCAGTACAAAACCCTTCTGAAAAGTAGAAAACAGTATGGTTAACCACCAGTCGAGTATAATAACTAAATGATAGGCCTCCAACAGACAGACCTTTCAACCATAGCAGACAGGTGGTGATAGGAAATACCAAATTAAGAGTTAAAAAGAAGATTCCTTTCCCCCCTCTATTAGTTCAAAGGGGTTATCTCACCTCTGTACTGCTAGGCCATACCAAAAGGCACGGTGTATATTTACTAGTCTATGTAGGTTCCATTTTTTTTTTTTTTTTTTTTTAATCTTTTGCTGGTTTGTCAGCCAAAGGGAAACTACTCACAGCAGGTCAGTGCTGCCTCCTTTGAGTGGCTTGTCAACATGAGTATGTGCGAACAGTGGAGTTGTCTAACCTCTGCAGTCTTGATGAAGCAACTGCAAATGGAGAAAAGGGCTTTAGAGGTTCTTGGATGATTGAGTACAAGATTTCAGATGAGAAAAATTTCTTTTCTCTGCCTAAAGGGATACTGAACATATTAGTAGACCTTCTTCATTTCAGATGTAAGCCACTCACGTTCCTCTTCTCTAAACCCAGTTGCTAATGGAAATGTATCCCAGTGTAATTTACTGAACTTTCCAGTGGTTATATATTCCTCTTTAGAAGAAATCTTAACAAGACAGCTCCCCAGATGCTTCTGTTTTTGTTGTGAAGGTGGCTCAATGAATTCAGCATGGTGAATTGTGTTTTTCTACAAGTATTGAGGAACTTCTACACTAATTTTAATCTTGCTAAATTCCTCATGAATTTTGCTAACATGTTCCACAATATTAATAATTTATGAGAAATGTGAAGACCATAATTTATGCTAGTCTATGTAGGTTCCATTTTTTTTTTTTTTTTTTTAATCTTTTGCTGGTTTGTCAGCCAAAGGGAAACTACTCACAGCAGGTCAGTGCTGCCTCCTTTGAGTGGCAAACAGAAATCAGAACCAAACAGAAATCATTTTGTGACTACAATTTCACTGTTGTCTCTCCAGAATGACTGTTTTCCTTTGTAAATTACATAGCAAAAGTCTCCTGTTCACAGAAGGAAATTCTATTGGGACATTACTGTTGGCTTTGTGTTTAATTCTCTTCTCATGACTGTTCTGGTTTATTTAAGGCCTTTGGCCTTGGTCAGAGGTAAAAATTCTGATGAGTCTAGATTTCCAAGATGACAAAACTTGCAGTATTTAAACATGCAAGGTGTCAGTGGGGTTAATTGCCATTTGCCATGTCCAAAACCAATCTCTACCTTAAACAAATTATTTGCTTTGGGAATGGAAGAGTAAAGAAACATAAGTCATGCAGATGTCTCTTATTCTTCCTAGATGTGAACATTAGCCAATGTCGATCTTTTTAGGATGTTCTAAATTATTTTAAAAATATGAATAAAGTGTCATGAGTTCATGCATTAGCAGTTTACAAAAGGGTCTGGCTTTTGATGAAAGCAAAGTAAATTCAAGCAGAGCAAAGCAACTCAAGAAAAGAATTAATTCCACAAAGCTATGCAAGGTTAGAGAATTACACTTGCTTTTGCTAAACAAGCATCTAACTTTACAAGCCAAAATGCAAAGCTACTGTACCATCCGTGGCCATTTTCCTCGACTGCCCCGATGTTGTGGTCAACCTAAATCCAGCTGGCAGTGTTTCTGAGGATCCAGGCATCATGCTGATTCCATGTACTTCACGAGGAGGAAACTGCCTTCTCCAGGTTGAGCCACGTCTAAAATTCTTGTCATCAGTCTGCAGGTATAGATTTAGAAAGTGATGTTATGAAAACCAGGCAACTAATTTCACTTAGCATTATATTCTCCAACTTCATCCATTTACCTGCAAATGCCATTATTTTATTCTCTCTTATTGCTGAGTAAAATTCCATTTTGTATATATACCATATTTTCTTTATCCACTCATCTAGTGAGGGGCATCTAGGTTGGTTCCATAACCTAGCTATTGTGAATTGTGCTGCTATAAACATTGAAGTGGCTGTGTCACTGTAATATGCTGTTTTTAAGTCTTTTGGGAATAGACCCAGGAGTGGGATGGCTGGGTCATAGGGTGGTTCCATTCCCATTTTCCCAAGAAATCTCCATACTGCTTTCCATAGCGGTTGCACCATTTTGCAGTCCCACCAGCAATGTATGAGTGTGCCTTTTTCCCCACATCCTCTCCAACATTTATTGTTGTTTGTGTTCTTGATAGCTGCCATTCTGACTGGAGGCTGGTTCACAGAGTTGTTGGAAGGGGATACATAGGATCAGAGGAACACTAGAATGGTCAACGGAAAGGGAGGGGAGGGAGGGAGTAAGGGGGGGGTTGGAAAAAAATTGGTGATTGAATGAGATGGATATCATTATCCTAAATGCATGATTGAAGATCTGAATGGTACTTATATACTTTGTATACAAGCAGTTGTATGTAAAAAGATACTATACTTGTGCATGATGAATAAGTAAATAAATAATAAAAAAATTAAAAAAAAAAAAAAAAAAAAAAGAAAACCAGGCAACTAGTCCTGGTACATGAAACTGTGTGCCTAGAAACATATAACAGATTATTTGTATTCAGTCCATGGAGTATACAAGTAGAACAGTTATGCCTTCATCTCCAAAGCTCTAAGGATTCCAAAATGAGGAGTTAGGAGATTTGAAGCAGAAATGTGTTTATAAGACTTTCCATGTGATTGCAAATCTGAGGTTTGGCATCTTTAAAGTAAATATCTTTGAAAACCTAAAATAAAATTCCCAAGTGTTTTCCAAAAAGAATATTGGATATACTTTGTTACACTTATGCCAGCTAGTTTATGGAATGAGATAATCTGTTTAATTAGATAAATTGTTGATCTTACTACATTTTACTCATCTACTTGAGAAATAATTATTTTATGTATACAAGAGATTTATGTTGTGGGGAATCTATATATAAGACAGCCTGGATAATACAAGATACTATAGTCCTTATATATAGACAGCCTGGATAATACAAGATACTATAGTCCTTAAGCTGTATAAGAAATGCTAAACTAGTGATTTGTTAGATTTCAGGTGCTGCAGAATTAACTTGTAATTTGTCAAAAAACCTTCATAGCCTGGGCACCTAAACTGGTGACACCTTCCTTTCAATCAATACATGTGGTCTTCTTTTTTTTAATTTTTAGTTGTAGATGAATACAATACCTTTATTTTATTTATTTATTTTTATGTGGTGCTGAGGATCGAACCCAATGCCTCACATGTGCTAGGTGAGTGCTCTACCACTGAGCTACGTACAACCCCAGCCCCAATATGTGTGCTTTTTCGGTGCCTCTGAAATCATAATGTAACTCTGGTTAATAATGTAATCTTGGTTTGCTGATTTTAAAAATATTTTAGTGAAATAATCTCTTCCCTCTCTATGTATATGCAAAGTACCTGTACCGATATGATTGTTTTCCTCTAAATCAGTAAGCAGTAATATGTAATTTATCATTTACCTAATATTTGTTGTGTCTAATTCTAAGGAAAATATTAAGCATTCCACATACATCTTGTCTTCTAAAATTACTAATTTTTTCCAGGGAAGGACCAATCATTTCCTGAAGTTACTCCCAAGTATGTGTTGTTTACCATGCTACCTCATTTGAACTCACTTTGGCATACAGAGTAATAGGTTGATATTAAGCTCAAATTTCATTGTTACAAATAAACAACAACATAAAGAATTCTTGGGGTATTATTTTGTTTTGTTTTTGGTACCAGGAATTGAACCCAGAGGCACTTCACTAGCACCCCTTTAATTTTTTTTTTTTAATTAAAAAAATTTTTTTTTAATCTTGAGACAAGTTCTCACTAAGTTGTTTAGGGCCTTGCTAAATTACTGAAGATGGCTTTGAACTTGTGATCCTCCTGCTTCAGTCTCCTGAGCTGCTGGGATTACAGGTATGCCACCACTCCTGGCTTATATGGAATTCTTAATAGACTACCAATTTAACTAACTGACATTTAAAGTCAATGTGGGAAGTTGAAAATAAATTAATACATATATCTATTGTTAAAATACCTCATGTTGATATCTAAATTTTGCTTAACAGATGTCTGACATTCTTGTTCTCAACTGTTGAGTTTTATATTGCCTTAGACTTCCAAATGTTCCAAATGAAGAAAAGAAACAATTTCAAGGTTGTGGACTCTCAGACTTTTGAATTCTTAGTTAGTACTTTAAGTATAAATATCCCTAAATTCTACCAAACCCTACATTACATTGTAGGACTATGCCACTCCTGTAACATATGTGTTCAGGGCTTCAAAATTAGCCAGTAGGTTGAGTTTTATTTGACTCCTTATATCTACTCATTTAGCATACACTATATTTGCTACAGAAAGTTAATGGGAACTATAAGCAACAATGTCATGGGAGAAAAAACATTTTTCATGAGATGGCATTAAGAGATATCTTTATAATTAAAGTCCACAGAAGCACATCAGCACTTCTCAGATTGTTTTGGTTGAATCTGAATGTGATCAGCAAAGTCCAAGAAATAAATCTACTATGATTTTAGGCAAGTTGTTTGGCTATTTTTGTTCATTCAAAAATAAGTTGGACCAAAGAGACTATAGGGTTGAAATAATAAAATCATGTATTGTGCTTTTAAAAATAAATAAAAGAGGTTGGCTATTTTTAAAGGCAGATAGTCACATCCTATTTAAGACAACTTTCTGCTTGTTCATTACCCTCAGGATGCAACATCATAGCTCATCTAGGCTGGTGTCTCCACCAGGACACTTTGTCTGTCCTAAGGCCAATCCACATTTTAGAATGTAGCAATAGAATAGACCTTTAATAATCTGGTTAAAATTCCTTTCTAATTTTAAATAAGAAAACTGTGTTCTAAAGTGTAGGAGTTCATAAGACACCTTTTTGAATCAACAATTTAGAATAAGTACTAAAAATACTGTTAAACAACTTTTAATACTAAAATGAGTAAAGTATTAAATTAATTTTTAAAAATATTTATAAATATCCTGATTGGATAAAAGAATGAATTTATTAAAATTAATTATGGAATATAGATTATGTACCTACAATCTCTTCCATAAAGAAGAGCATGGATTTTGTAATATCAAGGTCATCTGCCTTGCCCATTTGAATATAGAATTTTTGTCCTATTTTAGGATTTGCTTAGTTCATTCACAAAAATTATTTTAAACAGCCTATTTTTATAGCCAAGAAACACCTGCAATTTGCAACATAGAATTATGCATCTCTGTATTTTCCACTTCATAATAAGGTTTCCTTTTCACTTTTAGAAAAGTTCTACAAAAAACTTAGGACTACTAAAATTTCTGTCAATCACAAGGTTTAATGATATCTCCTGCATTCATTCATTCAGGAGGTTTCTTATGTGTTTGTTGTCTTCCATATAACTTAAACATGCATATATTATATATATATATATTATATATATGGATTGTTGCATTGAATATAGCTTTCACATCCTTTGTTAAAATGTTATTTCATTTATTTTTAAGGAAAACATAATACCGGTATCTAAAATAACTAAAAGATTCTAATTTATTGAACATGAAATGTTTACTGAAAATATTTATTGAAAATTTTTTACTTTAATATACTAATATTTTCTGAGAAGATATAATATTTAACAAGAATCTTCTTATTAAAAAGCTGAACTTATCAATGTTATGTTTTAATTGCTTATAATTTTAAAAAATTGCTCACCATTTTAGTCATTCATGTTGAAAAAAGTTACCATTTGAATTACTTTTCAGTGTTTCTAAGTGCTAAAGTGATATACTTATGAATTTATAATGTTCTTTCCAAAACTAAATAATATCACTTGATATTTAAGAATAATCATGAGGAAAATTCTAGATTCTACCCACAAAACAAGTATTTTGTTAATTTCCAAGAATCATTCCTTAAAAGTAAGGATGTTCTGTCATTTTTCCTATACTCTTGAAGATCCAGATCATTTTTTGTTTTTGTTCTGGGGTGGTGGGCATTGAACTGAGGGCCTTGTGCACACCAGGTCAAAGGTCCATTTTGAATATTGGGTAAGAACTTACTTCATCCAGTCGTCGTTCAGTCCCCAGGGCCAAGAGGTTGTTGTATTCCCTTTCGAGAATCTGCCTTGCCTGTTGACAACAAGTTAGAGTTACCATCAATGAAATCACATTTTACTTAAATATAAGAATGCATTACAAACTACAGTTTTGTCATGGGGTCTTGAGGATTTTATTCCTCCATATCTACAAGTAACTGCAAATTTTAGCTATAAATACCAGCGAAGGCCATTTTCTTTTGTTCATGGAAGAGTAGGTAGATTGCCTCGCATCTATTTCTGAGATCAATAATCTTTGACCCCACTTTCTTACTTTATTTCAATTGAATATTTTATGTAAGCTTTGAAATATTCAAAAACAAAAGAAAAAGTGAAGTTGGACTATAAATTTTTATCAGAGTTATGCAGGTACTTCTCAAACTTGGCCAATGGTCATTCAGAGAAAGTTTAGATATTAAAAATTCCTGTGCCCTATTCCTTCATAACTGATTTCTTAGAGAACTGTGATGTAGATTGGAGAGATTACTTTTAATTTGTATGAAACTCCACTGATTCAAATAATTATCTGAATTTGGGAATCACTGTCCTACCCAATGTGAAGTTTCTGCATAATTCAGACAATTTAATAGAAAGAACTGCCTGTCAGAGAGGCAGAGACTGATGGTCATCTGTCAGGGATATTGTTTCGGGAATCTGGCATTCAGGGAAGAAGTTAAACTTGAAAACCTCCAACTCATTCTCATTTAATTTTATGATTTTGTTTTGGTTAGAAATCTAGTAGCTTGAAATTAAAATCCTAGTGACACATTTCAAAGATTGAGCTAACTCTTTTTTTTTTTTTTTTTTTTTTTTTTGTACGAAGTATGAATATGTTAAGTTTAAGTGAAATAAGCCAGGCACAGAAACACAAGTATTGCATGATCTCACTTATATGTGGAATCTTAAGAAAGTTGATCTCATAGCAGTTGAGTGTAGTCTGTGGCCACTAGAGGCTGGAGAAAGTAAGGGGAGGGAGTAGGAAGGTTAATTAATGGGTACTAAGTTGCAACTACAAGGATGCAAGATGTTCTGGTGTGCTATTGTTAAGTTCAAAAAGCAAGAAGAAAAGATTTAGAAAGTTTCACCCTAAAGAAACGATAAATATTTGGATAAATACATATGTTTTAGCCTGATTTAAATATTATGCAGTATAACATGTATGGAATACATCACATTACCCCATTAGTATGTACAATTTTTATGTTTTTATGTATCAGTTAAAAATAAATTTAATTTGAAAAACAAGAATCATGAACACAGAGCCCCATTCTCCCTCCAAAAGTTAAGTTTGTCATTACATTAACCAAGACCAATGAGACTTCAGCACTAAGGGGCTTGCCTGAGTGTTCTGTGTTGGAATCTGTAATAATAAAGCTAAGCTGCTGTAGTCAAAGTTCTCATCCAGGGCTATAAGTGAGCCATGCACGCCACTTTCAAGAATATTATTGGCATATTCTCGAAGTCCAATTGCTTGTATCCAGCGAATAACTCGATCATTGCTCCATACCAGCACATCTGGGGAAAGAGATGCATCTTGTTAGCCTGCAGTACTTTGTTCAATGAAGAAAACCTCTGGTTGAAACGAACCACAGGTATCCGACCAAGTCACACTTATGCTGATTGGTCCACTCCTTAAGGCACCTAGTCCAGAAACAAAGTTGTCATTTTCAGAATGCTTCATATCACTGAAACAACAACACTTATTGAAACAAGTCACAAAGTGTTTGTTTCTTATTTTCATACTAGAGCCCTAGGAGTCCATCTGAATTTCAACGTTTTTACCACCAGAGGGGGACATTTCTTATTTGTGTCTTGATAACACAAAAGATCTAATATTGTTGTTCCTCATCAGAAATATTTATTAACCTCTACTTAAATATTGCATATAACTCAATGATCTTTATTTTCAATTAGAGTAATATATAAAACAAAAAGAATGGTAAAATAATAACAGGGACCAAGTACACTGATACTTACCTTAGTATTTTCAATTCATTATTTCTAATAACATACAAATTAAAAAATCAACTACTGGCCAAGTCACAAGTTGTTTTGCCTTTGTTAAAAATTAGTAAGGTATTGAGATACAAAACATCTATATTTCTATTTTCTAAAAATAAAAACTTCAGAGAAATATTATGTTTTTTTTTAGACGAACACTTAGAAAAGTATATTTCATCATTTAAAGCTATTTATTCTCATGAGTTGGTAGAACATGACATGCAAACTAATAAAGTAGTCAGAAGAACCATAAAGCTCCATAGAAAACAGAAAATTTTAAGGAATAAGGGTCAATGAAAAACATTGAAATATTTTTCCTCCTTGTAGAAAGAAAAATATTCCCTGTAGTAAAGTAAGGGCTCCTGTTAATTTTTGCTTTCTAAGTGAAATTTACACCTTTTTCAGAAAAAAGCTTAAAAAATATTTTGAGAAATATTTTTCAGCTTCAACTGTTTATTTTCCCTTATTTCCATTATCTATAAAATAAAGAAAGTTTTTGGAGGAAGAGGGAAGAGTATTTTATGCTATTTTTTTCAAAAGCATCATTAATTTGTCCTAATGCACTCATTAAGAACCAACTTTAGTTTTCTTCTGTTTAACATTAAAGAAGTAAAGTAATACCACAGTCCCACAAAGGTCTGCTCATGCACTTTCTCAATCATTATATTCACCCCATCAGGAACCAACATGTTGAGTACTCTCGCAACAATTTTATCTTTTTTAGCTTCAATAAATGAAATCATAAAATATGTACTTTTGTGTCTTTCACTCAGTATAGGATCAAGCAATAGGTAAGAGCTTGTTTATTCTCATTGTTGTTTGTTATTACACTGTATGATTATGCTGCAGCACATCCATTCTACTGCTGATGAACATTTAGGTGGATTCTACTTTGGGTTATTAATGATAGTGCTGCTTTGAATATTGTTCTAAATGTATTTTTTTGTTTGCTTGTATGTCACAGGCTAGCAAATAACAAGGAATAGAATGTTTAAGTCACTTGGTTTACATATATTCAGTGTTAGCAGATATTGCTAAACAAATTATACTTTTGCAATATAATGTTGTACTAGTAAAGTATGAGACTAAGCATCCTTGCCAGTACTTTAATACAGTATTTTCATTTCTTAGTTTTGTTTACTAATTTTTTTGAGCTTTTATAGTAGATGTGTGATGCTATAGGTTGAATTGTCTTTCAAAAAAATTCACAGGAAAGTCTTAACTTTCAGGACCTCAGAATGTAACTTTATTTGAATACAGAGCCTTCAAAGAGACAATCAATTAAAAAGGAGGTCACTGAAGTGAACCCTAATATATTCTGACTGGTATCTTTCTTAAAGGGGAAATTTCGTAGCCTGGCATGGTGGCACGCACCAGTGAGGCCAGCTATCCGGGAGGCTATATGGGAAGATCTCTTGAGCACACACTCAAGACCAGGCTAGGCAACATAATGAGAGACCCTGTCTCAAAAAAAAAAGTTGGGAAACGTGGAAATAGATATGCACACATGGGGAATGATGTGTGAAGGTGAAGGAAAAGGTCAGGGTGATGCTCCCATAACCCAAAGAATTCTAACTATTGCCAGCAAACCAGAAGCCAGGGAGAGGCAAGGAACAGATTCTTCCTCACTGCCCTCAGAAGTAAGCAACCATGTAAGCGTCTTTTTTAAAAAAAAAATTATTCTAATTTATTATATATGACAGCAGAATGCATTACAAATCCTCAGCAAGAAGAGTGTAGCAGGTGGCATCACTATACCAGACCTTCAACTATACTACAGAGCAATAGTAACAAAAACAGCATGGTATTGACACCAAAATAGACTGGTAGACCAATGGTACAAAATAGAGGACACAGAGACTAACCCACATAATTACAGTTATCTTATATTAGACAAAGGCACCAAAAACATACATTGGAGAAACATACATCTTCAACAGATGGTGCTGGGAAAAGTGGAAATCCATATGTAACAAAATGAAATTAGACCCCTCGCTCTCTCCATGTACAAAACTCAATTCAAAGTGGATCAAGGACCTAGGAATGAAACCAGAGACATTGTGCCTAATAGGAGAAAAAGTAGGCCCAAACCTCCATCATGTCAAATTAGGCCCTGACTTCTTAATAAGACTCCATATGAGCATCTTGATCTGGAACTTCGAGCTTCTGTAACAGCAAGACAATAGAGTTCTGTTGATTAAGCCCCACAGATTTTTGTACTTTCTTAAAGCAGCCCAACAAACTACTATATTATTACAGTTTTAATCAATAACTCCCATTAGGATTGTGGAAATATCTATTAATTTTAGATCTGTCCATTTTTTGCTTTTCATATTTTAAATTTATATGTTAGAAGCATAAAAAGTGTGTTTATTCCCTTTTATTATAAAATAATCAACTTATTTCTAATATTTTTTTCTGCCTTAAAGTTTACATTCTGATATTAGAAAAATCACAGCAACTTTGGTTAGTATTTGTGTGTGTGTCTCCTTTACCTCTAACTATTCTTATGTTTAAGGTGTGTCCACTGTATAGAGAAAATTAATGTTTTTGTGTTTTCATCTGTCCGTTAATTAGTCCACTACTGTTTCATACTTCAGATATTTAAGTTTATATCTGTCATCTTTCTATCTGTCCTACCTGTCTGTCATGGTTTGGAACTGAAATGTCCCCCTAAGGCTCATGTGTTAAAGGCTTGGTACCCAATGCAGCAAAGTTCAGAGGTGTGGCTTTGGGGAAGTGACTGGATCATGAAGCTCTCCACTCATCAGTGGAATAATAACTTGATGGAGTCACAGCTGAATGGACTTGGACTATTGAGAAGCAGTGAAAACTTTAGAAAGTGGAACTTAGTGGAAAGGAGTGGGTCCACAGGGTGTGCCCTCAGCAGCTGTATCTTGTCCCTGGCGGCTCTGAGGCATTCTGCTCCACATGCCCTCTCCACCATGATGTTCTGCCTCATCTCAGGCCCAAAACAATGGAGCCAGCCCAACATGGAATGAAACCTCTGAAACTGTGAGCCACAATAAATATTCCAGGTTTTTTTTTTTTTTTTTTTCTTCAGGTATTTTGTCACAAGGGTGAAAAGCTGATTGACACACTGTCAGACGTTTTCCCTTCTCTCTTGCCTTTTCTTATGTGTTTTTTAAAAATTTCATTTTGTTAGTCACTCTATTAGCTCTTGATTCTCTCTCTCTCTCTCTCTCTCTCTCTCTCTCTCTCTCTCTCTATATATATATATAGTTATATATATATATATATTGTTAGTCACCTATGGCTTACAATGTGCACCTTTGACTTGTTAGAGTCTACTATTAAATTATCCCTTTTATTATTTCCTGGATAATGAAAAGACCTTCAAACAATTAAATTTCTTTCACTTGATTTCTGCCTTCTGCATTATAATTGTTATATATTATTTAAATTCTATGTAAAATTTAAACCCTGCAGGCATTATCATTTTTTTATTATTATTAAATTTACTCACTTAATATTACTATTATTAAATTTACTGATATTTTGTGGTCTTTGAGATCATTTCCCTTGTGCCCAAATTATTCATTTTAATTTTTATTTTCTATTTTGATTTTCTGGTGAAGTATTCTCTCAGATTTTGTCTAAAAATTAGTTTTGCCTTTCATATTGATGGGAAATGCTTTGTTGTAGGTAAAATGTTAGTTTAAGTCATCATTTTAAGGGTATTCCATTTTCATTTAGCATTGTTTTAGTTGAGCAACATCATCTATGTTGTGGGTTTGGAAGTAATATGGAGTTTATTCTGCTAGAGTCTTAAGATTTTTTGAAAAGGTCTTGATTTTCGACAGCTTTACTATAATGTGGCTAGTCATGTTTTGTTTTCCATTTTCTTTTAAATTTTTCTTGCGGTTTACAGAGTATCTTGAATTTGTGGCTTCCTGTTTCAATTAGTTTTTTTTTTTTTTTTTTTTTAATCATTCTCAGTATCTTTTCCAATATAGCCTCTTCCTCATTCTCTCTCCCCTCTTTCTGAGATTCCAGTTGCACACATACTAGACTCCTCACCATCTCCAATATATCTCCAAATGATTTGCTTTCTATTATTCATCCTTCTGTTTTTGAAATCTTTTGGATTTCAGGCAAGCTTTTTCAAGTGATCTTTTATTTTGCTGAACTTCTCTACTACTGTTAAACCATGTATAGAGTTCTTGATTTAAGCTTTTATATTTTCCACTTCTTGAAATTCCCATTTCACTATATTCTTAACATACTAATTCTAGCAATAATTTAAAAAATTATATTTTGCTACTTATTTCCCTAATACACTAATCATAGTTGTTTTAAAGTTCATATCTGGGGGGGGGGGGGGGGAAGCACAGTGTCAAGGTCAACTGCAGATATCTCTTACTATTTTCTGATTTTATTCTCCTGATCTTCTTCGTTTTCTTCTTCTTCTTCTTTTTTTTTTAATATTTATTTGATTTAGTTGTACACAATGCATTTATTTTGACGTGGTGCTGAGGATTGAACCCGGGCGGCGCATGTGCTAGGCGAGTGCTCTACCGCTAAGCCACAATCCCAGCCCCCTTCCTCATTTTCACCATTATCTGAACTGTCTGATTTTAAAGTCGAATGCCAGACATCAATTTTTTAACTTCTAATTCTATTCCTCTTAAAAGTTCACAAATGTTTCAGGAGAAAAGTTATACAAGATCTTGGTTCCTCAAAACCTGGCAGTTTGGCACCTCTGAATTTCAACCTCCTTTCCCCTAGTGCTCTGTGAGACTGGGAAGAAGCAGTAGAGGATATCAGGTTTACCATTTAGCTAATGCATTTGTCTTTTGTCCACGATCACAGCTTCTCCAGTCCTGGTTGTGTTAGTTGTTTTTCACTACCTTTAAATAGCTATTTATTGTTTTATCTATCCTTTCTATTTGTTATTGGTCAAAAATTTGTTTTATTTAATGTACTTCATTATAGTCATAAATAGAAGTTTCTCAAATTTGTGCTCTTTTTATTCTGTCAATCCATGATGCTGATAAAGCATTTGTATATGATCTGGAAACTATAGATATATCTGCCCCCATCTCTCTCTACTTAACTCTTGATTTGGCTTTGAATAATCTTATTTGAAAAGAAAGGTGCTAAGTCTTTTTTGGATTTAGCCATGAAGAACAAGTGAGGGACGTTTGCCTCCCAGTCTTATTTTACCTATTTCATCCAGAACAGAATGAATTTTTGTAGGAAGTAGGATATGTATTGTCTCTATCAGAGTGTTTCCTCTTTCTTTTCCCATGTCTTTAGCAAAGCAAAGGAGGTCAAATTTTCTCATTGACCTTTAGTAAATAGGGAATTTTATGTTATAAGTTTGCTGGGTCTCCCGAGATGAGTTCTGAAGTGTAGGTTTTCCTCTGAGTTTGCATTAGCTTTTTCAATTGAGGTATGAAGCCTCAAAATGGAATGTAAGTTGGTTAGTATTATATTTTGGTCACATTATCAGCTGCTGTTGACAGCAACTGATTCTTTTTTGTTTAAATATTTATTTATTTGTTTTAGTTGTACACAATGCATTTATCTTTATGTGGTGCTGAGGATCGAACCCGGGCCGCGCCCGCGCTAGGCCAGCGCTCTACCGCTGAGCCACATCCCCAGCCCCAGCAACTGATTCTTTTAACCACTGGTTACCTTGCACTTGAACTTTAAAAGCTGGGCAGGTAAGTATGGGTGGCAGAAACAGTTCTCTGTGTGATTTTACTAAATTCAACATTTTTTAAAAAGATCAATGGAATAATATTTTCATCAAAAAAACACACTAAAAATTGTCCAGTTTTCTTTGTGCTAGGTAGATTTCTGAGTGAGAAGTGTATGTTCTTTTCTAGAATTGGGTTAATGTTATGGTAGTCTAAGATATGTTAGGCTGCCATCATATTTCTGTAAATATATGTTGATCAAAATTTCCACCGTAATTTCTGTAATTAAGAGCAATCAAATAGGGCTGGGGTTGTGGCTCAGCAGCAGAGCGCTTGCCTTGCACGTGCGCAGTCCGGGTTCGATCCTCAGCACCACGTAAACATAAATGCATTGCATTGTGTACAACTAAAGTAAATAAATAAATATTTAAAAAAGAGCAATCAAATATATAAAATAATATATCTTGGGGGTAAAGAAAAATAAAGCACTAATTCAACTTTTTCAGAACAGCAACATATTCTTTTTTCATTTTTGTAAATCAGAACCCCTTTCTATAAACCTGTTTCCAGGCAAATTTATGCCTTGACTTTAATGTTCTGTAGGAATCCTCTTGACCTAAACAATGTGTGGACTGTTTCCTAGCAACAAATTAAATGTTAGTACATTCTTGATACTTTTTTTCACTTTAGAAAGCTATTTATTAAGGTCAGGGTTAATTAACACTTCAGATATTAACCAAGACCTCTAGATACAGTTGAGTGTTATTCCTGTAAATGCCACCGGATCAATTATAGGAAATAGAGGCTATTTATGATCTCACTCACTGCTAGTTAGCATATGGAGTTATTTGTACATACTCACAGTGAATCATGGCAGTTTTTCTCAAAGCTACACTCTACCCAGCAATTGTCAAATACTAATATAACATTTGGTGTACAGCCAAATGGGTAATTCTTCTCTTTTAGCTCTATCTATATTTGAAGCATTTCATGTGGTGAAACAAGGCATAATAAAATCTAATTGAAAAAAAATACTTCAGAAAGAAAACTAGAAAGTGGTCTCCCATTGGCAAAATCTATTTGTGAGCTGAAACACCCTTTGTTGGGTCAAATACACACTATCTTCTGGGGTTCTATCTTTGGTCCATTAGTTTCCAAATTTCAATTCAACTGAAGAACAATTCACCGAAAAAAACCTACAATTTCCTGGGTCTCCAAAGTGAAATGAAATCAACTCGATTTTGATAATGGAAAAACACTTTCTTGCTCCTCAGTAATGAGCCAATGAAGTGTTAGGAGAAGTCCATTGTGTGTCTAGTTACTCTTCAATGAACCATAAACAGAAAAATATTTTTAACCAGTAATTTCAACATGCATTCAAGCACAGTCCACAAGAACTAATGTACCATCCAAGAACTATCAGAGAAAAAAGTAATTTCCAACACAATTGAAGATTATGGAAGTCTAAAATAGGTGACCTTAAGTAAAGAACAAAACAGTGCCACATTTTAATATTGGGGAAGTGGGAGTAACATGTAAAATATTTTCTTATCTAAAGTAGTCCCCAAATGATGTTAAGATAAAAACAGAGAACCAGGCCTAACTGAATAGGTAATGTGACATAATAACACCCACTGAATTTCATGAAATGCCTGCAATGTATCAATTTTTAGGTAAGAGAAAATACAAGTAGAGATAAGTAATTTATATGAAAAAATTCCCTAGATAATTTTTGGTAATGTTTCTATGAAAAAGCCTTTTCCCCCCTCCTCTAAGAAACATCAGTGGATTGATAAATTTTACCCAAAAAAGGTCTATGGACACTTATATCTTATGTCCAAAAATTAATAGTTGTCCTTCAACAACAATGATAAAGATTCAGTGGTCATTAACAAGTATAGAATTTAATATATTCCTCTTTTTAAACCTTACTTCCCCTGTATATGAAGACACTCAATATTTAGATAGTTGCTATATTTGAAATGGCTTTAGTGTGTTCCTCAAAGTTTCATGTGTGGAAATTTGAATCAGAAGTAGGGCCTAAAGAGAGTCCCCAAGGTCCATTGAGGGCACAAAGGTCATTCTTGAGATCCCTTGGTAGTTATCTAGAGAGGATAGATGTTTGTAGAAACTTGATCCCGGCCCCCACCCAGCTTTCCGGTTTCCTGTCAGTAATGTGATTTCTTGTTCCCACCATGTTCCCACCATTGTCATCCACCATGAGGCGACATAGCCAAGGGAGCCTTTGCAAAGTCCTGTGCCGAGCTATTGGACTTTCAGTCTCCCAAAGAGAGAGTATATAAACCTCTTTTTGTTTTTAAAATTAATATGCCTCAGGCTGGGCATGCAGGCCTGTAATCCCAGCAGCACCAGAGGATCCTGACTTCAAAGCTAGCCTCAGTGTGAGGCACTAAGCAACTCAGTGAGACCCTGTCTCTCAATAAAATACAAAAAAGGGCTAGGGATGTGGCTCAGTGGTTGAGTGCCTCTGAGTTCAATCCCTGGTGCCCCCCCCCCAAAAAAAAAATAAAATTAACATGCTTTAGGTATTTTGTTATAGTAACACAAAACAAATACAATGTTTAATTATTAAATATAGTACTTTTCAATACATTTGCAATATGGGGTTCTTGGTATTTGAATCAACCAGTTCTGTATACAGAGTAATTGCAGCAATTAATAATGTTCTTAAAACCATTCTCAGCTATAATTATTGATGCACTAATGTAATTTCTAGGGGAAAAGCTCCTATATAATATCTGTAATTATAATCCAAAATAAAAATTTTGGACACTGAAAATTTAAATTATGTAAGTCAAAGATGAACAGCAATAAAGAAAAAATGTTGTTTCTCTGAATCATAACAACAGTGTTCCATTAAAAGTTTGACGAAAGTATTTACATGGAGATATATTCAATATAAGCAAAATTAATAGATCCAGAGGGATAAATCAGAAAAAAGGAATTTGATATGAAAGAAAGACATATTACCCTTTATTTCATGTTGACTTGCTTCTCGTCTTCTCTCTAGTTCTTTTCTGTCATAGTTCAACCTTTTTAAGCACATAATTCCATACTGTAAACTTGTTCTGTTATTAAAAAAAAAGGATATATTAAATTTACTCAGCAGGTGGAGACTATCCTTTGCTGAATATTAGGCAACACTATGTACAATTTCTTAGGTCATCAGGCTGATAAATTACATTTCCAATTCAACCCTCCAGTATTGGAAGGAAATAAATTTATACTTATTCTAGGCACACAATGCTTACAAAGCATTTTCTTTCTAAAGAGGAGAAAAACTATTTGCAAAATAAGAAATACAGCTTTGAAAATGATCCTGGGTTGTGTTGCTCATCTATATGTCTTTGCCTTCCATTTAGCTATCTCTATATTCCATGCTAACAATTCATATTTTACTCATTTGAAAAGAATTTAAAGTTTCCTGAAGGAGATAGAAGGGCAATTATTGGAAATGGATACCCTGTTCTTAAGCTGAGGACAATAAAAACATGAGTAATTTCAGTAATACAATAGAGAACAAAATAGGAAAAGGAACAGTCAACAACTCTAAGTGATAACAGAGTATTATGGGGGGAAAAAGTCAGTAGATATTGAGACTTTATGTGGAAAGGAAGAGCAGAAAATTGATCTTTCAAAGATCAGGTAACCAGAAAAAGGGTTATTAAGGAAAATGTTGTAGCATCACGAACACAGGCTTGCAGATGAATGTCAAAGGTGTTGTGACAGTGAGGCATTCCGTGCAGAATGTAAACCCAGGCCAGGAAGGAGGATGAACACTGTTATAGAAGGAGAGTGGGGTGTTTCCAGGAAAGCTTTGGATTTCGTGTGTGAATGAGAATTACTGGATGATTTTCAGAGGAGGAAGGAATGACAATGATTTTTTTTTTTTTTTTTTTTTTTAAATTTAGGAAAGAAGAGTCTCATGGCAAAAAAGGAAATGGGGGAAATAAGTAATCCTAGGGATTAGGGAAACCAACTAAGGGGGCACAGCCATGAGTATGAAAAGAAAATCCAGACTAGGGATGTCCAGAGAGAAGAAATTAGAAGAGTTGGTGATATTAGATGTAAGGCTTGTGGCAGTGTAATAGGAAAAAAGAATCTCTAGCTTTAGAAGCACAATCATTAGTTATTGGTGAAATTTAAGTGTTAAAGAAAATACACATTTAAACATACATACTGGCCAGGTGTTAGATGCATTTCTAAGCTCTGCATTTTAATAAAAACTATGTTGAGTAAAATATTTCAGAATCAGAGAAAGAAACGGGAAGGAAGGAAGGAAGGAAAGAAGGAAGAGAAATCTGCATTTGTTGAGTGTCCTGGGCAGAAGTTTGTTCTTCTCAAATTCATACAATGATACTCTAATCCTTGGTACTTGAGCATGTCACTGTACTTGGAGATGAGGATATTAAAAAGGTAATTACATTAAATGGAACAATGAGGGTGGTTCCCAATCTAATGACTGGTGTTTTTATAATAGAGAAAATGTGGACAGAGACAGCAGGAGCAGGGACTCAAAGAAGAAAGATCACAGGAGGACACAAAGAGAAGGTGGCTATCAAGTCAAGGAGAAAGAAGAAACCAGACCTGTCAACACCTTCATCTCAAATTGATACCTTCTGGAACATAGAGTAGGAGGATATCAGGCTGCAACATAGCACTTATGATCTAGTATAGTAAGCCCCCTCTGCCAGCTACCAAAGAGATTACATTTCAATCACCTGGGTCCTCATAGATATCCAGCAGCCCAATCAAGTGGTTTTTTTTTCTTCTGAAAATTAACATACAAATATGCAAAAGCACTAAAATCAAAAGGCATAAATATGCCATTTATAGAAGAATTTTTTCTCAAAAATTGTCAAGTATGTCTCTAAATTATAACTTACAACCACATGTTTATAGGGTTGAAACTACAAATATTTGCTTATTATTAATAAACAATTTATATATAGATGTATGTGTGTACATATATATATATATATATATATACACACACACACATACATCTAGAAAAAACTACAAACATGGAATTTCCTAAAGATTCATCCCAAAAAAAAATCAAATTAGGCTCTATGAAAATGAAATTTTCTGTTGGCATATTTGCACAGACTTTGGGTATATAATACAAACACAGCTCTACATTGCAGTCTCTGCCCTCTGCTGCCTGGAAATATTTTTCCAAGTGGATGAACATAGATATTTTGAATAGCACATATTTTTTATGCCCCAAACATCTATTTTTGTTTTAATAACCTACACATTATTTGTTGTTTCACTTTAATATTCTTTGGCCAACACCTACCGATGGAAACTATCCACCATTTTTAAATGCACACGAAGATCTTTCTTTGTTAGGTGATCTAACATTCTCGCATCAACCAAGCATTCCATAAAATAACTTCTGTACTGAGGTAAACCCAGGCTGGGCAGCCATTCATTTCCAATCCATTCATGGTTCATGTCTCCATAAGCCAGGGTCTGTAGAAAAACCGGACACTAGAATTGTTTTATAGCAGTCAAGTTTCTTAACCAATAAAGTGAGATGGTAATTGGAGGATATTATCCATTATTATAACTGATATTTAATTACCATGACATGAAAACAATGGAGAAATAATATTAAAGCCTATAAATATTTTATTTACGTTCATAAAAATGGAACTTTGAATACATTTATCAAATTATTTCCCTATAGAACATAATTGACTGTTCACTTTACATTATCAAAAGGAATTATATTTTGTCTAAATAAGTACTTTGTTAATAAATAAATTAGAGATATACTATGAGTTTTGAGCTTCAAGATTCCTTCTTTATATTAATGGATCTATTTAACTTTATTTATATCTGTCAGCCAGTACTCCAAAATTTCCCTCTTTTCAATGCAACCATTGCCATTGCTACAGTGTAATAGTGAACCTGGATATGAAATTAAAGCTTCAATGAATAGAGAAAAAAGCAATGAGGTTAGGCAGACAGAATGCTGAAGCATTATATCAAAATTATTATTCCCTAGAAGAGCATGGAGGCAGCATTCCATAAAGACCATAATCAATCTTCTCTCTAGAAATCAATCAATTTAAACTGTACTTGAAGAAGCACAGAAGAAAGATAATCTATTTTTTAATATAGTAATAAGAACTGAACTTGCCAAATACTGGTCAAAACAGCTAAAATAAAAACCAAATCAATGATCACCACTAAACTCATTTTTTTTTTTTTTTTTTTTTTTTTTTTTTTTGGTACCGGGGATTGAACTCAGGGGCACTCGACCACTGGGCCACATCCCCAGCCCTTTTTTTTTGTATTTTATTAGAGACAGGGTCTCACTGAGTTGCTAAGTGCCTCGCCATTGCTGAGGCTGGCTTTGAACTCGCGATCCTCCTGCCTCAGCCTCCCAAAGTGCTGGGATTACAGGCGTGCGCCACGGCGCCCGGCTTAAACTCATTTTTTAAATGATAATTTTTCTCTCTTAATACAGAATTTCCTATAAAATTCTACTTACACATGCTTTTTTACTGCATAAAAATCAAATCAGAAATTCACACTTCTAACTTATATACCTAATGAAAATCAAGGATCTCCCCTCCTTTTAAGATTGATAAAACTCTTAACAAGATCAAAATTTAGTGCAATCTTAAGTTATGTCAATATGCTTAAATGAAGGTCCTAATAGTATTACTCAAATTTTTCTCGTTTGAATCACACTGATCATAATACATATTTATTCTTTTAGTTATCCAACATCTAGAAATATTGAAGAAAATGCAGCTTCCTTACAAACATGTTTATTGAAAGCATAGATGCTTATTGCCTATGATCACTGTTGTAAAAGGGAGTGGCCTCTGATGTACAGTCTGCAGTGCTGACACCTGTCCTTCATACACCTGTATGAACCCCAGTCCTCATACACTCTACAGGATACCTTAAAGCATATGGAACTCCAAATTAGCCTTTTAAAAATTTCCTCCATAGATCCAACTTGAGTGATTCCTGTTAAAATACATCCAGGGGTGATTTCAGAGATACTGAATTTACAGATCATTCTTTGGGGAAGAAATAAAATTACCGTGTTATAGAAGCCAGTTATGAAATGATTATCATCTTATTTGCAAAATATCCTATTTAAACAGACACACATAATGTAGGTGTAAGTATACATATCAGCTTAATATTGAGATAAGTAAAAATTTCAAATATTTCAAATATGACTTACAGGAATTTCCTAATTTTTATCCTCATAGCCTACTAAATGATAGTTGGCTTAATGCATATAAATTTCCTACCTGGGCCCAGCTTCCTTCCTCAGATTCTTTCTGTGTTAGCATCAGGAAATGATTAATAAAGCAGGTAAATATCAGTTAATTTCAAATGAATACAGAAATTTTTTTCTAGCAAAAGCAATATTTTTATACAAAAAGTTATCATTACATAAGCAGATATATAGATTTTTACTACAATTTACAACTATTAACCTCTCAGATCAAGAGCGAATATAGGGCAACAACATCGCTCTGAATTAATTCTAATTTAAATTGAAATATATCTATACACGATGGATTTTCATGATATTGCAAACATTTGATCTGGTCATTCCAAATCTACTTAATTCTTAAGTACTTAATTTTCCAAATATAATGTGCTATAATACAAACTTCTGATTATGTATGTACATATATATGATAGAGAAATGTTACACAAAGTACATTACTAAAGCAAAAACGAGTAACTATATTTTTAATACTTTGCGGTAATCAAATGGATTTCAACAATAGCCAACAAAATAAAACAAAAATCAAGTACAACAAAACTAAACCAAAAATGAAATTAGTATGTGAAATTTCATTTTATCCATCATAAACTTCTAGATAATCAATGTTCCAAATAGAGATAAAACTGAAAGGACATTGAATTTAAAAAGAAGTGGCTAAAGTGAAAATATATGATATGCCCAACTTTGCTACTTTATATGAAAAATAACTATGTAAAGCATTGTATTTTAAAAATTGATAAGTAGAGTCCCTAAGAAGTAATTAAAAAGTGTACCTTTGACTAACTGAGATGATAAAGCATAAGAAACTACATAATTATTTTTAAAATGAGGATTCAATCTGAACTTTTCTATAACAAGCTTAATTTGGACTGGTAACATGTTGAGACCTGTTAATGCACCCAATGCCAAGTGATATCTGTTACCCCAAATTTGCAATATTGCAAAATAAGTAGTTTTATTAAACTTTTATTTATTGTTGGCATACTACAAACTTATGATATTTGCCACATTATGGCAATCCAACACTGTTTCATTTAAATATGTCAAAACAGTGTTGTAAAATAAAATAAATTTAAGATTGATTTAAATATTAAATCAAAATATTTAAATATTAAATTAAGGATAACAAAAATATTAGTTATCTTTGCATGTCATATAAAAGCAGCCTAAAATAAATTATTGTTTTCATCCAAATAGCAGTAAAATAACTTTCCTTCAGGTTCAATAAAGCGGTAAAGACTAACCGTTTTTGCTGGAGCTGCAAGATTTTCCATTTCTTCATGGGTCACCCAAACGTTGCCTGAAGGCTAGGGAGGAGCCAGAGAGAAACAAGGAATCCAGGAAGCAAGAGAGTAAAGAGAAAGGCAGCACCTCTGTGAGTAATAGCATCTCAGCTGGCCACAATGCCCCTGCCCTAGTATCATGCAGTACAGACTGCCTGGGTGTTGGGCTCATGGCTCCCTTTTTCTTTTACTCAAGAGGATTAAACAGACAGAGGCATGCAGTGAAGCTCATGGGGATAGCTTTCAAAGATAATTCTGGGATTATTAATCAGAAAAAGGGCGGGATCAAAATTTGCATTTCAAAGGTATGGAACTATGAGATCCATTTCTGTAATAATGAAGAACTGATTAGAGAAGAATGCAGTCTTATTTTTTTCTTCAACAAATGGTGGCACATATGCTTTGTTGTATTATTACCAAAATTTCATTCACATAATTTTGATTCATCAGTGTCCTTGGAGAGAGAAAAATGGACTGTCAATATAAAGCTGAAAGTGTTATCATAACCTGTCTGGAAATAAGCATCAACTTTTTCCAGATAATTTTTTCTTTTGCAATTCAGGATACATGTCATTGTTCTGTATTCTTTTAAATGAAAAAGAAGTAAAATGCTTTCTTTTATCTAATAAAAGATATTTTCAGCCTCACTAAATTTTAACTGGCAAATTGAAAAACTTATACATTTCCTTATTTTTTAGCAGTATTCTATACCATTTTAGAGGGGGGAAAAATCTTATTCTACAATAAAAAAACTATTATGAAGTCCCCTTTGATTTCTAAGTAAGTCAATATTTGATATTAGTTCTATTATGATGGAGGAACCAGACTTTATAATAAAATTAAATTACAAGAACATTATGATGAGAACCAATGCCTGGGGAAAGGGTTAATTTCCCCTCCTCCCTATATCAGCCTCTCTTCAGAGAACTTAATTAACCCTGGGTCCCTATCTATTGGATTGTAAAGCGCTGTCTCTAGGAGTCTGATGGCTCCCTCTTGAAATGTAAACACCCCTGCAACAGGCTTTTAAGGCCAGAGAGATTCAACAGGTTTCTATGAATAGTCATTTCTTCTTATACTTTATAATTTTCTGAACCACTGTAGGAATGTAGCTACATCACTTAATTGCTAGTATAAATTGTTGGTTACTATGCCAATTAACTGCAGTCTAAACTATAACCTTGTAGGCTTAATTCTTAGAAATATAGTTCTTAGTGAGATAAACTCAAGTCTTCTTCAGTGACTGCTGCCTGTGGTAAATGCCACTTTTCTATAACACTGGCAAGTGTTTTCCTGTCTTTGTTCTACACCTGTGTACTACTTACTGCAAATTCCTTGTGCATAGTCTTTGGACACCTAGGCCAAGAATTCAAACCCACCAATGTTGTAATGGTTAACAAATGATGTTAAATTTCCTATAAATGTCTCATGTAATAGCAGCTAGGGGCCTAGAACTTCAGAGCACTAGCTCACCTGAGTCAACAAACCTGAGTTCTCCAACCTTCCCAGTGGTGCATGGTCTCTTGCTGAGCATGATTTCCATAATATTACATACTGAATAATGAATAATTTCTAATTCATAGTCCCTATAGTAACATATAGAATCAGCATATCATTTAAAGTACTGGTTACTAGAAACACTTCCCATCAGATTCTACCATTTATCAGAATCTACCATTTCACTGGGATGTCTTTAAGAATACTTGCTGGTTGCCCAAATTTACATCCTATGTATGACTTGTAACTTGTTTTGGAAGAGGTCTAATTTTAAAGAATTGGAAACAGCAAAGTTGATGCATAAGTCAGCACTATAATTCACTATGGCCTTTTGTACCACTTGCATAATACCATTGCTAACTTTCTTCATATTATAAATAATGAGATTCAATGTAATTTTAAAAGTGACCATATATAAACTAAATTGTTTGAGTATAATTTTATATAAATGCAATATCATATAAATGATGTGTTTGAGTCTGACACAGGCTGAGATATATGTATTTGGGTAACAAGGGAGTTGGGTGGGAGAGATTTATAATTATAAGTAAATCATAATTCCAAATGTTAAATATCACATGTGTAGAATTCTTGTTCTCTTACTGCTTTTAGAATTTGAAGGATAGCCCATTTTTCCCAATAAGCAAAATATGTGTATTCTTAGAAATTAAGTTTTAGAATACCAGAGCCATTTATGTCATTAAAAGCCCTTCCCTTCTACTCCCAGATTTTGGAATGGTGCTCATTATAAACAGAAAGTTGTATAGGCATATATTAAACATCAGATCATTTGGAAGATAATTGCTTTATTGACCTAGAAAGAGTGTACTGTAAGAAGACTTTAAACTCATCTGTCACATTCTCTGTATACCTGTTGATCACAGTGCTTTGCCAGAGTGGCTGTAATTTTGTTGATATAGTGAGACTTAATGATTAATATTTGAGAAAAAAAATCATTTTAGCCAGTATGATTTATACTAGTTTCTATTTTGTTTCTGAATCAAAACAATGAAAATTTCACTTCTTCTAAAAGAAACTTGTCTAGTATTATCTCATATTGTAATAGAAATGTGTATAATCTCCCTCAGGTTATTTTAAAGTCTGTGTTTGCCAGTTTACCACTGTATTCTAGAATGTGGAAGATGCTAGAAGCTATGTTTTTGTTGTCTGTTATCTTTACTTGAAAAATGAGTATATATCCAGGGCATTTTGCTGAAATGCTGTTGGCAAATGTTGTTGTGTGTCAGGTGTTTCCATTTGATGTGAAGTTTTACCTGTGAAGAGCATTGCCTGCCTATAATCTTGTAAAGTAACCTGTCACATCTTCCTTGGGACAAGTGAGCAAGGCTCCTTGTCTGAAATAATAGGGAGAGAAAGCAAGGCATCTCTCCCTCTTCCAGGAACGATGTTAGACAAAAATGGCGCCGCGATGGTTAATTCTATCTCCCTATTCTCACTGTGTTTCTGTGTGACCACTAGGGGCTCATAAGTTAGCTATTAAACATAAATCTGATCACACAAATTTACATTGTGAAGTCTGAGTCAGGAGCTCTATAGCAAATTCATTAGTACATGAGAAAAACAGGTTTATAATTAGACATTAGGCTTGTAAGTAATGATTAAACTTGTGCTTCTTGCTGTGCCCCATAGTTCAGACTTTTCTAAGTTATAGTTATAAGGCTTTCTTGTGATTGATAAGGATTCTTTTATCTTAGGTAAGTTTAGGATATTAGTTTAAGATATATTGATATAAGTTTTCCATGGTAGAGACCCCTTAGATCTAACACCTGATCAAAGGAAAATTACCTATTAGCTTAACTTCTGAATAACAGCTATACTTCCTTCTTTCTAGTTCAAAACAAAGTCATTATAGGAAACAATAGTAAGTTGAGTTCAGTTAAGGTTTAGCTATGATGTATTGGAGCAATCTAGCTGTGAGAAATCATGAGTGGACTTAAGGGGTTACGGAAATAGGTTTAGGTGAAAACATGTTTTGTACTGCTATATGATTGTTCTTGACATTTAAGATTGATCAATATATGCTTTTTTTACGTTTTTAGATAAGTTTAATCAGTAATATGTACTTAGAACAATATCCTGTTTCCCTCAAAATGTATAACCCTGAAATTCCTTAATGTAACTTATTTCCTTCATAATGTATAACTCTGAAATTCTTTAATGTAACCTCAAAAGCTGTAATGCAAAAGACTGTGCTGTCTGGGCTATAAAAACTCAGGTAACAGAAGTAAAGTTAGAGTTAGCCTCCAGACTTGTGTGCTGCGTGGTCTATCTCTCACCTTTTCGCCAACGTCTTCTCCCCCGCAACCGGAGCTGGTCTCCGGCAGTAACACACAAGATAAACTATACAACCCTATCAAGTAGAAATTAGTTGAGGTTTTAATGAGCTTCTTTTACAAGCAAGCCCACATAAAGCAAGTGAAGTATTCAGATTGTGTTCTTTCTACCTTCCTCTGGGTGTGTTATGAAGGAGTGGCTTAGAGCTGAGAGTTTCAGACGAAAGTGTCCCTAACAGAATAGCTACCATACAAGAGGCTTTGAGCAACTGAAGGGTATGGGCACTGGTGCCCTGGAATCAAAGGTAAAGAGAATACAAACAGTGGGTTGGAAAAGAATAAAGGAGAAACCTCACAGAATCTGGCTGTGGTCCTCTGAGAGCCTTGAGCATCATTTACTCACTGTGGCTTTAAGCCTGTGCTGCAACCTCTCAAATATCTGAACTGGGGAACGCAAAATAGTAGTCATTCTTTGTGGCTAATATTATCTGAGCCCAACAGATGATTTATAAAAATTCAATTCCAGTTATCAAATTATCATCAGGAGGCTTGAGTTCTAGAATGGGCCGTTTGTACTAACTACATTGGGACCTTTCTAAACCTCTCTAAATTTCAGATTCTACATCTCTTAAGTGAAACTAAAAGCACATACTTCATACTAGAAAAAATATAGAGAAGTTTAAATTATAATATAGTATGTTCTAACACAGGACTGGGACTCAGAGTAGCAGCAAATGAAATCCCAGTTTGCTCAATTTAAGGAAGTACTCATTTTCAGGGTGGTGAAAGTGTAAGTTTGGCACCTGATAATGGGAACTTCCTTAAATCTTGTGTTAGCTTGGAGGTGCCTCCTCTGCCTCTTTAGTACAGGTAGAGTACTTAGAAAGTATTATCAAAGGAGTACTGAGGAGAAAATCCCTAATGAATATGAAGAATTCAAGTATTTTCCCAATTAAATCATTCTGGAAAAAAGTTACGATGGAAAAATAAATATTAAGTTGAACTTAAGGGAAAACTCATGAAAATTAATCAGAGGAAAAACCTCTTGCTGTCAGAGATACAAGATCAGTAAATCAGCCAAATCTCAGAATCATCTTAAATTTTAAAAAATATTTTTTTAGTTGTAGGTAGACACAATACCTTTATTTTATTTATGTGGTGCTAAGAATCGAACCCAGGGCCTCACAATGCTCTACTGCTGAGCCATAGCCCCAGCCCCTCATCTTAAATCTTATGTTGCTCAAAGTAACTTTTGTTATGACCTAGGTCATTTTGAAGTATTGTTTTACTGTATAGTTGAATGACAAATTAAAGTAACTTGAAATTTATGTTTTACATTTAAATGGCCTAGATTCATATTTCTCAGCCTCTGGATTTTTGCTTCTCATTATAAGAGATTTTTTCTCATTTATTTAATTTATCTAACTATACCTCACTTAATTTTTACTCAGCAATGAGACTTATGAGGCTAGTAAAAATGAAAATGAAAAGAGGACCAAACCAGGCTGAAATAATGCAGTAAGAAAGTAGGAAAACCAGTGCAGAGCAGGAAAGAAAGGGCTTGTTAGGAGCTCAGATTGGAGTCAAAGCACACATGAGTGTGACCCTAAATGAGTCACTTAACTTCTCTATATCTGTTTTCCCCATCTGTAAAAAAGACAAATAAAAATCCTAATCTCATAGTGTGAACATGAGGCTTGAATGAGTTATTACAAGTAACTCAGAACAGTGGCTGACTCTTAGCCATTGTTATTGATTATTAACGTTGGTTTTGTTGTAATTTCACTGATTTCTATTGCTCTAGAAACTCTACTAAGCAACTTCCACTGAAGCAAATCCTTGGTTCAATAAATACTATTTATTTTCCTTATACATCGTGGTACCTAATGCCTGCCTTATCCCTTATGTTTTTGCACAAAGCTGTTGCCAAAGATCATTCATCTTTGTTTACAAATCTATTTATTTCCACTGCATTTTCTTTTTCTTTTTTGGATAATGTAATTTAAATAAGTATTACATTAAAAATTTTTGCTCACATATAAATAGTAAGTCAAATTATTTAAAAAGACCAGATAAAGGCAAATATGAAAACACAAAATCAATGAGATACAATTTTATCAAAGTTTGGGGAGGAAAGCATAACTGTCCAGAGGATTTGCACTCAAATATCTCTTTGAGTTATCTAGAAGTTATCACTTAGAAGTAAAGAAACAACAACATCAATAAAAAGCTGAACTAGAAAAAGGGAAGACTTAATGAATGAGGTCTTAGATAATGTGGAACTCCAGGCATTGGAGACCACTTTAAGGAAAGTCCCAGAGGCTTCCTCTAAATTTGCAAATGTCTGAATATTCTCATACTTTTACTTAAGATAAAAGACAGAAAAATTTTTTTGTGACATCTCTCTTGAACCTTTTATTTAACTGATTATTTCCATCTGTATTCAATTACATAAAAGGTCTTCCTTGGTAACAGTAGTTTAGGAAAAAGAAAAAGAAAGCTGGAAGATTAGGGCTGGCCCAAGGAAATAATAAAGGTGACCTTCAGACTTTCCTTGTGGGGTCCAGTTCATTTCATCTAGGCAGGAAAGGAGGCAGAATCAGACTGAAGTTCTAGTCAATTAATAACAAAACAGAAAGCCCTAACACACACACACACACACACACACACACACACACACACACACACACACCTCTAGATAGATACTCCTGACTAAGGAAACTGAACACAAACATACAAAGATGTTTCCATGATTTGAACAAATAGCAGTGTTCTTAGAGATATGACAACATTTCTTTTAAAACACAAACTGCTTTTATATTTTCTACATATAAATCCTAACATAATTTTAGGTGATATCTTTAAGACATCAATCTTTGTTTTATGCATTAGATGTGTGTATGTGTGTGTGTGTGTGTGTGTTGTGTACGGGGGATTGAACCAATGGCCTTGCACATGCTAGGTAAGCACTCTACACTGAGCTACATCTCCAGCCTCTCTTTATTTTATTTTGAGACAGAGTTGCCCAGGTTGAGGAAGCTGGCCTCGAACTTGCCATCCTCTTACCTCAGCCTCCCAGGTATCTAAGAATACAAGCATGCATCTCTAACCCTAGTTACATTAGGTTCTTTTTTTATTAATTAATTAAGTAATTGTAATTAGGCATACATGACAGCAAAATGCACTTTGATTCATTGCACACAATTGTAGCACAACTTTTCATTTCTCTGGTTGTACACGATGTAGCATCGCACCACATGTGCAGTCATACATGTATGCAGGGTAATGAAGTTTATCTCATTCCACTGTCTTTCCTGTCCCCATGTCCTCTCCCCACCCCTCCCTACCCTTTGCCTCATTAAAGTTCCTCCATTTTTCTCATGCCTGTCCCCCCCCCCCCCAATTTTGGATCAGCATCCCCTTATCAGAGAGAACATTCGGCCTTTGGTTTTTTGGGATTGGCTTACTTCACTTAGCATGATATTCTCCAAATCCATCCATTTACCTGCAAATGCCACAATTTTATTCTCTTTTAATGCTGAATAATATTCCATTGTGTATATATACCACAGTTTCTTTATCCATTCATCTGTTGAAGGGCATCTAGGTTGCTTCCACAGTTTAGCTATTGTGAATTGAGATGCTATAAACATTGATGTGGCTGTGTTACTATAGAATGCTGATTTTAAGTCCTTTGGGTATAGAATGAGGAGTGGGATAGCTGGGTCAAATGGTGGTTCCATTCTTAGTTTTCTAAGGAATCTCCATACTGCTTCCAGATTGGTTGCACCAATTTGCAGTCCCACCAGCAAATTGTATGAGTGTTCCTTTTACCCCACATCCTTGATAACAGATTACAATTTTATGTGAAACTTTTGTTTCATGAAGCAAAACCTGTTTGAAATATATGGAAAATGAGTAAATTTTCCATGTAGATGGGGTAAAAAAATTATTTAGTAGATAATTTTTAAAGTTTGAGACACAACTTGTCTCATGTATTCTGCATCAACAGTTGGCACATGGCATATATCCCCTGTGAATAAAGAGCTTTTATAATTAATAAAAAGATAAATATTTCTGTAATTTTAAGGAAAAATTGAAAAGGTTGTGAATAGATAATCCGTTTTAAAAATTCAACTTTACTAGTAATATTTTAAACTTTATTTATTTATTTATTTAATATGGTGCTGAGCAACAACCCCAGCCCCTTTAGTAGTAATTTTAACTAAAACTGACAAAAAGAGGGGGAATAGCAATACAAAGTAATTTGGAAATTAAATTTATAAGTGTTAAGAATATAAGTGCTCTATATACAAATATTGCTATACAAATATATATAGCTCATGAAACAGCATAATTACATGTATAAATTTTACACATAATGAAAATTATTATATAAGAAAAATACCTAATAGTAGTGATTTCTATAGCATCTCCATAAAGATATGCAGAAATTAAAAATCATATTGCAATTTAATATTTAATGAAATGAGGAATATACTCATGTTCAAAAGAGAAGGATACAATAATGTGCTATGTTAAATAATAAACATTTATACTATTCTTGCTTTGTCTTGTGGGGGATAAATCAAGAAGAGAGAACTTTAAAATGGTTTCCATAAATATACAATGGTAACTCAGGAGAGGAACCAAACCCAGACTCTGGAAATTCAGCAGAAAATTTTCAGAGACATTATATAATGTCTCTGGATGGATGATTGGAGGTTGGGGGTGGTTTGTGAGTCTGGTGGGAAGAAAGTTCCAGGCTGAGCAATTGCAGAAAAAAGCCATTGCAAAGGCTCGTAAGTGGTATAGAAGTTTAAGAAATTGAAAGTAGTTCTGCATGGTTGGAATCTGGGTCTGAGGAAAAAAGCCTTTGTGGTGGATTGAGGTGAGATCCAGAAGAGTTTTAAGAGCTCTCTATACTTCTCCTGTTCTGTAAATAATTGAGTGTAGCTTTATCATTAATATTTTGTAATTAAAACTGTCTCTGGGGCTGGGGTTGTGGCTCAGTGGCAGAGCACTTGCCTAGCACGTGTGAGGCACTGGGTTCAATTCTCAGCACCATGTATCAATAAATAAATAATAAAGGTTCATTGACAACTAAAAAAATTTTTTTAAACTGTCTCTGTATAAATATTTTTAGAAAAATAGTGCTTATTTTTTTCCATTAAGGAATGGACCATGTTGCTAAATAAAAATAATAAAGTATATCCAATTTTTAAATCTAGAATCTGGGACTTTGCTCTAATTTATGCAAGATTTGAAAGTTTTTATGTTTTTTTCTTAGACATGATATTCATAGAAGAGTGCTGAAATAAACCAGTTGTGATGCTTTCCACAGCTGAAAATTAGGCAGGAAATTCATCAGATCTGAAATTGTTTACAACAATTTAATGGCCTTCCCAGTTTTCATTTTAGGTGTATTATGAATTATGAGTATTGCCTAAGCAATACTCCAGCTACAGTAAAGAGCTTTTATGTTCATTTGAAAATAATATTATAGGTAAGACTTTTTAAAGATAAAGTATATATATATATATAAATATACATATATATGTATATATACATATATATAGTTTATTTATAGGATACGCACACACACACACACATACATATCCTACATGGTAGTTAGAAAAAAGTTAAAATGGAATTATGCAAGATTTAAATCTTTTAAATTTGACCTTGAATTTATATCATTAGAATCTAGAATATTGGAAAGGGAAATAAATATAAATATGACATAAATAAAGCAAATTCTTTAAAATTATTTAAGACTAGATATAAAAAATTATCTCCAAGTTAATTTTGTGCCTGAGAACTGCAATAAAATATCACTTTTCTGGCTTTTACTCACTTAAAAATTTATCTCATTTTCCTATATTTTATTATGTTGTATAAGACCTGGTAGAATGAATCCAACATAACTTTCCTATGTTCATATATGAATACATGACCAGTGTAACTCCACATCATGTAGAACCACAAGAATGGGAAGTTATATTTCATGTATGTATAAGATGTTAAAATACGCTCTAATTGTATATCTAAAATGAACAAATAAAAAAAAAGGGATTGTAGAATATAGTTAACATCTAAACCATATCCTTTATCAACAAAATATGTAATTCAAGAATGAAATAAAGAAAGAATGCAATTATTTGGGAGTTTCTCTTTGTGTTTAAAGTTCTCATCATTTCTGCCTGCTTCTTTTGTTAATTTAGCATTAACCTAATGTTAGGGACAAATTATAAAAAGGATTGGTGATTTATAAATTACAAGGAAGCATATTTTGAAAGGAACAATTCTGCTTGATATTTATAAATCATCAAACCTTATATAATTTCATCATGATGAAAATTGCTTAAAAGTTAGTAGTTAGTATTGCATCTTCAGAAAGCACTAATGCTGATAACTCCATTCTCTAAGATTTGGTATTACATTTTTTAAAAAGAAAGGAATAATAAAGAAAAGAAAATCCTGTAGAACAGTACACTCAAGATCTTTATGCTCAGTAGAAAAATCTAAACTCTAGTCTAAATGCTAGCTCAGAAGTCTGTCTGGGTTGCAGCCTTCAAGTCTGATATGAATCACAGCTCCTCAATTGAAAACCTATTAAAAGTAGCAGCAAGGTTAATGAAGAGCAAGCTAAATCTCTTTAGAATAATTCATGCTGACATTGAAATGTGTGCTGTCTCATTTTGCTCTGTGGACTTAGACATGCTGCTATTTGCCCAACACTGGGGAAGGGTAGAGCACAAATTGACTTACAGTTCGCGATGTTGGAGGAGCTGAAGGACTTGTTAGGGAAACCATCTCCTGGATTGCTAATCGGAGCTTTAAGCGATGCAAAGGATTACTGATTCCGATTTCTCTCTGGATCTCAGTGTCTGATAAAGCAGACATGATGGCACCACTCTTCACGTTGGCTCGGCAAGCTGCCACATACCAGGCAGGCATTCCCAACCAGAGCTGTTGGATAAGTTAAAACACACACTCAGGTTGTAATAATAACAATCATTAAACTTTTAGTGTCTTTTATATTCCAGGGATTATTCTAAGTACCTCACATATATGAACTCATGTATTGCTCATACCCCATGAGATAAAGGCTATTATTATTTTCCCTGGAGGAGATAGATGCACAGAGACATTAGGTGATTTGTTCAAAAACTAGGTAGTGGAACTAGGATTTGAAATTGTGGTGTTTTAATACATAAAAGTAAAAGCTGCACCAAATCTCCTCTAGTGTATAAGGAAAAGAAGAAGAGCTATAAATTGCATTTAGTAAGGGGTTCAATCCATGCTTATTTAATGTGACTTCAATTCATAATTTCCCTTTGAAATTCTGAGTTTGGAGAAATTATGTTACAGAATGAGACACTTTTACTATCTCCAGCCATGTGATTTTGAACAAAACATTCAGGGTAGCTAAACCATCTTTCCACCTACCTATGAACACCTGACCCACAGAAGCCCTGAGATAATGAGTGCCATGTTTTGGTATAATTTGTTACACAGTAGTTGATAACTAATACAGGCATTCTTTTAATCTATAAAGCCCATGATATTAAAAAACATATAAAGGGAGTGGTAAGTTCAGAAACAAAAAGCCAAATCTCTGAAGCAGGATGGCCTGGGCTGTGACTGAGATAAGAAAAAGGGTAGAGGGGACTGAAGCACAATAACTACAAAGTGTATGCAATTGTCCCGCAAGTTTGGCACAAGAAATTGACCCTACTGTGACCTACTGATGATGGAAGATAGAACTGATTTCTTACTTTATAAATTCAAGCTAAATTTATAAATTTTATAAATTTATAATTTTGTATTTTAATGCAAAAAAAAACTGAACATCTATATACATTTTCACTGGACCCTAATGATTCTGTATTCCTCTCTTCTAAGATTTCCACACTGGTTAAATGCTTGTCTATACATTGTTACCAGTGTCCTTTGTGATGAGACTTTAAAGAGTTTTTGATGTGAATAAATGGTGTGCTAAGCTTCAGACTACCTTCTATACAACATTCTTAAGAGACCCTGAACTCCAGGAAGTGGAAAGTGAACATTAAGAGCTCTCATTCATTGTGACACCCAGCTGATTCATCTTGCTTATTCCATTTTATAATTTGAGTCACATTAGGAATCACATTATAAGCAATTTCTGTGTGCTCAGGATAGGTTTAATTAGCACCAACTTCATTGCCTGTCATTTCCTAGCACCTTAATGCCAGTAAATCTGTTTTTTTTTTTTTTTTTTTTAATCTGAAGAATGTGTTCATCACTTGCCAAAATAGCAGCTAACTCTGTCAAACTGCAGCTCATTTTTTTGGAGTGAAATCTGAACAAAGAACTCCTATCATTTTTCAGGTGTGATGTCTTAAGCATTTTGTATTGTAATTGATTTTTAAAATACAGTAATTCTAAAGACATGTTTGGAAGAAGCAGTTCTGATGTCTAATATGCTAAAATTTCTCTGACTGGTATGACAGAATAAAAGAAAAGAATTAGGCTTATTTCAGTGAGTCAAAGAAAAAATGCAAAGCATGATTTTATATCTATGTAAATCTATTTTTTTAAAACCAAAGTGAGTTTTAATTTTCACCATTGATTAGTTAGATAGGGATATATGATAATGAAGGTATGTGACTTTATAACCCCAAGCCGTTTAAAACAATGTGTGTTATTGCCTTTATTAGAAAAGAAAATCGTAGATTCTGCTTTCCCCTCTATTAATATCTTCTAGTGCTGCTAGCAGCAGCCCACACTAGGGAACTAAATGGAAGTGACAGTGACCACCACTCATACGTGACATGAAGGGGCCTCTGTGGTCTAATATATATTCCGCTCCCTGTCAATGTCTGTGTCTGCTGCCCTACACTGTATTCATATGTTGTTTCTCCAGAACATTATGTTCTGAGAAAATGCTGAATATGGTTATTATTTAATTAACTTGAACTAAACTGAATTAATAATTAACTTATTTATTAATAAGCTGAATGAACATGAATTAAATTTTGTTTTCATTTTGGACACAGCAGGGAACTAAAAAAATACATCTTCTCTTTAATTCCAAGTGTCTAAACCTAGCTGATCCTTAGACATGTGAGAACCACGTTCAGGAATTAAATTAGAAGTGAAGGATCAGCTCCCTTATGATTAGGTGGACTTCATATCTCAGATAACAGGAGATAGCTCTTCTCTGCTAATGTGGACTAGTGGATAGGAACAGGTACTTTCTTACAACAACTGAAAGATGGATCAATAATTATTCCTTCTGCTCTAGACCTTTCCTTTAACCCCCACTGCATACTTTGTTCTGCTACAATCACAGGAAAGTGTCAGAGTGAAATCCCAGGGCTCCCAGTTTCCCAGATAAGGCAAACAATTCCTCTGTGAGCAATTCTAGTCCACTGTTAAGCTAGGATCCAGAAACCTATCTTTACCTATCTCTAAAAACTAATGAGTAGTGATTGACTTAGGAAAGTTCTAGTTTGAATTTCTCACCTCTAGCCAAGCGACCACAGTGGGTCCATCCCACTGGGCAAAAGGCAATCCTTTCCTCCGAGCTTCTTCAAGAAGTTCATGCCTAAAGTATACAGTAAAGATCATTTGTCAGTAATATGTAAAAAGATGCTTGTGGTTATTTTTAATGACACTATTTTAAAATAACCAATAATACTTTACAACTTTTAATGAGATGACATGGAATAAACAAAGTTCTTCTTCCTTTGAATAATATACACAGACCACACATTGATTTTATTAGAAGTGACACATTGACATCTAAAAATAATTTTCTCCAACATTTATTCACTAAATTTGAATGTTATGTGCTAATGAACTAAGAATCTGAATTATAGTATCAGGAAAGATCCCTTGAATATGGCTCACATAATCATATTCAATCATATATTATGAGATCTAAAGCTGTCTTATTTCATCTGCCTTTCTCTCTTCCCATACCATTTCAATGGTAGAGAACATATTTTGTTATAGAAATGAAAAATGAATTTGCTCATTTTTGCCCCATTTTTCATGGTGTATTTGATTTCAGTCTAACCTCTGGGCTCATGAGTAACTTAGAAGTTAGTTCTTTGGATTATAAGGCTACGTTTCAATTAACTTTTAAGATTTGAACAATATTATTAATTAACTTGATTCTTTGACTATATAACAACAGCTTCCCCAACAGTTAGGCAATGTACATTTTTTATTACAACATAGATCATTTAGAAAAATGGGATATGTATTTGGTCACAAAAGAAGTATCAGTAAAGGGTAAACCAGGCAAAGAAGACAACCAGGAGCACTGAGGCTCTGACACTCAGGAAAGGATGCAGCTTATTAAGGAAAAAGCAAAGGACTATAAAACAAAACCACTCTGCAGTCTTTGGCCTCCAATTTGCAACTTCTAAGGGACTGCTCTGTTCTGAAGTCATCCAAGCCCAAGCATGTACTGCTGCCACCTATCCATCCTGTTGCTCACTCTCTGACCTCTTGACCACTCAGAGATAGCTGAAAACCGTATCTCGTTTCATAAGAATTCCAACCCAAGTTGATTTCCATCACTAAAAATCAAAGTATAAAATTCAACAGTATATGTATTTTCATTTATAATCACTACTACTTTTAATGAAAGTAAAATACGTCAATGAAAATTATTTTTTATATCAAGATAATGTAAAGAGCCCCAGCAAATGCATCTGCAAGTCCATTGTCTCTACCACTGGGACTTTAGAGCTAATGTACACTTAATAAATCAACTTAAGATCATTCCTTATTGAGACAGCAGAAATGTTTTCCACTGAAATTCAAAGTACTGTATACCTAGCCAGGAAAATATTTAGAAATACATTCTCTATATCTTTATATGTCATAATTTTACACACAAATGATGGTATTATACTTGCTTTATTTTGAATGTGTGCCTTTCATGCTTTGAAACAGATATTATACATGAACTCTCATATATAGTATTTATTTCCTATTTATTAATTCTTTACTTATGGTAAACTATATTCATATAATATATGATAAAATTTACATTCAACACCAGAACTTCATGTGTTTGTTATAGAGGCAGCCAATAAAACTGCATAAAAATGTAGCAAGGGGCAAAACAAAAATTTCAGCTATGGTGGCTAAAGAGACACAAAATTAACTGCTGTTTTATTTCAGTAAATGGCATCAATAAGTTCGTGTATAAGCTATCCAGCACCCTGGTACCCTGAATCTGAAGTCAAAGTACAGGCATCTCCTTAGTTGGTTTCTCTACCATCACCCATTCCTTTGGGCTTCCCAGTTACATTTCTTCATTGAAAATCAGTTTTGAATAGTTAAGCTTCACTGGGATAGATATATTTATAGAAATGGATTGAAGGATGAAAGCACAAAACTAGCAGGTGCTTAACTCACTGTTGTGAGCTAAGATTTGAGCTCAGGGTGGAACATAGAGCATCAGACCCTGTTTTGGAGCCAGCAATTGACTCAAGGAGATCTCCTGTAGATTAACAAACATGAAACTGTTTAAAAATATACAACATACAAATAGTTTCTTAAATCCGGGGATGCACATTCTATTTTGGAATTTTGGTTGTTATTAATCATTATTTTGTTTAAAAATAATGCAAACAGTTGGTGAAGGATTTGTAGCAACTGAGCTAACTTTGAAAGGCAAGTAGGACTGATATGAGGATGGCACTATGAGCAGGATAAGCAGTAATGGTGGAGGTGCAGAGAAAGAACTTAACATGGACTATGTGCAAGAAAATTTAGAATTGTCCTTCCCAGAGTCTGAGCATGTTGTTAGAGTTGTAACATTATACTCAATAAGCAACAGAATGGTTCTAGTTATAATAAGTGAACACTATTAAATGCAAAGAAACAAAGATACAGTCACAATGTTCTTACTGATTTAGTAAGAAAGTAAATACACACAAATAACCAAGGAACATTTTCACATGCGAAGTATATAAATTGTACAAAAGCCATCTTTAAATGTTAGACCACTTTACTTTTGAAACTTCTGACCAGTTCCCCAAAACAAAAACAAAAACAAACAAAAGCCTACCATAAAAGCCAGAGTGAGCCTATTAAAACTTGAATCTAATCATAGAACTTCACTGCTCATAACTCTCCAATAACTCCTTGTCTCACTGAGAATAAAAGCAAACCAGCTTTTAGGATCCACTCCATTCTCCACATCTCACCTGAATTAACTCTCATCTCACCCAGCAACACTGCTCTCCTTGTAGTTCTCTGGAAACACTTGAGTCTCTTTCTGCCTCAGGAACTTTGCACTTGCTGTCTCTTCCATTTGGAAGATTCTCTGTATCTACATTTGGCTCACTTCCTCACCTATTTTAACTTAACTCAACTGTCACTTCCTCTCTGTCTCCTTTCTTACATCCTCTGATGCCCTAAAGGCATTTCTTGTTCCCTTCCATGTTTGATTTTTCTCCATGCATTTATTTTCTAACAGTATATCATTTACTCCTCAGTCTGTGATTTGCCAATAGGTGCAAGCTCAAGAAAGACAAATGCTTTTATATATTTTGTTCAGAGATGAGTTTGAAGTGTAGAACAAAGTCTGGCACAGAAGAGTCACTCAGCAAATAGTGTTAAATGTTGAACAATATGCCAGGCAGTATTTATATTTAGGTGCTTCCTGTTTTAATAAATTGTGTTCCATAATGTTTTATTTTTGCTTATGTATATTTTTCATACCTTAAACATCTTTTGCTATTTTATCTTTCAATAACATTCAAATTTTTATGTTTTGAGTAATGAATGTTTTTCTTCTGTCCTACCTCCCTTTGAAATGGTTTTTTTTTTTTTTTTAATTTTTCTTTCTCAGACTATCACTGATTATAGTTGATCACAAGTGTCTGATGATCACTGATGGAGTTCTGGTTAAGAGGCAGCCCAACATGCTTAAGGATTACTTTAATTAATCTATTATTCTAATGAGATGATTGGGAAATTATTGAGCAATCTGGCTCTTGAGAAAGTTTTGTTTGGTTTAAAGCACAACTCTCAAACACAATAGCTTTAGTGATATAACTGAAAGAAATAAGATAAGGGAGGCCCAAGTCCAATGGATTCTGTCCTTTTGGCCCCAACTATTAGGTCTGAATCTAAGCAGAAGCCTTAATATGACACACCTGAGACCGGGAAGAAACAGCCCAGAAATGGATGGCTGGGTTTTATGCCAGGACTGGGTATTAGAGGAGAGTAACTCCACACTTGCTTGTCCTTAACCCACAGGAAGTATCACTCAAGTAAAGAAAGATATGGACATGCTCGCTTTGGAGAGAATTAATGTTAGAAAAATAAAGCAATGCGGGTAACATTGTAATTGTAAGAAATCACTGAGTCTTTATGTAGTCTTCTACCAGATTATTAAGAGTAACATTGGGGCTGGGATTGTGCCTCAGCGGTAGAGCGCTGGCCTAGCACGTGCGTGGCCCGGGTTCGATCCTCAGCACCACGTAAAGAATAAAGGCATTGTGTACAACCAAAACAAATAAATAAATATTTATTTTAAAAAAAAAGAGTAACATTGACTGTATGGTGCTTACTTGTTGCTGTCAGAAAAATAGTGGTCTGAACTGTTTAGGAAATATTATAAATATTATAAATTATAATAAATAAGTTATAAATAAAAATCTGATTTGGTGCAGACAAGGATTTTGGATATACTGGTGTTCTTAGTTTGATCATTCCACGTGTGAGAAGGTATTTAGTCTGGAATGCTTTCTCTCTATAGCTGAAATTCAACCTTTTAAAGGTCAAGAGGCAGTTTTCAGAATAAGGCTGTGATCAGTTCTCCTGCTACAAATTTGATTCTGCAAACTATCTTTCTATTTAGAATTGAAGAAACACTTTTTCTTTTCTAAGATAAATATTCCATCATTTTTTTCCAAAAGGATACTTTTACATCACTTTAGTTGTGAGCTTGAATTTCAATTTTAAGATTTAGATTAGATTTTCAAGAACATCAGTAGCACTTCCTTTGAGAGGAAGTGACAGCCACAAAATTATCAATACCTGTGTGAAAACTCAAAAGAGAGATGGACTTATTGTAACGGAGGTTATTTTGAATATGTAAAACTTGGGGAGCATAGGAGTATTAGAGGAACATTAGAATGGCCAATGGGGAGGGAGGGGAAGGGAGGGGGCAAAAGTGTGAAGAAAAAAAAGAAGATGGTAGAATGAGATGGATATCATTACTTTAAGTGCATGTATGAAGTCATGAATGGTGTGAATAGACTTTGCATACAACCAGAGATATGTAAAAAATGTGCTCTATATCTATAATATGAAATGTAATGCATTCTGCTGTCCTTTATAACAACTTAGAATAAAATATAAATTTAAAAAAAGAATCTTAAAAAAAAAAAACTTAATCACTTTGTATTTTCAAGAAACAGATTCTCTGTTTTCTCTGATAAGTGGATGCTAATCCATAATGGGGGTGGTTATGGGATAAGTGGAAGAACTTTGGAGGGGGCAAAGTGGAGGGGGGTAGGGGGCAAGTGGTAGGAAAGATGGTGGAATGAGATGGACATCATTACCCTAGGTACATGCATGATTGCAAAAATGGTGTGACTCTACTTCATGTACAACCAGAGACATGAAAGTCCTGCTCCGTTTGTGTATAATGAATCGAAGAGCTTTCTACTGTCATGTAAAACTGATGAGAACTAATAAATAAATTTAAAAAAAAGAATATGGAATTGTCATTAAATTCTAAGCAAAGCTTTGTCAAATGTGAACTGACACATTGACAGAAATTCCATCCTAATGTGTAATCAATGATTACATTAATGTGTAATCAATCAATCATTAATAAATCAATGAACAGGTTTTTAAAAAAGAAACAGATTCGCATCTGCAATAAAGAACATTATTATCCTCCAAAGGCCTTAGACTCTCTTGTCAAGCAGACTCTCTGTGACAGTTAGGAAGGCCCATCATGTGGTGAGTGCTCAGCTTATAAGTAATTTGCATGGCCATACATAAACATGTAGAGGGAAGCCCATGCTTACTACACCTGATCTGAGACCTGGAACAAAGGATGAGTACTCTAGAAATGACTAGATTCAAAATTTTCTAGTTAAAGTATCAAGAGTGAAGGATATGGAAAAAACAATCACCAGAGAAAAGGAGGACAGTGGGTCCCAGGGAGAGAAGGAAAACAATGGGCTGGGGACTTTCACCATTTCCCAGTAACGTTGGGCTCTGAATTTTCACAGCTGTTCCCAGGACTGCCCAACCAACATATTCCACTGTGATTCAGTGTAACTAAATCCTATGAAACTCAGACCCTTATTGTAACCAGTTGCCATTTTCTCTCTTGAAAATGTGTCCCTCACTGATATACTGAGTTCTGTCTCCATTTCTTTTTCTTTCTCTTTCATTTTGCTTTCAAAGAGTTTCATAAAATGTAAATATATCTACAGCACTTGCCATTTTGTGATTTCCAACTCATAACCCTGACTAAGCAGGTAAGATTTTACTTAAGTAACTAAATCCAAATGGAAATGTCTAAATCCTCCTTCTCTCTTCTCCTCCCTCTCCTTCTTTCCTAATGTGTATATTGAACCCAGGGTCTAGAACATGCTAGTAAGTCCTCTAACACTGAGCTATATGTCCAGGTCTTAGTTTATTACATTTGTGAGATAGGGTCCTACTAAGTTGCCCAGGTCAGCTTGAAACTTGCGATCCTCCTGCATCAGCCTCCCAATTAACTGGAATTACAGTTGTGCACCACCACACTGGGCTCAGATTTTATGTACCTCTTTAATTATTTCAGTTGTGCCTAATTGGGGTAGCATGGGGAAGCATAACTTGCAATTATGTTTCTGCAATACTAAACATTGAACAACAACATCTGCATGACTCCCTCTGTGGTGTCCCCAACTTTGTCTTGACTCTCCAGATTCAAGAAACCTGTTTCCATTTCATTTTTCTTTTCTTTGGTGCTGAGGTCAAACCCAGGGTCTTATGCGTGCTAAGCAAGCACTTTACCACTAAACTATACCCTAAGCCACAATCTGCTTCCTTTCTGAATTCATTATTATCTTTCACCATGCCAATAACAATTTCCTTTCACAGTTCCCACGGTGCTGAGCAATCCTCTCTACTGTGTCTTAACATTTTATTGAATTTGATTGTTTGTAAATTGTTCTCCCCTATTCTATGAATTTGATAGCAGAGATGTTGTGTGCCCTGTGACTAACCATGTTATCTGGATAGTCATTCATTCATTTTTATAGACCACGTATCTGCCATATTTTGCCAGTAAATCAAACTGAATGTCTGGTCTCAAACATCATGCATTCTGGTAAGGAAGAAAGATTTGTTTGTGTAAACACACATACAAGTAAATTAAAAAAAAATAATCTAGGCCACTGAGATGTGCTGTGTAAGTCAGTGAGGGATCAGAAATTCCAAATTGCCTAGAGTGCCCAGGGAAGGTCCCTTTGAAGAAGCAATATTTGAATTGACATTTGTATGTTGGAAAAAGGCTAGCAGTAAGGGTCTTGTAGAAACAAAAGTCTTCAGCAGAAGAAAATTGTGTTTATTTTCAGTGAAAGGAATGAAACCTGATGTGTGAGCAACAGAAATTAGGCAAGCAAGGCCAGTGTGGCTGGAGTGTCCTGGAGGATGGGAGAGTTGGGGTTGAGGAAGATAAAATGGAGAGACAGGCAAGAGTAATTTAAGATCAAGTTGGGCCTGGAGGCTGTACTGAGGAGCTTATCCCACTAGAAAGTTTAGGTACAGGAACAGAATATGATTCGTATATTAGAAAGGTCTCTTTGGCTGCTGAGTAGAGAGATACTTGAGACAGGCCAAAGGGCGTAGTTAAGGATTCAGTTAGGAGGCTGTTGCCATAGCCAAACAAAAGATGATGGTAATTTGCCCTTGGGTTGTGTCTGTAGACATGGTGAGACGTGGTCAGGATAGGATTCAAGTACATGGTATATATTCAGTAAATTTTAATGAAATGAACACATCCTAAATTTGCTTCCTATTACCTGTATTATCCTTTGGCTATTTATTTACCTTTGTAAGGCTCAATTTTCTCATATATAAGGTGACTATAAATTGATCTCAATACGACAATTAAATAATTCTGAGAAAAGCACCTAGCAGCCAATACTTATGCAATGGATGCTAATTTTCTGGGCCCATATTTTCTTATTTTCCCAAAGCAAATCATTTTATATGCTACAATCAGATAAAAACATATATTAACTTACCACCCACATCAAATTTCTGTAGTACATTTTATTGACTAGAGAAATAATGGTTTCATGATCATTCCTGATGGGCCTCTAAATTACATTTTCAGATGTGCTATTGGATCTCTCTCTCCAGCCGTGTTGATACTCAATATGTTTTTGACTTCACCTCTTCTGTTCTATTGCCTTCTTCTCCATTTGGAATGGACTTTCCTTGGTTCTTTCTCTCCAAACCTTCCCTGTCCCTCAAGAGCCACCACTCTTACCATGTGTAACACTGGTAGGCAGATTACTGCATGTTACAAGGCCTGTCTGTACACTATAATCATCTGAAGACACAAGCCATCTCGCTGGCTTTTTAAAAAAAATACTTATTTATTTGCTTTTAGTTGTACACAATGCATTTATTTTTATGTGGTGCTGAGGATCGAACCCGGGCCACACACATGCTAGAGGAGCGCTCTACCGCTGAGCTATAACCCCAGCCCATCTCACTGGCTTTTACACCCCCCCCCGTTGTAGTACATAGTGATTTAAAAACTTTACCTAAAATGTTTGAAAGGCAAAATCAACAACAACTTATCAATGGAATGAACAAACTCCTAAATAAAATTTAACTGGAATAAGTTTATATACATTGTGAATTACTCCTTCTTCTTAAATTGTATGAGGAATTTGCAGGGCAGAGTTGCTAGAATATTTTCTCCTGAAAGGGAGGATTTTTTTTTATTATGTGCTTTTTTTTCTTATGTTCAATTCATATTTTTTTTTTTTTGTTTTGAGTAAAACTCATCTGATTCCATCATTCTTTGCTTACTTGGTTACCCAGTAAATGAAAGAATCAACATTTTCATAATTTTAAGAGTATGCTAAATTTATGCAAGTCACTAAATTATATATTAGATAATCCCTTTCAGAAATAGCTGTCCTTCTGGCAATTTTATCAGAATGGTAGAATTTGAATTTATTAGTGTTTATGTTTGTACGTATGAGATTTGTAATTCATTAGTTATGCAAAAAAGTTATAGACCATGAAGACAGAAATGTGCTTTCCCCCATATTCTTTCCAGTTCCTTGCTGTCAGTGAAAAAAGACTTTATTCTCAGACCACTTAGTCCGGGTGCTATTTTGGGACTGCCAATTTGTGATATGACTATCCAAATACCATAGAGCACTGCTCCCTGTCACTCAAGGTGGCCGTTTCAGTCACCTTCCATTCAATGCCTGTCAATTTCCCCTTTATAATTTCTACTGCATTTCCTTTCCTCCTATTTTTGCTGCCACCAAAGTTCTTTTTCGGTCTTTAATTGGTCTTTCTCCAAGCTTCTTACACTGGCATGAAAAAAAAAAATCTTTCTTGGAGATTTTGTAGGAGAGTAGATGAGAGAACAGCTCCCCAAATCACATTGCTAGAGCTAAGTTCTTGTGACTCTCCTTAGCTGCACATCCAGAGACATGTCACTTTACCTTGCTGTACCTTTCCTTTCTTCATGAGTAAATTATAGCTGATAATGACACCTACCTCAGAGGACTGAAGGTTCTATGAGAAAATATGTGTAATGGCAACAATGACTTGCATAAAAAAGAAACAGTCAATAAATGTGACCTCTTACTACTAATAATCATAGTGCTGCCCTCTTAGAAGCAATAGATGGTTCTATAAATACCTGAAGTATTGTCCTCAACTTACTAAAGATTGTCTTGGCTTACTTGTGATTTTCCTTCCTAATCATCTCGCCTTATTTCCAACCAGAATTGAAAATTTAGTTTCATAAATAGTTTATGCTTTACTAATTCCTTTGCAAGCACCACTGCCCAGGGGGAAATTCTTTCTCCTCTTTTTCAACTATCAAAATCTGACTGTTTGCTGAAGTTAACTTTCTTTTAATATGAAATAGTTAGTTGTCAGCTCTGTCCACAGTAATTTTTTTTTTCTCCTTTGGAATCTGAAAGCAGATAGTATCAACACCATTCATAGAGACCTTAAGCTATAACCACGTTCACAGCCCTCATCTCCTACCAAGGCAGCGAAGCCCTCATCTCCTACCCGAGGCAGTGAAGCCCTAGAGAGTTTTCTCTTCCAATGTACCATGTACTTTTCTTTGTATGCTCTAGCTAAGAATATCCTTGGAATGATTTCTATATTATAATCTACAAAACTCACAGTGTTGACAACCACCTAGGATTCTTGTTCGTATGGTGATTTTAAAGTGTTTTATCTTTTTGTTAACCTCTAATTGCTTATAGAATCTTAGAAAGAGAATAATATCTTTGCACAACCATTACCAAGACTGCAGGTAGAGATAAAAGTGCCATTTCTAATGTTCAGAAAGACATTTGGTAAACTGATAGAGTACTGCCAAAGCTTTTGTTCAAACTCTCGTCATTTGTGGATAATGTCAATGGGCTTCCAGGTCCCTGTCTCTTTGGTACCTCTCCTTACAATCTTGTTTTCTAACCTCCAGTCACAAATCTTTTTAAAGACTTTTCTACTTCAAGCCCTCACCATTGTACTCAAAAAGAGCAACAAATATCTTCTAAAAAGACCCTGTGTGGTCAGGCTTCTTTTTCCCCCAGCTTTTTCTGCTCAATCAATACTGAAATACAAGCCATTCTCCAAATACCTCACTCTATATTACCCTTCCATGACTTTCTACCATGCCTGTTCCTTCTTCCAGGAAAATTCTTCTTCACATCACAGTGGTAACAATCCAAACTCGTTCTTCAGAGACTTTATCCTTCCTGTTAAGATTCCAGGATCTTTCCCTGGAAGCACTAATTCTCCTACACAATATTATACTTTCTATGTACTCTGGATATTGTACTTATATTTTTCATTTAAAGTTTATAATTTTATTTAAACATATTAAGTAAATTGAATTACAATTTACTGCAGTACATGCTACAGCACAGATTTACCTAATTTGTTCTTTTGTTCATCTGAACCACTTCATATTCTTTAAGATGTAACAGTGGTTTTAAAGAGCAAAGATTCTAGATGTAGACAGATTAGGCACTAGATCTCACAAGATGACAGCTAATACACACTTGTTATTTACTGTATACCCAGCACTATCCTAAGTATTTGTAAGTATTAACTCATCTAGTCTTCACAACAATCCAATAAGATATGCACTGACACATGACATTAAAGAAAAGAGGCCCCTTGGAGTCACAGAGTCATTGAAAGGCAGAGCCCAAATTTGAACCCAAACACCTGTTTATAGAATTGGCTCTCTTGACTCCCATGCTATCCTTTAGTTAATTCACTTCTCTGGAACTTTAAATAACTGAAAAAAGTGTCACTTTCCTCACTGTAAGCATAAAAACAAAAGACAGGACCCCATCTTTCTTTCCCTATGGTTCCCATTTTTTTAGAAGTGGCAGATATTTATGTGACCACTGGTTGATGGATAAGGTCTGTACCTCTTCACTGTCACACATTTCAATCCTCAACCCTTTAAGAGAATAAAGGAACTATCACTTTTCTTTTTACTCTATAATAATAGGTTCTGTATCTTGGACACAGGGAGGTTATCCTGGTTTATATAATTGAATGAAAAAGCTAAATTTGTTGTTATTTGTCTCAGTGAAATTGATCATGTGTAACTGAATTATGAAGTCATTCTTTGGTTGAAAATATATCTTTAGAAAAACTTATTGATTTACTGTGTTATATGACAAATACTTAAGTTATTGAAAAAACTAGAAGAAATAAATATATGGATTTTTAAGAATAAGATATAAGTCAAATGATTTGACAATTTAATCTATTTCTTAATGTTGTATCAGAGAATAAATTTTCCTTGCACAACATCAGCAGGAAATGTACACAGAATTTACACTATTATTAATTGTAAATGTACACTATTGTTAATGTGTTTTATTCCACTAAAATTCAACATTCAAGAGGGTAAACAGGATATAATATCCTCAAATTTTAACCAAAGAATGAGCTTATTATAACTCCATTATTCAGGAATCTGCACTAATTGACCAATTCTATGATAATCAAAAATGATTTTAAGAAACTGGTTGAAATTCTGGTCAGCAAATGTGAACAAAGTATGGTATCATCTACACTTTTTTTAAAACATATGCAAGCCAAAAATACATATCTTAGTTAACATAATTATTCTAAACAGAAATATGTCACAAATCCCAATCAGCTGCTTCAGAACATTGATTATCTAAATATACATATTTAGCTCTATAAAATTAAGAGTTTCAAGTTCAACACTAACAAGGCTGACTTGATTTTGGAATCATAGCATAGTGTGATTTTTGTGTGTGCAAATGCAATACATGTGTATCCTGTTGCTACATATTTCACATTCAATAAAAATGCATAAAATCCATGACACATTTAAGTGGTGTTTTATGTAGACTCAGTAACACACACTAGGCTGTTTAGATTTGAAATAAATTGATTACATTAAACTCCAAATTTATTCATATTTAAAACTGTTTTTTTTTTTCTTCAAGCTGCTGTGAAATATAGGTCATAGTCTCAGGAAAGAAATTAAATTTATTTGTGAATTTGAGTTGGGATTTACATAATTTCCTTCCTCAATTTATTTTGCGTTTAATCATTTTAAAAAACCATTAGAAAGGTGTAAACATACAAGAAAATGTGATTAAGCAATGCAATTACTCATGCTGTTACTGAAAACAAGAGGGGCTCATATTACTTTCTACTAAACAATCTTACTTTTGCTAGACCTTCTGGTCTACTCCCCAGTCCCCTCCTGATAGTAATCAGGGTCTTGCCGGAGAATATTGTTAATTTTTCAAGTTATGTGGATACCATTTAGATTAGATTCAGAGCCTTATCTGATTTTGAGCCCCCTTTCATTCAGATTAGAGACTTATGGCTTCCATGCTGCTGAGGTTATACATATTCTATACTCTTCTGGGGGCAGGATGTTGATAATAATGTTAGTCAGTACACAGGATATCAGTCACATAAGGGTATGTAGCCAACAGCCAATGAGTGGGACAGGGGGACTTCCCCTGTCTTCTGGTTCATAATTTAGTGCTCTCTGCCCTCAAATCTCCCATGTCATTGTCACTTTGTAATATCCTCCCTATTCCTTATATCATCCTAAGCTCTCTTTTAGTGATTGCACTAGGGAAAATATTTGAGGTTTTAAAATGTGTAAGTTCTAAGAGCATGTGCAAGAAAATAAGAAATTCAATTTTAGAAGGAAGGCAGTTATGTCAAATTTTTAAAGTCCATTAATGAATTGTTTATTTTTTGTTTGCTAGTATTTCATTCTATTAGGGATGGGCAAGTTACATTATATTTCTTGAAGTCATTTTCTTCATAAAACTTTGATATCATTAGTAAAAAGAAGACCCAATTTATAGGATGGCATGAAAACAATGCCTTAAAATTCCTATGTCAAATATATTTATTATTTTAAAAAGAGCTTACAAACTTCATTTGCCAGCATGATTGGCTAGCATTCCAACCACACCTTGTCTCACAGTTTTAGGAATACCTTACTAGAGCTTTCCCTAATACCATACTTTATCTTAACTTTAGTTAATACTGCATTGTTAAAAAAATTATCTTGGACAATTAATAATTAGAGTATTAATAGATACTAACAGATAATAGATAAGTTTTCTTGAAGTATTAATAATTAATAAAATTAGAGTAGAAAAACAATATAAAATTACTATTTAACGAAGTTACATTACAAAGTACATGACCTAATATTAATATGTAAAATATCTATAAAGACAACTCGTAACACTCTTTGCAGCTTCCTGTATACTTGCATCTCATTGGAACCATTTTATTTATGAAAAAAAAAAACTTGCTTTAAATTTGAAAATTAATATCTCACCCTCAGTACAAAGTCTTAATGAATTCACCCTGTTACTAATGTCGAGTACATACCAGAGTAAATATGTTAAAAATATTATGCACATTTTGTTTTACTTTTTACATTGAGACACAGCTTTTTTGAGGACTCAATCATATACTGTCCCTTTGTTTCCAAGATCAGGATTTAAATGTAAAACCATTATCTGAGTAATACACAGTTTTAAGCTTTAAAATTTAATTAGTAGAATAAGAAATAATGGAAAGAACACACATTCAACCAATTAAGGATTACTTTGGATTCTCTAGATACTAAGGTTCTGCTGGGAAGACTCAACATTTGATCCTTTCTGGCTAACTGTAGTTCCATTAGTTGACAAATAAGTTTGCCTCTAGAAAAGAATGGATGTGGAGAGCTACAGCCCTATAAAAGGCTCTGGCAGGTTCAGACTTGCAGCACAATTGGTAGCAAACACATGTCCTGAAGGATTACTTTAGTTTACTGAGTGCCACGTTAACTCCTAAAGCAGGACCTTAGTACTAGAGGAAATGAGGTCCCCAGGGTCTTTAGACAGCGACCTAACAAAACTGAAGAAATAAGTGCCAGAAAGATCAACATAATTAATTTGAATGTGAACATTTCTCTGAACCAATGATTCCTTTTATTGTGTGGAAATGAATACATTTCACAGTTTTCACTTTAGGTCAGAGGCAGTGCAGCTTGTATTACAACCAAAAAGAAGAAAGAAAAAAAAAAAAAAAGAAAGGAAGAAAAGAAATACTAAAGAGAAAAGAAAAAGAGGATGTTGCTGAAAAAATAAACACGTTTAGTAGCCATTGTGATTCAACTTACCCAGATGTGCTTTTCATGAGATGGAGAAGGACGGATGGAAAAGAAAAGCACACAAATGTTAATGGATACATTTCAATCAAAGAAAGCCATGGAATAAAACAAGAGCATCATTTTAGGTGTGAGAAGCGCAGATATGAGATGACATGGTGCCTTTTTTAATGTCACCATGACACACATACTCACTGTGTTCAAAAGCTTGGTCGGGCTGAGGGCAGTTCTAATAGTTGACCAAAAACTCTGTCTTGAGTATGAGTCATTCTGAAACATGCATGACCACATTTTCCAGTCTCTAGTACATCCCAGGAAGAAAAGCAAGGTACCTCAGGCCACATCTGAATTACTTTAAAAATAGAGGCAGGGACCTACTAAATGGCATTCAGAATTTCAAATAGCCCTATAAGCCCACTGCCAAAGCTCTGAAGAGGGGCACAGCAGAACTCTGCAGAGGCAGAAATTGGAAGTGGAGTAAGCAATAGTTTGAAGGTCAAAATATCTGGATTCTAATTTGTCTAATTTGACAACTTGGTCAAAATTCCTTGAAGATTCTGATCTTCAATTTCCTCAATCTTATCTGGAGCAAGAAGACAATTGTAAAGTCCACTCCAGGTCCAAAATGTTTTATTCTAATAAGTACTACAATAACAATGATTATTTTTGTGTAACTATGCATGTACCAGTAATCAGAACACAAGAAAATGCGAAGAATTTGATTATTCTTCTCCTCTTGCTTCATTACTTCCTGTTTTATTTGAACTAGAAAAATAGATGTTAAGTTCATGCCATTTATGTTGCTTTCAATAGAAATACTTGATGAGGTATTTATGAAAGTTGTTTTGAAGAAAAAAATGAGCTGGATTGATTCCTTGATATTACTAGAAATCATCAGAAAATGACACTGATTTAAATGTAGCTTTTGAAGTACCATTTACTCCCTGGATGTAGTAGAGGCATTGGAAAAATGTGGAAGTTAACTAATAGAACAAAAAAGCAATGGAAATATTGTTTTTAAATTTCTAAGCAAGCATTATAGACTAAATCTTAGAAAAATGAAACTGTTACTACAATTCAATTCATAAAATATATTCAATATAACAAAATATGGAACAGAAATTCCTATTTCAAAAATTAGACAAGTTAGAGCATTTCCTTTTTTATTGCACAATTATTATAAAGAAAAGGTTGATGTGCAATGGAACACCCTGCACATGCCTCATCTAAAGGCATTCATTCAGAGAAACCATGTATTTTTTATTAAAGGGGCATTTTGGAAATATGCAAATTCTTTGGCCTTAGCTCCACAACAGCTGTGGCAAGCTCTTTGGATTTTCACATAAACAAAAACATAAATGTTCATAAAAAGTGAAACCACAATATATTAAGAAATTGATCATCATACATGCAACAGAAATAGAATTAAGACCAAAAAGAGATCGTTTTTAGGTGTTTAAAATGGTTTTCTTGTCAACATACCTGTGAACTCTATGATGAGCTCTAAGAAAAAAAAGTAACATCTGAGCTTTCTAGGAAAGTTGCCAAAAACATTTGGAACTAGTTATTATATTACCCTGAGAAAATAATTTTCCTTAACCTAACAGCTATCTAGAAATCACTTTCCAATAAAACAAAGTGATTAAATTTGCATATAGTAAAATACTAATATTATTCAGAACTTCATTCATTTTCTATTAAAATAGGAAACTTATGCCAATGAAAACACCTAAAAATATGAACTGTAAGAGAAATATGAAAATAAACAGGAAACACAAATTTAAAAGTATTGCTTGAGGTTCTAATATTTTGGTCTCTCCAATGAGTATACGTTGTTTGATTTCTCATAGTTCTTATAAACTTTCAACAAATTTAAGAGCCATTGTGAACAGTTATTTTCAGTCTATAATATTAAAATATTTCAGCCATGATTTTCTGAAATGTGTTCTGCAAAGAATAAAAATCTATAGTCATAAATGACTCAGACTTTATGATAATATAAATGTCATGTAGTAGGTAATATATATTTGCAGAGGATTTTTTTGTTCCTGTGGACAAAGTGTTCAATTTTTCTTCATTTAAAAATTAATATATCCTTTCTTACAAACTTGTATTTACATGAAGATATAACCTTATCATTCTTTTCTCTCTTCATTCCAAAGTATTAAGTTTATGATAATAATAGGAGAGATTTGTTGTGAATAAATATTCTACAGTTAATGATCACTGTAATAGGTGAGCAAGTTTTAACCAATACAGAAAAGAGCAGGTTATGATACCATCAAATGGATAAGATCAAATTCAATTATGGACATAATGTTTTCCTTGGGAACATCAGCATACACCTGGACACAAGAAGAAGAATGGACTCACTATTATCTGTCTTCTTTTCTAAAATAGGCTTTAAACTTTTTCAGTTGTCTCACTTTAATCTTCCAGATCATCTACCAAATGAATGGACTTTCTGTTTGTAAACTTGTCGACTTTGGATTTAAAACTTCAGATGAGAAAAAATTCACTACATGAGTTTCATATATGGAAGATAATTATCTCTTGTTTCTTAAGGTTCAAGTCGGTGACTTAGAAATATTTTTAAATCAAATATTAACACCAATTTGTGAAGTGTGTATCTGGAAAAGAAAAGTTCAATGAAAGGATTTCTTTTAATATGTTGAGGTGAGAATGTTAGAATGTCTCATTGGGGAAAAGACAAAGATGACAACAGAAGTTGAAAGTATAAGAGCAAGAAAGGAAGTCAACATAAAAAGACCTAGGAGATGGCAAGAGATGATCCTGAGTAAGAACATGGTTGCTAAGCTTTCTGATGATTCCTGTATCTCTCACTCTCTGATTATAAGCTCATGAACAGATGTATATGTGAGGACAGTGGACTCTCTACCATGAGTTGCACAAAGTAAAAAAAAAAAAAAAAAAAAAAAAAAAAAGTGAGAGAGAATTATTAGGGTGACTGGGAAGTGTACAACACCCAAATGAAACTGGTCCAAGTTTTCTGTTCTACTTTTCTCCAGCTGCACAGGCATTTCCAAATGTGTATATGGAGAAAGAAAATTTCTTGCTGGTTGTGGATATGATATGTAGATGGAACTAATGAAAAAGAGGTAAAGAAATTTAATAATTTTTTGAGTGTATGAAAATTGAGGGTCTCGAATCTAAGCTGAAAAAGGAGGAAGAGGAATACAGAAAGGGGACAATGCACTATGGAAGTTAGAAAAAAAGATGATCGCAATACAGCAAAATAAAGAGAGAAAAGACTGTGGCTGGGGAAAAATTACATTTTTGAATTAGTATATTTAGAAGAACAATTTAGTGTGAAGATGGCTCTGGGGAGTGTGTGATTTGGTGCAGAGAATGACATTGGAAGTGATAAAGCCATAAAACTAAAAAGTTAGGCTGGGAATGAGTGAGCTATTTGGATATAAAATCATCTGAGGATGATGGCAGGCATTGCTTTTTACACAAGGACAGATGATGGGACACATGTGGAAATAAATAGCCAAACAGATTATTGGTGGTCCTTGTAAATAAAAGAAAACAGTTCAGAAGTTTTAAGTATGGCTCATCATCACACTACTTCAAATAACTTTTCCTGAATATTAACTTCAAGTAACTAAAATATTTGACACTTCTTAAAAGGGGTTAATAAATCTTTACTCCTCCAAACATTTTATTATTCATTTTTCAGCCAACTTAATGAAGCCAAGCCCCAAATTAATATTTTGATGAGGTAGAATTTAAAATTGACATTTATATTGTATATTTGCGCATATGTGAATAAAATAAATACACATGATACATGTACATTTAAGTGAAAAGTCTTCAACATAAAACTATTTTCCATAAAATCACTGAAAGAGGATATACACAATTTCTGTCCTTCATAGAAGTCTGGAGACATGTATAAAGTCTAAAATGGTGTGAATATACTTTGTATACAACCAGAGACATGTAAAAATGTGCTCTGTAAGTATAATATGAAATGTAATGCATTCTGCTGTCATTTATAACAACTTAGAAAAAAAAAGAATATATAAAAAACAGGGTAAAAAAGGGATTTTAATACAGAGAAGAAAAAAATGCTTTTCCATTCTTGAATTTCAGAGAGAAATTCCAGGGCAAAAGGAAGACAGTTGGCATTAATGTATGCCTGAAATTTGAATATTCTGTGTAACCAGTCACCTAAGCTTAAAAATAAAAACAAATTGTCTTGATTAAAAAAAAAAAAAAAAGTCTGGAGACATGGAAGAGAACTTGCTTCACGAATAGCCAATTTTAAACAACTGTGGAAAGAAACCACATCTTCCAAGACCTTATGAACAGCATTATATGGAGCCAATAAAAGACCCTATATTTGTAGGACAAATATAGAACATTCTTCCAAATTAGAAAGCCAGTATTATATTTAAATATATCTTATTAGTGCCTTTTAATAAAGGAAACAATTTATCTTTGCCATTAGATGCTAACTTGTAAGTTTTAGTGAAATGAAAGTTTAAATTGATTCAAGCATACAACTTCCATTTCTCACATGGCTTGTTTTCTAGTGAATGTTACTATTATTATATCAAACTTTGGAATACTATGTGTGGCTAATTACATCAGAAAAAGGCGATTTTATAACACAGCTACATCTCATGTTTTGAAACTATCCTCTCACTCTTAGGAAAGGTATGTGTTTTGAATATAGTTGCTGCTCAGTTTGAAAGACAGGGTGGAGGCAGATAAGAAACTAATTATTACCTAGGAGAAAAAAAAATATGCTACTCTTTCAGAATATAAAGAAAAAGAGGGATTCTTTATTCACACCCTACATATACCATCAATATATATAGAGAGATGATTCAAGGTCCTGTTAAGATTAGACTACATGGGCTGGGGTTGTAGCTCAGCGGCAGAACGCTCGCCTTGCACGTGCACGGCCCGGGTTCGATCCTCAGCACCACGTAAATATAAATGCATTGCATTGTGTACAAATAAAGTAAATAAATAAATATTAAAAAAAAAGATTGGACTACATGCCCTTTAGATCAAGGCTCTACCTCAGATACTAAACAATCCAGAGGAAGAGTGGGCTCTGAAGATATCCATTATTGTATACCAAAGTGTCTAGAAAATGGCACTTTCTCATATGTGAAAGAAAATAGCAGTTTCCACCTTGAGGCTTGTGGAAAAAAAAAAAAAGAGGTATTACATGTAAAATTCACAGAAGAGTGTCTTGCTTTGCTTATTGCAATGTCTCAATGTGATTTATATAGTTATTATACATAAAACAGATGTTATTATCACGACTTTGACAAAGACAAGGAGGAAAGTGAAACAGAATAAATGTATACAAGGAAGTAGGAATATGGAATTTCATAAGCAAGAAATAGATATTATGTATATTAAGACCATGAAGTGCAAAGTTGGAAATGGAGAGAGAGAAAGCTGGTGAGATAAGCAGGAACCAGATAATGTAGGGATTTGTGGGCTGTATAAAGGTATTTGAAATTTATCCTGGGGCTGCTGGGGAATCTTTAAGAGGTTTTAGACAGGTTCAGAGATATGATTTAGAAAAATCTCCTTAGCTGAAGTATGAAAAATGGATTACAGGAAGGCAAGTTGGAAGTAGGGAGATTGTTATAGTCTGGACCTGAGCTTGAAAAAAGAAAATCAATATGTTTAGAGATTTTTAAAGAGTTGCGATGGTCTAAAATTGGTGATGCTATAGGGAGCACATGGAGGAAAAATAAGGACAAGGAAGAATAGCAGTCAAGAAACAGCCTAGGTTTCAGGTTTGCTCAGGAAGGTAGAAATAACTGCTCTCATTCCTGTTTCATTTTCTGAGTTTTCCTCTTTTTTCTAGAGTTGTATCAATATCTGGCTTCTCTTTATGCATTCAGATATTCAGAAACTGAATTTTGAGTATTTACAATATGTGGGGGTCTGTATGACAAAAAATTAAAAATTGTGAATTTTCTTGTGTAAATCATATAAAGAATCACAGGATATCAGAGCAGGCACAATTTTAAGAGAGTAGAGTTCATTCTCTTACCTGAAAGTTGATTTCCCCATAATAAACCTGCCATCATAAATATACACATCAGGTCTTTATTAGACACATTCATGGGGATCAACTTTCTTTCCATGTGACCAATTGTACTAGGAGCCTGTGATCCCTATTAGTTTTCATTTGGAGTCAGCTCAAAATTGTTTGTCATAACCTCTGACTTCTGGCCCACCGTTTTTAACAGAAGGCCATGAAAACACAGGTGATGGATGGTTCTTTCTCTGAGCAGCATCTGGATCTTTGTTCTCCACACTCTACACGTTTAATCATCATTCACTCTTATGGTTATGTTTCTCTGAATACATTTTTTAAAATTTTTTAAAATTTTTTTGGTACTAGGGATTGAATTCAGGGGCACTCAGACACTGAGCCATATCCCCAGCCCTATTTTGTATTTTATTTAGAGACAGGGTCTCACTGAGTTGCTTAGCGCCTCACTTTTTGCCAAGGCTGGTTTTGAACTTGCAATCCTCCTGTCTCAGCCTCTCCAGCTGCTGGGATTACATGCATGCACCACCGTGCCTGACTACATGTTGGTTTTAATACATACACTTCAAATATATTTCCCAGAAGTTAACACAGTATTCATAGGATATGGTCAGTGCATAGAATTTTGATTATCTCATTACTTTTGTGGCTATTGAAAAAATTAAACTTCTTTTTCAGACATTGTTCATTTGTCTGTTTTGCAGATAAATTTTTATTAGGCGCTGCTGCAGTGAAGTCATATATAAATTCTATGTATATGTAAAATACAGGAATATATTTGCATATCTATACATATATTTTCCTATGCATAACTAATCAATAACCGTATTGAAGTTGGCAGCAAGATCATCTTTAATAAAGTCACCTTGTTAAATTTGGCTACCTCCGTAAAGGTCTTTCATAAAATGTTTTATCTAAAAACTTAAAATATGTGTTCTAGTTTCATACTTTGACAAAATCTGATGCTTTTGTTTAAATTGCTTCTAAAGGTGCCAGGTGTGCACTTTCTATTCCACTCAGCCATCATCAATTCATTTATTCAACCCCTTTGGTTACAAAGGTCATTTGCCTTTAGGCTCTAGAAGATCTTTTAAATAAGAACAATGGGTAGCTTTTATGGTATGGGGATTTTCTGATTTTCTTAAAAGATTCTGGACCCTGAAATACTTCAGTGCACTAATTTGTTTCCATTTCTTTCTCTAAAAACTTTTTGTAAAAGGGATCTGTACATTTGAAATATCAGTACTTTATAATACAGTTCATGGGACATAACAGACATTAAGTGTAGGAATGAAAAATTATTGATGGTCAAATTAATCTTGAATTCTTTTAACCTATAATTTACTGCAGTCAAATAAATGATATGAATTCATTTAGAAAACTATTCTTCTAGTATTTCTAAATATTGTAAGTTTAATTTCCATGTAAAAATTCTTATTTTACTCTTTCTAGGTCAAAAAGCTTTCTTCTGGGAAGAAATTATGAAGAAACAAAGGGCTCTGTAAAGTTTGAGCATTCTGCTCTTGACTGAAAACAGCCTTATTTCTTCCATTTTTTCCTTTGTCCAAATAGATCAGATATAACCAGAGATAAAAAAGACAGCACTTTGGTTTTCCTTACCTTTATTTTTCCTAACAAATTTCAGCACATTGTGGCCATTAGCCTCTGGTCTTATTTTTATGCAGGTTCAGGGAATTCCTACAATTGTCCATGGTTGGAGCTCAGCAGGGCTATATAGGATTAGGGGGCATAGAAGTGACAGCTTGATCTCAGTGGATGCGCAAAGAGCACAGGTCTGGAGTTCCAGGTAGGAAATTCAGACACATTTTCCCATGGAATATTGAGAACATTAGATTCAGGTTCTAAAATATTCTACTTCTTCATTGGATCCTTTGTGTTGGTTGCCCAGAACTGTTCCCCAAATAGCTATATCTGCACTAAATGAACCCTTGGTTATAAAAAAATCGTTTCAAGTGTAAATACCTGTTCAACACTAGGCAGTTCATGTGATTTCACCTAACACCTCAACTTTGGAACATGGTGAAGGAGGAATATATGTTCTCAACAATACTGCAGAAATATTTTATGATTTCTTCCTGTTAAAATGTAGTTCTCCTGGCTTTATTGTCTCTAATTTGTGAGAGACTTCAATACTCTCCCACTGGATCCTCATTTGGCTTTATCCCGTTAATTTCTAAAGGGAGCCTACAAAACAGATTTTTGTGGGGGGAAACGCAGATATTTACCTTCCACCTCTCACTACTTAAATGATATAGTGTATTCAGAGCTTTTGACAAGTCTTAAAAATTAACTTTTGGACTTCAACTCATTTATAAGTTAATTTGGCATACAGTTACTTAATAAATATTTATTAAATGAAAGAATGTTGTGGAGTTTTTATAATACCTCAAGAATGAATATTTTCAGTGACATTTATTTTGCTTAGAGATATGCACATTCTGAACCTTCCTAATGCCAAAGATTAAAAGTGCAGAATCTCAAAACACATTAAAGATTATGCACTGAAGGAGACCCTTAGGATTGAGATGGGAATAAATTAACTAAATCTATACAGCTTCACTTTTATGTCTTTGAAGTTCTAACATAATGATTCATTGGTAGTGATTAGCTGTGACTGCCATGCTCTGAGGATCAAAATGTTTCTCTGGAGAGGATACTGCTGATAGCTGAGCTGGGATGTTAATTTCATTTTAATGATGTTGAAAAATTGATTTGAATATGAAATCCATGTTCATTTAGCAGTGTTATCCATGGAGAATGTAGAAAATTCTAGCACATAACAATATGTTATCAATACTGTAACTGAAGATTGGAAATGATAAATTACTCAGGATGTTAAAATTAATGGTATTTTTTCATTTAAGTATCAATATACAGAAGATTTCAGCATCCATATGTTTTACTAAGTAATTATATGTTGTGTGCACTCTCAGACAGACTTCAGGCTGAGGTCAGATGCTCTGATAGAAGAACAGTACCCATGTGACAACATGCAGGAAGGGAAAAGGAGACAAGGTTTTCTAGACACGTGGGTATTGCAGCACACCCAATATTATTGATTTGCTGTTTCCTACCATGGAACAATATCTGGAAATATAAGCAAGATAAATGCCAGGAAGGAAAATAAAAGTAGAACGAAACTATGAACAGTTGTTTTGTAAGCTGTTCTAAACCAGGTGTGTTAAATTTGCCACATGGTAAATGTAACCTCAAAAGAGACCTTTTTTTGAGATTGCCAACATTATAAATTTCTTCACTTTGTAGGAATTTAGAATGTTTCAAATTCTGCTCTTGAAAGTATCTTCCTCGTGTTTTTAAAAATTTATTAAAAAAATATTCCACAAATAACTTCTCTAGAGAAGATTTCTTTAAAGACACAGATGGTCATTGTTAGATATCTGACATCCTAGTAAAGTTGAAAGTACGTTTCTCTCTAGCTTTGCTTATCACCACAGAGACTAATGAATATGCTATGCAGATTGGTATGGTGTGCCTAGGTTTAAGTTGAATACTGTGGACTGGAAACATCTGCAGTGCAAATGGACAGAATGCAAAAACAACTGATAGGAAACATATAATCACAACTGTCCATGTATAACATATAGTGCTCCATTTATTGTTTTTGTTTATTTTTTCAATAAAATATTCTTAAAATTTCTTTCCATCTTAAAAGACCTGCATGTATGAAATTTGAACATAGAAAATAATGCAATCCCTTAAAGCTAAATGAAAGAAGATACATTGTTGCTTTAAAAAGGAAAATTGGAAAGGTTTAAATGAAATTTGAGACAGGAGAACTTGAGAACAAGCTGCTAATACCTAAAAATAATTAAGAATATGAAAATTTGATAGAAATAATTTTTGAAACCAGGTAATTTAAAAGTAATTTATCTTGTCATTATATGAAGACTCATCATTTTCTGATAACCCAGAAACAAAAACACTGAGTCAGAAATGTCCTGACTAAGGGTTAGCACTTATTCATTTACATCTTATGAACACTAGTTGCATATTTATGCCCATAGGGTTTCTTGTTATGGAACAGCCAATAAAAAGGGAAATACTTTCGCATTTTCTTTAGTTAACTCTGCCTTGCCTTGTTGGAGCCATTAACTCAAATGCTATTATTCTATAGGAAAATAATTATACTAAGAAATGTTAGCCATCATTGCCTTAAGAATATTCTTAATAGTCTTCCTAATGTTAAAGACAAGTATTCTATGTAATACATTACACAGTTGTATTTTGTCAAAATGCTGAAAAATAAAATACAAAGTCAAGCGTGGTAAATTCTTCAACTAAGTACAGAACCAAAATCAAAGATCTAACTTGGGAGTTAAGAAATAATTCTATGAAATTACTATCAAATCAATCCAAGGGCATGTGAAGTTAATAATAAGTAACCTTAAACACTTTAAGTAATTATAATATAATAATACAATTTATATAAATTACTTATAATATATATAAGTAATATATAACTGGAATGTTTAACTTTAGCAGCTGTTGAAAAGGTTATTTAACTTGGTCCCTAAAACAAGCAATAAATTATGCAGTACACATGCTCGATATAAATCTTATATACAAATGGAAAATCTGGTTAGATTGCTATTGATTGTAAGTACTTCTTTGTGGGAGCAAGGAGAATTAACTTAAGGGAATATACCATGGCCATTAGCCTAAGATGAGTTTTAATTTTTCACGTTCCTTTAGACTTGAAGTAAACTAAAATTTTTTAAAATTCTATCAATTAATATTTTATAGAAGAATGTCTTCTCCATATATAATCACAAAATTAAATATGTAATTTCTTGACAGCACTTAATGAAATTAAGATAACATTATGATAATATTTAATTATATTTTTGAGTAACTAAAGTAACTAAGTAACTAAAGAAATATTTGCCATTGAATATGACTGAGCATGTACTTGTTATCAAGAAATAATATTCTTAAGAACATATTTTTCTGGATAGTATTTCTATTGAATCTACCTAATTTTAGGAATTAGCAAACTAATAAACAATTAGTGGACTCTTTTGCAACTTGCAAGCATGTTTCCCATTATTAGTAAACATTTGCAAGGCAGATTAAAAAGTCAAAACTTGAAGTTAATTGATTAACCTGTGTACCATAACCATAGGAATTTATCTGTTGAAAAATCATGATTAGAACAATGAGTATTCTTTCATAAGAAAGAAGGAAAACATGAAAACCATAAATGATGCAATGAATATTTGAAAGAGAGATGAAAAGGAGTAACTGGCTAAAAGATTCCGGAATAAAGAGAAATTATTTTGCTTTTAAAGAACATGTTCTAAGGGTGCTATTTTGTCACTGAAAATGTTACTATGTCTCTTAAAATATGTTATTTATGGACTCCCTTCTTTGCAACAGCTGCTGAGACTCAAAATTTGCCAATTTTGCAAGTCAGTTAAATGTTCCATATTATATATGAATGAAAAGATTCACTATCAGTTTCCTGACAGATGCAAAACAATCTGCTGTGAGTCTAAAATAAGTTTATATTTAATAAGTCAGAGAAATGTTTCTTCTTTCAAATACTGTGTTATAAAGAGTAGACACTTTTAATTGCCCTGAGAGGAAACACAAAGTTAGTCAGTATCCTCTCATTTTATCATACCAATTCAATACTGAACTGGTACTGGTACATCAAATAGAGTATTACTTTATTTTTAAGGCTATATTTATGAATTTTAAATATCCTTGAATTTTGGTCACTTAAAAGAAACGGTTTATTCTGTCACAAGCTTATAATTATTTTAAACTGAAGCTTATAATCAGGAAACATAAGTATTGAGTTGTTTTAGGTAATACTAGGAAAATATTGGCCTCAGTTTAGTGATTGCTTCTAATCACTATTTTCTTAATTCCCCACAAAAAAAAAAGATAAAGAATAAATAAAAGTTAGAAAAAGGAGGGAAAAACAATCCCCAAACCTACTTTTTTTTCAGTCTTCTATCCTTTTCAGCTTGAGTTCCAAGTTTGCCTAAGCCCAGGGATTCCTGAGCTGCAGCTTCAGTTTCCATAAAGCCACCTGTGAAGAAGGAAGTGTACAGATTAGGTTATAGAAATTAAATTTTTAAAACTTAATTTTAGTAACTGTTTACTATCACTTTAAAAAAAAATTCTTGTATTTTCAACCCAACAACATAAAATGACATGGTTATATACATAAACATATGTCAAAAGAAGAAAAAGAAGTACCTATTGATGTTCTGTTTAATTATACAATAATCCATGAGAAATTTAAAAAAATGTGGCCTGTAAACTGACACACATTGAATATACAGGCCCCAAGCTTCAAGGTCAATTTTTCTGCATTTCTTATGGAAAATAAGAGTGAATATTTGTGTAGTATGAGAAATTATTTTCCAACATTTAAATATTTGTGATATATATATATAAATGGTAGCCCACTGAAAAGAAACTTAGGTGCATATTTTAAATTCTGCACTGAGAGAATGGAGAAACATTTGCAGACTTCTAAAAGTTCTTCATGTACTGCTCCTAGAACTTACTTCTGTTTAGCTGGCCAGCTCTTTAGTTTCATGATAATCCTCAGTTCAAATAATTCGTATGTTCTGGGGAGGATTTTTTTTTTAAACTTTATAATACCTGGAAAAAATTGGAATTCTTTCTTCAAAAGACTCTAATCAGAATAGCGTCTACCTAGCATATAAAAGATTATTTGAATTAGTGTCAATATTTATTGGCTTCAGAATAATATAATGTGTAGCTATAGCCTTGAAATGAAAAGTTTAAAAAGTTTTATGGGTATCAAGACATAGAACCACACATTATTACAGTGAAATTATTTTATTCCAAACCTCTACACATATAATTGATTCATAGATTATAATTATAAAATGAGGACTTAATATTGTTCTCTGCTTTCTCTTTGGTATTTAGCATACTGTGAGAAAAATAAAGTCAAGCTAAACAAAAAGTGCTATTTTTAAGTGAACTAAAGTATTTATATATTTTTAAAGTAGAAGAAATTTAGATTACAGTTAAGCTCAACATTAGAAAGATTTAAGCTAATACTAACTCTTATAAGAGGTAATCCCAGGATTTCACTAGTGTATCAGTAAATAAGAACTATGCAACTTTCACTTGCCTCTCCTTCGAGGGGATATTTTCTTATTTAACATTAGCAGGATTTGACCAAGGTATGACTTTCTCTTTATCAAAATGAAAGAGCATAATTATTTGCTAATGTTTTTCATAAATTCATTTTAGCAACTCAATTATAACATTGAATATTGTTAATTCTGGAATATTGGTATAAACAAGTTAATCTCATACCATTATATAACTGCATAATTATAAGTATGTCCCCTTTAATTGAAGCACATTCTTTGCTGTCCATCTAAATCAAGAATATGGCTATGTAAGGTGGCCCATGTCTGTTATCCCAGAGCCTAGGGAGACTGAGACAGGAGAATTGCAAGTTTGAAGCCAGCCTCAGCAACTGAGTGAGAGCCTCAGTAGCAACTGAGCAAGACCTTGTCTCAAAATAAAATATAAAAAAGAACTGGGGATGTTGCTTAGTGACTTAGTGCCCCTCACTTCAATCTCTAGAACAGGAAAATAAATAAATAAATAAATAAATAAATAATGAAGAAAGAAAGAAAATCAGGAAAAAGGAGTTTGAAGATCAAAATTTATTTTATTCATTATGCACATGTCCAATTAATATTAAAGAAGTGTTTATTGTAAAAAAAAATAAAACAACTTCATTGTTGCTATCATTAGGAAAGCTATCCAGGCACAGTGTACGAATATTGTCATTTTATATATCTCATATATATATGCCTTACTGTACATCCATAAATTATCATTCGTAATCTGTAAATGATGATAAAAATGTTCTCTGCTAATGGAAATGGAAGTGAATGATTCACTTAAAAGCTATAAAATTCTTGATCAGTCCATATGGTTTCACTGGAGATTGATGAAACAGACCTATTCAATAACGATGAAACATTTTTAATGACCAGGTGGTTGGATGAATCAGGCTTTTATTGGTCTGAGCAATAAAAGAACATTTAAATGGAGGTTTAAATATTTTTGAGAAGCCAACATTTTAATGGAAAAAAAACCAACATTTTAAAACAAAGAAAGCTCTGGAAGAAAACAGAATGCTTGGGAGTAAAATAAAACTATAAGAATTTTAAAAAAAAAAAAGGAAAACTTAGAAATTTTGACGACTCTGAAATCTAATTCTTAGTTTTTAAAGGATTTAATAGATATTTGGCATTATATCCTTTGAAAATGCCAAGCACCAATGGGGCTTAAGTCCATGGTAGGTAAAATAATATTAAGTATCACAAGTAAGACAGTACCCTTAAGCAGGAGCAAAAGTCCCAGTCAGCTCCAGCCAGTACACTTTTTCACTACCAATTAATACATTTCTGGATGAGAAGAACAGTTTTCCCGTTAACTGCCCCAGCTGCCCCATGAGTCCCAGGTTCTTCTCTTCACATTTCTGCCCAGCTAACTGTGAGGATAACCTCAGTGAATCCAGCTTTATTCTCTTTAGGCATCAGTGGGCCCACAAGACAGTGTGGACTTCAAGAAAAAGTATTCATTGAGCACACATGTAATTCCTGTGGCTCAGGAGACTGAGGCCAGGAGTGTAGAGAGTTTAAAGTCAGCTTTGGCAACTTAGTGAGGCCTTAAGCAACTTAGTGAGACACTGTCTCAAAATTAAAAAAAAAAAAAAAAAAAAAAAGGTGGGGATACTGGTGGTGTGGCTTAGTGGCTAAGTGCCTCTGGGTTCAAAACACTGATACCCAAACAAAACAAAATTTTATTCACTAGCCACATGACTATTGGGCAGTTCAAATGTAGCTAGTCTAAATTATATGTTGCAAGAGTAAATTAATCACCAAATTTTGAAAATAGAGTGCAAAATGTCATGGACCAGCTATGGGCTGTGTGTGTGAACTATGAGCATTTGAGCACATGGGAGGACTGGCCTGATGTTGCGTGCTCTTTGGGCCCTGCAACACACATGTGCACTTTCCTCTGACTCTGCCTTCATTCCCACACAGCACCTGAGATGGGTGTGACTTGCCAAGATGTCAATCAATCTACTGACTACAAGACATCAGGAAGCTAGACTCAACCCTCTGAAACAGGACCCTTTGCCTTATTTGGAAAGAACATTCTATCAAACCTCCCTCTGTGTCCTCCTTCTATAAAAAATAAAGAATCCAGGTGCAAGTGCTTTCTTTCCAATGGACTCCTAAGGTCAAGAGCTGTCACCAGACCCTAAAAAAAAAAAAGGTACTTTCTGTCTCTGCGTGTAATTATTTCATGCCAACCCAAATTCACCTGGAGTGACCCTGACTGATTTAGTCAGGTGTCGCAGAAGCAAAGAATAAGCTATCTAATTAATAATGCTATATTGATCATGTGTTGAAATGACATCTCTGCCCAGATAACAAACACTGTCTCCTGGCTGTCCCAGAGTTTGAAGGTGAACCAAACATTTCTATGCTTCCACTTTCATATAGGTCCCGGGGGACCCAAAGCACTGTCAGCTTGGTCTCGTCCAGACACCAGAAAAGGTCATGAAAAGAGTCAAGGAAGATGCTGTGAAGGGTGGGGCTATTTCAAATACTAGAGATAGGACTCAAAGAAGGACCCCTCTGGCCCAGAATTAAGGACATCACCAAGTGTAGGTATCCCTTCACCTGGGCTATAAAGGCAAATATCTCTATATCACTCAGGCTTTAGGTTCCATTTGAAATAACTTAGTAACCAGACTGTAGGATTTTTGCCAAAACCCACATTGTAAAGACTCTTCCTCTTTATTTTGCTAGCAGACCTCTCTGTCATTGTATGAAAAAGTTAGCTCTACATAGAAGGAAATCACAACTACAATCTACCCTTGACCTTTCTTTCATTATCCTCTTTTCAGTATTCATCAGTCACTCAGTTTACATTTAAACACACTTGAATTTATATATTGCTACTTAATGGTCTGCTAGTCTTTTAACTATCTGGAGGATGCATCTAGGCACAGGATCTGGTTCATAAAGGGTATGTAAAAAGTACACTCACAACTGAAACTAAGTACTGCTTCCTACAAAAGAAGAATTAATCCAGAGCATGTGTTATTTCTAATGGATACTTTGTGAAATTTATAATGTATCTTTTAGATTCACAGCATCAAAGAACAATCTAAAATTTTGGATAAAGGCCATCACAGCTATCCAAATTTATGTGCAGAAAAAAAAAAAAACTTGCTTGCTAAATGTTTGTGTAATGTTGGTCCTGTTTTTGTCACTATGAAATTATTTTCTTCATTGTGCTTTATTATAGTAGATCAATGGATTCAGGCAATCATAATGTGATCTGGCAGATGACCGCAAAGGAAAGGGAATTGCAATTTAACATGCAAAACAAAACAAAAACTCCTACACTATATTGCTTCTCAAATACATTCAAAGGGAATTTGCCAAATATTTGCCTTTTTAAAACTAGATAACATATGCATTTTTATATCTGTATTTGGGGATTCTGCCTTTTCAAAGTTAATACTTTTTTTTTATTCTTAATTTTTCATAACTTTGCTGTATTTGGTTCTATTTGATCAATTATTTGCTCTCAAAAATCTCTTAGATTATGTTCTATGTTTTTCAGCGCCTGTTAATGGCCTCTTCTTTATCCCAACCATTCACGACTGACATGAGATAAATTGGTCATGTGTGTTGTGTTCTGTTTTTTTTTTTTCCTTGTCACTATTATTAGGGTTGAAGACCTGAGTGAACTAGGTCTTTCCCAGGTAGCTGATGAATATGTCAGGGTTTTATGGAGCAGATGGCTCCCCCAGAAACAGTAAATATTTTAACATCTCAGTATTTTTCCATACTGTAGCATAATTTTGCTAAGCTAGCAAGCTTCCTCTGAGCAGTACTTGCTTATTCTAACTCCTAATTCTCACTTCTGCTTGGATGCTTGATGCTAGGACTTAGCTGATTTTATTTGTCTGACTTTCCTGTCTCTCCTCAGCATTTGCAGTTGGTGACTTGAACCTTAGTCCTGATCATTTCCTCTGCGTGATAATTTGGCTTCATACTCAGGGCCCACTTCCTCATTAACCATAGAGAAGATCCAAGCTCCATTCTGTCTCATTTCCCTCATAGCTTGTTCTTTCAAGCAGCTCTTTCTTATGGACACTTCCTATTGAAATTCTGGGTTTTCACAATTACAATTCTATAGGAAAACTGAACTTCTATGTTCCTAGTAGAATAAAACATACCAGAGAGAGAAAAATTTAAAATCTGAACATCCTACAAGCATTTTGTACATATTTTTTTTTAACTGGGAACTTTATAATTTATTCTGTGTGATGTCTTTTTTCAGCTCTTGCCTTGAATTCTTATTTACTTTACCATGAAAGTATATATAATACCCTGAGGAAGTTATAAATTTTCTGAAATAATAATCATCTTTAAGAATTCTTTAAGTCCCACATATGTTCCACAGTGCTGAGTTTAATGAGCTATTTCTAGATGGTACCAGTGGCAAGAGCATACTGACTAGAGCCCTTAACCAGGAAGCAGAGCTGACAGCCACCGTTCTACTAAGCAGCTTTGCCCTGTAAAATCATCTCAGTGTCCATGAAATATAGGATGTGGTCCATTTCCTGGTCCTTAGATATCTTCAAGTTCTACAAAGTATATATAGACTATTAGAAAGAAAAGTTGATGGAGAAATGCCTTAAATGGTAGAGCTTTAGAGATTGTACATTGCAAGGGTTCACCTAGATCACAAAGATCATCCAGTTCAACTACTTTTCAAATGCCTGGGCAGTTTGCCAAACAGTTCTTCCTGGTATTTATTTAGCTTTTGCTTGAAAATCTCAGGTGACAACTCAATACCTCTTAAACTAATAGATTTTGTACATTATTCTGACACCCCAGCATTCTTTCCTAATTGAAATGAAATATATCTTTCTACAACTTTAACACATTCTTTCTAGTTTTGTGTCATCACTGAACAAATAAAAAGTCAGAGCCAGGCGCGGTGGCGCACGCCTGTAATCCCAGCACTTTGAGGGCTGAGGCAGGAGGATCTCGAGTTCAAAGCCAGGCTCAGCAATGGCGAGGCACTTAGCAACTCAGTGAGACCCTGTCTCTAAATAAAATACAAAAAAGGGCTGGGGATGTGGCCCAGTGGTCAAGTGTCCCTGAGTTCAATCCCCAGTACCAAAAAAAAAAAAAAAAAAAAAAAAAAGTCAGTAGATCTTCCACATAACAGCTCTTCAAAGTTTTCATAACCTCAGAGGCCAGAAAGTATAATAAACAAAACTAAATCAGTGGAGGGGACAGAGATAAACACAACTAACTACTTAAATATTCCTCACATGATTTCAATCCTCCACAGCAGCCTAATAGTCTCCTCCAGCCTTCCTCCAAGGCTACATATGCCTCTAAAAGTTCAGTAACCACAATGGAAAACATTGTTTGGCTATTAACTTACCATAGGAGAGTAGATTGGAAAAATGATGATTTTTCATCATAACAAGAGGAAGCTTGCCAGCTTAGCAAAATTATAGTAAGGTATGAAAAATACTGAGATATTAAAACATTTACTGTTTCTAGGGAAGCCATCTGCTCCATATTTAAGTATTCATTCTAATACTTAAATTATCAATATGACCCAAATTTACTGATAATCATATTGACTTTAAAGTCACATGAAGCTTCTATATTTTTCTTATTAAAAACTGCTCCCATGAACTATATTTTTGAGTGGGATAGTTGGGATTCTTGTTATCTTAGTTTTATGAGATAGTCTTTAGAGATAACATTATTTTTCTCATTTGTGATTCCTATTCCTATCAGTAATGTATTATTCAGATACTTGCACTATTTAGATGTCTGTGTCCAAGTGATTGGGGAACATGTTAATCCAGGATAGAGTGAGTCCTAATCATGCTACTGGAAATTTGAAGGCAGTGCCACCCCCCTTCCATCAGCACTGTGGGTAAGGATTATTAAACCTGTAATGTATCCCTCTTGACTATTCCATGACTCAAGGGCCCCTTATGACATCTTGTCTGCAGGGATGTCCTGAGTCACAGTGTGCCTGCTGCCTTTCCTGATCTGCTACCGAATAACTTTGTCAAAGAAACAAGAGAGTGTACTTTGACATGGATATTTTGAACGTAGCTTAATTTTATTTGTTTCAAAATAGGTTAAGGCCTTCAGATAAAATTAAAAGTCAAGCTAGCTGGTATTTCAATTGTTTATGCATCATCACAGATCAGAGGATTCAAATTCACTGTTCCTGGTTGTCCTGACAGGATAATAATGTAGCTGGGAAATTCTGGATCAGAAATATATTTAAGTTTTTATTTTGTTTTAAATATAGAGATTGTGTATGTTTACACAGTATCATTCTTACTCAACTGAAACTCCTTGTCAACAGCCATACTTTAGCATGTGTTCCTAAAGTCCATGATTTGTACTTCACATGTAACAGCAGCTCAACATATGTTCACTCACTCAAAATGAGAACAAACAATTGGGTTTGGATTACCTATGGTTATTTTTTTAACCCTCACAATCTGCTCACCTCTCTTGGGCTTTAATACCTCCTGTTATCACCTCTTTTCCAGGTGAATTCTTTATTTATAAGTAAGGGGACAGAGATAAAAATTAGGGCTTTTGAACAGTTCTGCTTATTTGTATATTCTAATCACATCAGGTGAACCTTTCTTTTATACACAAACAATAATATGATTTTACAATTTCCATTTTGGTCTGGGAAGTTTTTTCCAGTTGTCAGTTTATTTTGGCTAGTGACCTTTCTGATACTGATTTTATGTATTTATACCACTTGCATAAATCTATCATTTTTGTTATGTTTTTCTTGACAACTTTTGTAACAATATGTTTTAAAATTTGTTTTAGGCTAGGAATCCCATTTTAGACATACCGCTTTGTTCGGAAGTTCATATTATCATAAAATGATTATGTCACTCTCCTTTTGAATTGACTTGATGTACCTGACCTGCCTTTATTTTCCTGAGCTCAACCTTCTGTGTTGTTTCAGTCTGAACTTATTTTTAGAGTTTTTGTTAGTAATGTGTGTGGAATTCAGGCATAGTAGGTTGTAAAGTGATTGACAGATTATGGGGTAAAAATAGTACCTGTGGATAATTCACTTCATTTTGGATGTTAAGGATAGTAGAAAGACAAAGTCAATACCTGGAGAAAGTGGCAGGATCAAATGACAACTTAAACGTATAGATTAGAGATAGGAACATGTTTGAACATTAGTGGAGATATCAAAGGTGCATTCCATCTGGATGCATAAATCAGTGGAGGGTGAAAGCTATGACCATTGGCCATGCTAAGTTTTAACAGCATATAAGTACACAACTTGAATGTATGCTCCAGGAGGTAAGCAGAAGTATGTATCATACCTGCTGTCTCTATGCTTTCAATGAGATTATCAGACCTGTTTATACATTTTTAATCCTGCAATTTTTTTATGTAAAAATATAGTAAATAAAAAATAAAGTGGGGCAGGGAGAACTAAAATCAGATTTCCAAGTAAGCTAGAAGGAATACTTAAGTGCCAAATTCAGTTATAGAATTCAGATAGACTGGCTCCTTTATATTTATTCCCCCCTTATATAATACTAAAAAACTGGTTTTGAATGCTTTAAAAGAAAGAACAAATACTCTCTGACTCACTTTAGTCTCTACTATTCCCTGTTATATTATACTCTGAAATACTTTTACTAATGATATAAGCAAGAACACTCTGATAACAATAGAATTAAATTTACAAAACACACATTACTACCAAAACTTTTTCTATGCTACTCTTGTGATTTGAATGAGCCAACCATTTGGAGAAGATTATATCAGAATTTTGGGGGGCAAATTATTTTGTTTGGTTCCTGTTAGGTTTATGTAATTGCTTTTCAATGTGTTTCTTTCTTTAGTTTTGGGGATTTCCATATCTGTACTGCCTCTGCTAATAACACATTTGTAAATATAGACAATGTACATATTACATTTGATTCTCAATGATTAGAGGTTATCCCTGTAGTCATATTGACTGTTACAATATACCAGAAATTGATGTTGTTACATTTGCTTTTCAAATTATTATATAAGGCAAATACCATCCCCTCTCCAAATATTTTCCCAAGTGAATTACTAAAAACTTCTCCTATGTTGTTTTTCATCTCTGATGGAACCAAGGATACACTTTCATAGTTTTTTATGCAGTTTTCTTCCTTCTTACCATATTTCATTCAAATGAATGTATCATATCTATTCTCAAGTAAATTTATGATTCTCTGTTCTTAGTAACTAAACTTTTAATAATGATAACACTGCCATGTGTGGTGATTCATGATTGCAATCCCAGCAGCTTGGGAAGCTGAGGCAAGAGGATACAAGTTCAAAGCCAGCTTCAGCAATTTATCAAGGACCTGAGCAACTTAATGAGACCCTGTCTCAAAATAAATAAATAAATAAATAAATAAATAAATAAATAGGACTGGGATGTGGCTCAGTAGCTAAGCATCCCTGGGTTCAATCCCTGGTTAAAAAAAAAAAAAAAAAAGTGATAGATCTTAAATCTGGTTCAAAATCTCAAAATTGGTTCTTTGAAACCATTATCTTTCTACCATATTAATTCCCATGCTATTCTTTCTTATCTGCTATTTATATATTTATTGGTAGGGAGAAGTATATTGGTAGTGCTCCTGTGTCTGAATTTTCCCCATCCAGACATTTAAAAGCACAATCACTGGAGATGCTTTCCTAGTTCCTTATAATTCATGAATCATCAGCACTAGGTTTTATTCCTTAGAGTTGAAAGGTTTTGATGGTCTTTCTATTTCAACCTACATATACCTTCCAGAACAAAAGTTGACCTAAAATCCATATCCCTTACCCAAAGTAACAATGGGGCCCATGAACTAGTTTCTTCTGGTACAGATATGGTTTCCTTGAGCTTGCTTATACCTACTAGGTATGATGGTTCAACCTCTTTCTTTATGCAACATTTTTTACAGCCCAGGGTGTCACTCTCATGAGACAGAGAAATCCAAAGAGCACTGAGCTTCCCTTGAGTAACACTTAGTCATACAGCTCACAGAACATCAGTTTCCAAAACTTCTGATGCTGTCTGTGCCTCTACATGGTAGAAGTCAGGAAAGGCAGTTTTGAATTGTATTAGTCATAAATCTGCAAGCATGAATATTATACTCAGGAACTCTTTAGGTACTAGAGCAGGAAGCTAAGCCTGGTATTTGAAGCATTGCTTATAAATAATAATTTAATAAGCCCAAGGTAGTACTTAGAGATTTGTATCACTCTGTTTAACACTTAACATTGGAAGTAGAAGCTCAATCCTTTCCTAATAATTTAACTCTAGAAATAAATAAATAGGAAGAACTCCCTCCAAAAGAGCAAATTATGCATATCATCATTTCAGAAATATCACACATTCATTTTTAGTGTTATTTATGTACAGTATGTATGTTTATATCTGTGTGTCTAGATTTTCATAATTATACATACTTACCTAGGGTCATTTCAAATGTACTAATTTGAATTTTTATTTAACTAATCACTGAAAATAAATCATTATGGTACAGTCACTACTGTTGTGTTCCTTTCTCCTCCACTCATCCATATGCCATAGAGTGTATTATGGGAAGCCATGATACCTTTAGACAAATTTTGCTCTTTACATTTTATACCCTAAATATTAGAATACTTATTCTGACTTAAAATTGTTTAAAAAGAAAAAAAATTAAAACTTTTAAATTCACATAACTAAGTTTGTATATGCATCTATAAACTAAGTGACAGTATACCCAATGGTTTTAAGCATTTGAAACCTTGGCATCAGGATGGACATCTTAGTTTTGCAAATTATGAAGACATTATTTACTCATCAATAAAATAGGGATGACAGTGATAATACTTGCCTCATGGGGTTATAGTACCTGTCACAAGAATCAACATTCAGTATATTCTAGCTATTTTTATTAATAGAGGTTTAAAAGCACTGGAAGTTTTGCAATATTCTTTCACTGTAATTTTTATTAAGCATTCTTCAGTTAAATTGGATTCACACATCTGATTAAATAAGAAACTTGTCAGGTAAGCAAGAGAAGACATGAAAAGAGAAAAAGGAAATGAAGGAGGTGGACAGTTTGTAGTGACAAAACAAGTGGCATTGGAAACGCAAACACATTTATACTTACGGAGCTGCCCAAGTCGTGCTTTTTCTTTTTTACCAAACAAACGTCCTATTGAAGACTTGATTCCTTTCTTCTTGGGGGCTTTGTGAAGAGAGTCTTGGCTGCTATTGGCACTGCCAAGCCCAAGGCTTTCTGGCTCAAGAGAGGCAGCTAAACTACTGCAAAACACAAAAGAGGACAAAATGCTTGTTTTGATGCAATATCCATAAGGCACACAAGACTTGTTTCTTTTATAAATGTACAAAAGGAGGAACAAGTAGACTTTGAATGTTATTTTTCTCCCTTTCTTCCTACGCTTCTTCTTAAGATATTGAAATGTAGTTTCCTCAGCCTCAGGGCTCTGCATCTCCAAATTTTCAATAGAAAAATTCTCTTTTGTTCCAAATGGCTTTTTCTCCTTTATTCTTAGTACAATATGTAACTAATCAGTGAACATAGGCTGGTATAATAACTGTTTGTCATATGTCTTTCTATTATTTAGCTTAGTTTTGTGAATTTAGCACCTGTTATCTACTTCTTTCTCAGAGTTTGTTTTTCTAACCTTAAACATACTGACCCATGGGAATCAACTAATTATGAAGTAAAGAATGCTATTCCAACCTGTGATTTTACTAGAATTTCCTTTTTCCATATTTTTCTCTCTTTAGTTTGGAACCTAATTTATTTATTCTAAATTCATATTATTGGGCTTTAGAAGCAACGAATCATATACCCTAGTGTTTCCTGTGTATTTTTTCTTAATTATAGTTCTCAAGTATTCTTCTAGGTAAATGACAGGCCGAAATGACTACTAAGTAGTCTAAATTCAAGTTCTATTTCTAATTTGACTCAATAGGAAGAGCTCAGTAGATATTGCCTAGGATTTTACAGTTATTAGTTTGATAATACCATGATGCATTCTTTAACAATTTATTCATCCAATTTAATTTCAGCTCATATTCTCCGCACTTTAAAGCAACTGCTTTTCATATGTTAAAATATAATTCTCTTGTTGGTCAGGAAAAGAAATACATATTTTGAAGCTTTCACTCCCACATTAACTGAAAATAACAAAAAATGAATGCCTATAAGTTAGAAATCCCTGTTTAAAAATATTTGTCATAAAAAAAATACTATTTGGAAGCTATTCTTACTTAAATCATTGACATTAAGTCATTATACTTATGTTCAGAGGTCCTGCAATTGATAAGACAGTAAAAAGACATACATTTAAGAAATAAACAGCACTCTCAGATTTATATATAGCATTAATTATTATAGAGATCCATTTGCAATGTTTTAAGCATATGGATAGAATAGTATGAAGAGTTGCTTTGACAGATGAGATATTTTCATATCTAGACAACTTTACCTTTAATATATATGGCTTTTATTCTAAGAACTATTTTTCTGAGGAATATGGTTGACTATAGCTGCACAAGGTGCACATACCTGTTTGCTAAATGTAAGTAAGGCACAGTCATGAACTTTTCAGACCTTATCCTACAATCCAATTTATCATACTGTCCTAGAATTCCTTTGGTATTTTGTAACCCTTCCTAAGTCTAATCCATTCTAAAAGAAAATGGATAGCTAAAAATAAAAGTTATTCTCACATATTGACTAGTAACCAGACAGCAAAGATGTTAATTTTAAGTCAAAATTTGATCTCAGAAAGGAGAGTTGGTTATTTTACAGGATATATTGGGGAGAAGAAGCAGAACAATACCCTGATGCAGAATTATGACTCAAGTCTAGTTTTTTTTTTCTGTATAAATTTTCTAGCAGTTTATATGCCAATACTGAAGGAAGAAGGACATTTTTGGAAGAGCATTTGATGTGCAGTATGCTCAGACTGTGTTACCTTCGGGCATCATTGTGGTAGGAAGAAGGGAGAGTGTGAGTCATCCTGATGGCTCTGGGTGTAGGGGGAGGAGAAGTTTCACATTTAATTGTTGCTTTATCCTCCCGACCATCTTCTTCCACAACTGCAATCTGGAAGCAAAACCAGTACATTAAAACGAACAATTTCTAAATTTCAACTGAAATGGAAAACAAATGAAGAACCATTAAGGTACAGCTTTGAGGAATTCTAATGAAATACTTGGGGCATGTATGTTTTACATGTATCAATCCATACTCTTAAAGAGGATGATTTCCATACCTATTTGAAAGTAAAGACACAACAATTAAAAACTCATGGAATTTCCAGAATCTCAAAATAAATAAATAAATAAATAAATAAATAAATAATTAAAAAACTCATGGACCCATTACACCAAAGCATTTTTTAAAGAGTAATATACACCATAGATCAATATACGGTAACCATGGAAAAGCTATTCTGCAACCAATTTTATCATATCAGAATATGCTCCCTTTACAAAAAGGTATTGAGTACATATTTGAGCAAATTTACTAAAGTAAAAAAGCATTATTCATAGTCAGGTTATCATAACAAAGACACCTTTAAGTGGGGATTTTTAAAATGTGCAGACAAGTTGGCAAAATATAATTTTATCAGATAAAATGTTTTAGATTAGTCAACTTAATAAAATGCCTTCTAAGAGTGTTTAAAAAATGGTTAGCAGTTTAGAAGAAAATTTTTTTCAAGTGAGACTAATAAAAGGTAAGAACATAATTCTTACAAATTGTTTCATTTCACTACTAGTGAAAGAAAAATTGGAAAAGATACAGAAAGACAAAAGCAGACAGGATAAGAAGGATTTCTTTAAAGAACAATAAAGTTCAGAATTCAGAACAATTCAGGATATTATCAGTTTTGTCAGAGATATACTGTAATAAAAAAAGAACTTTCCAACCATCTAGTCAATTTTAGATAGTTTTTTACATGCTGCATTTTTAATGGCACTAATGTAATATACATATCCATACAGAGATCAAGAATATGAAAAACACAGCTAAAAGAATACAGTTCTAGAAGCTCTGATGAAAAATGTTTCTCAGTATGACTCAGTTTATGGCTAAAACAAAAATTTTAAAGCTGCATTCTGAGAAAATACTTTCTTTCTACATGAAGCTATTATGCTATTATGCATAAACTTGTTTATATAGATAAAGACCCCATGCACTGGAGGAACTTAATGAAGTTGTTCATCAGGTCTGTTGCTATCCAGGTCAGATTACTCTTACAGCTTATGTGGGCATCTTACTGTGAGTCCCTATCTCCATGCAACCAGCATAAGGCCACCAGAAGAATCTGCTGTCAACAGGATTCCATTGTGATGGAAGATCCTTTCTAAATCCACACCCTATCTAAACTCTTTAAGCATGTTCATTACTCTTCCTAATATGTATCAGTGTTATCACAGTTATGTGATGTAACAATTCTTTTCTACAATTGTTTTTGTTAAGCACAATTATTTGTGCTTTCAGGATTCTGCTCCTAAAACACTTTGTTATAAATTGCCTTCCTCTTTCCCCACTGCCAAACTATACCCTTCCTAATACCAGCTCTTAAAAACATCAGGCACAAACTGAATAACACTTATAGCTCACAGTATACCAAAAGTGGAAGAGAAAGGTTTCAGAATCAGTCAATAAGATGGAAGTGATAATGCTCACCTTAATGCATTGTTTTGAAGTGTAAATGAAGCCCCTGTGTAACTCCTTGCCCTGATACTCAACCATTTTTAGTTTCTAGTTCTCTCCATGACCTTTCTTACCAGTCACGACTTTACTCTTTTAATTCTGTGAGACTGCATTTGTGTTCAAGACCTTCTATCTGATTTTTTTTTTTTTTTTCTTACACCTACTCAATTCCTTTACATCACCTTCTCAGATTTCTTTCTATAGTAACAAAGTTTACTTGTAAAATGGTGGAGGAAGTCAAGAAGTAACAAAGACTCTCTCCAGGGTAAATCTGATGGTTGAGAACCAGCTGGTGGTGTCAAGAAGACACTGGAGGAAAATAGATAATAACTCAGGAAAAGAAAAGAAAATTCCATTCATCTAAGCTATGTAAGTACAACATGGGATCCTTTGATTTGAAAATGATGATGATGATCAAGCTCTCTGGTTTCAGGAGTTTCAGCATACACTGAGTACTCTGTCTTGAAGATACTGAACAATGATTCATGCACTGGAAAGCAAGTTTGAATATTTGAAACTTCTCCATCTGCTATCTCATGACAAAAAGCTTATGCTGTTCTCAATTATCTAATAGGAGGTCCTTTTGTGAATTAGAATTGGCATCCATTTTGCTTCCTATATACTGTACTATTTTTCCTGATTTCATTCTGAGCAGGAAAGCATTGTTTTTACTTATCTCCTGTTTTTCTGTATTCTTGATGCTCTGCATTTGGAGAGGCTGCTCCATCCAGTGCTCACTAATTCCTATAGATAGCAAACCACATCCTGGAAGAGAGTCTTTTTATATGCAAACTTTCAACTCAGAGCCCTCTACTGTCTCCTGTAGCTGGTTCCCACACTCCAGGAACAGTTTCTTCTGCCCTAATCCCCAAGCTCCAGGCACTAGACCAGGGAATTCCTAGACCCAGAGCCAGACTAAGCTACTTAAACATTAGTCCTAAACCTGCTTGCCCTGCCTTTCCTTCCCTTCCTGGAAGAGACCTCAAAAAGTCCCCTGCCCATGCTTTCCACTGGCTCCTATCAGTCCTAGTGCTTTCTGGGGACATGGAATGCCCACTTCTCTTGGGTAATGTATCAAACTAATATGTTTTCTTTGGCAGGTGCCTCCTGATCTGTTTGCCTCAGGTTTCATGAATAATAATGAAGTAAACATTTTAAAACAATGAGCATTTATTTAGTATTGATATTAAAATATCTAACTATGTCATCTGCAGTTTAAGCATTCAGTGGAAAATCGGGATACCAAGTCCTCATAAATCTAATCATTGCTCCTAAAGCATAAACAATCTTATTTTTGATACATTATTTCCTATGATTATACTTAGACAATACAATAATAACTCTTAAATACTTTCAATATTTTTATGTTAACAAAATACTTTTGAAGAAATGTTATTTCAAAGCTTTTATAAAAAAGTAATACTCAACAAGCAACCACATAAAAGTATTTACAGTACCTTTCTCCGATGTTTCCTTAGATCACTTGGCTGCGATTGGCAATAATAAAAGCAACATAAAATAGAACTAATTAATGACTACCATTGACCATGTTACAAGTTTAAATAGTACCTAGTACCTATAATTTATCTATCATTTCTTTTCTTTTAATATATTTTTTTATCATTTCTTTATTCCATGCTATCCTAAATAAGTGTTTTTTAATTATTATAGAAATATTCCTCTTCCTGGTGGTTACTTGAGAAAAGAAACCTCTCATGGGTAGGGGCAGGTCTCCATGACACAGCCATGTCTTCCTGTTGTGTGTGCATTGCATATGAGATACACACAGTGGAGAACATAAAGCATAGAGGAAGTCAATCTAGTGAGCTATTTATAAACAAATGCGACACTCTATCCTTCCGAGAAAATACAGACCAGAATGAAGATCCAATGCACATATATAGAGTTGACAAACTCCCTTCTGCCCTATCCATGAAGAACTTGGGTGTCCTTTGCACAAATATCTGCTCTGAAGGATCTCAAATTTCCTGGAATTCTAACAAACTTCCCCACCCCCACAAATGCTAAAAGCTCTGGCTTTAGCATAACACGCCATAGGGGATACAGCTTTCTTGTCAATGCTCTTGTACAGAATTTAAAAAGAAAAATGTTCCTTTTTTGTAATTCCAGAAGAACTTTACTTACTATTTTTATTAATTTTTCTTATGTAAGTAAAACCATCTTAATTAAACTATTCCATTATGCTTTCTATTTTTGTTGTTAGTAGAATATATGTTGACTTTATCATATTGAGTAGTCTAGATGTTGCTAGCATGTTATTCATGTCTATGGATTTGTGTGAGGTAAGGTAAAGAGGTAAATACAAGTACACTTTATTATCAGTCTAAGAAGCAATGTTGGCAAGTTATCATGCCATGCAAGTAATTAATGCGGTGTTTTTTCAATCTCTTATTTTCTGTCTGTAAAATTGCTAATCTTCCTCTGAATATTCAAACATGAATTACATCGAAAGAAATTATTTTTCCTCTAATATTTTCTAAAGGACAGCCTACCTGTCCTTCACTATAAGAATATGAATTTGGTGACAAGCTTTTATTATGTATCACAGACTTTCTAAGAGTTCCTTTCTTGCTTTCTTGACTTAGAAAAAGGCAAGAAAATTTCTTGACTCCTTTAACCTTTAGGGACTGCCATAAATATTTTTTCGATATTGTAATTATACTGTAATAATGGTCACTTACTGGTTTTTATTTATGATTATCTGCTCAAGAAAATGCATGAAAGCACTGGCATATCTTTCATATGCACTAAAGTCCAAACAATTTTAATGGTACTATTTTGTTATTATAAAAATAGCACTATTAAGGGCTACAATGTTAATATTTTTAAAAGTACTTAAAGGGCAAAATACTATGTTGTAAAAATATAGGGAATAATAGTAGTACAGAAACCACCAAAATATAGCAGCCTCAAATGTTGACTAAATTGTGTTCTGCGGACCAAGATCCTTACAGTAGCTTTGGTAATAAGTCAGTCATTAATATCATGTAGTCCATATTATTACATTGCAGCTACAGTTGAGAACATTTTTGTTAATAAAATCAGAGATGTTTCCTGGGTTTCCAAAATAAGCAGACCATAATGTGGCCTATAATGGCTTATAGGTGTATCCAGTTAGGATACTTTAATATATGGACTCCAAGTTTGTACTATATTGAGGTCAGTTCTGGTTAGTTGGTCATTATTGGGTGGATGGTCATTGTCAATTCTGGTAATAAGCACAGAATAGAAGACTCCGTGTCTCAAAAAAGTAACTTTTTGCTGCAACTGTTTTTTCCCCCACCATTTTTCTTTCATTTACGTATGAGTGCTTAGAAGTCCCATAACTATAAGACTTTGAATGTAAAATATGCTACAAATGTTACTTCACCAAGAAAAAAAAAAAAAAAAAAGATGGGAGAATGAGATGGATATCATTACCCTAAGTGCATGTGTGAAGACAGGAATGGTCTGTATATACTTTGTATACAACCAGAGATATGTAAAAAGTGTACTATATAAGTATAATATGAAATTTAATGCATTCTGCTGTATTTGTAACAACTTAGAATAAAAAATTAATTAATTAAAAAAAAGAAAAACAAATGCTACTTCACCAAATAAATATAGTTTTGCTGCAATTGTCAACTATAAAATTGAGGAAAAGATACCTAAATTAATATATATGTGTATATATATAACTAACATCTATATTTATATATATAACATGTGAAATAAATTTTTAAAGATGAAGTAAAAATTTTTGAAGAGTAAATATTTATTTGTAAAAATGTATTCCCTAGGGTAAGAAAAAATATATAATACACACCCCATATACACATATATGTAGATTTATATAAATTAATTCTAATAAAAATTTTTTATAATTTATTAACTAGGGCACACAGTGCCTCAAAATATTTAATGATGAAATTTTGACAATGAATTGAATTTCTTTATTCAGATACATATATGGACATAAATATAAATATATAATTGTACACATAGATATGGGCTTTGTGGACTTTTATAGAATTTGCAGCCTTCTGATCACAAACAGTACATATGCTTTATATCTTTCTATAATATCACTAATTTTTCTCTATTTACTGTATTTGTGCTGGATTTTATAGTGTTAAACTATTACCTGACTATTTGTATTTTAATTAGTCTCAACCCCCTCACTGTTTTATTTTTAACTGGAATTTTATTATTAAAACAATATAGTTTTAGTCTACATTGGAAAAATACACTTTTTCTTCCATAGATTGTTCAAAATATTTGAATCTTTTTCATTGATGTCATTTCAACATATTTCCAGGTATTTATAGAAATAAAGAAAAAAAGATAAGTAGGTATGGTGGCACACACCTGTAATCCCAGCAGCTAAGGAGGCTGAGGCAGGAGGATCACAAGTCCAAAGCCAGCCTAAGCTAATAAATGAGGCTGTAAGCAGTTTAACAAGACTCAACGTAAAAAATGTGCTGGGGATGTGGCTTAGTGATTAAGCACCTCTGGGTTCAATCCCTGGTACGAAAAAACCAAAAACCGGGCTGGGGTTGTGGCTCAGCGGCAGAGCGCTCACCTCGCATGTGCGCGACCTGGGTTTGATCCTCAGCACCATGTAAACATAAATGCATTGCATTGTGTACAACTAAAGTAAGTAAATAAATGTTAAAAAAAAAAAAAAAAAGAACAATGTATGCTTTTGAGTTAGACATATTTGAGGAAAGCTCCTCCAGCTCCACTCATGAGCAGTGCTGAACATGGTCAATTTACTCATCATCTCAAAGCTTCAGCTACCTCGGCTCTCTGTTGAGACCATTCTCTGTGATGGCAGGGCTCCCATGAGAATTGAATGACTGAACATCATGGTATTCCATACTTATTCCAACCATATTTTATAGAGGCCTTTCTATAATACTTTTATCATGTGGCGCTCTGATTTTTTTTTTTTCTCAATTGTTTTCAGGTATTTCCTAGTTTAGGCTTCCATTTTATCTCTGAATATAAAGATAAATCAAAAAACAAAAATTAAAGAATAATCGATATAGATCTGATAAAGATGAGAACTTAGTGCTATTGATTTTTATGGCTCTGATGAAAATTATGTCTTACAATATTATAAATTTCTCTCGTGGTGTATTGAATCAATTATAAAATATGTGTTTTGCTATTTGCTATATTAAAAAAGCCCACCCAGTATAAATTTATTTCATCAATATGACATCAGTAAAAGTTTACTTATTGATTTAAATCATTCACTTTTCTCATGTGATATTCAGATCCCTTCCTGTCCCCGGGCTTACAATGGGATATTAAGAAAGTTGAGTTTGTAATCGAATTAGTAATTATGCCTACCACATAGGGTTGTTGTGGAAAAAAAGAAACAAACCATAAAATTTATAGAAAGTCCTTAGATGAGAGCTAACACCCAGGGTGTTTTAGCTAATGCCTCATTAATCTTAACAGGGACGAAATTTCTGCATCATCATACCAGTGTCATAACTCCCATCCTGTCCATTTCTCTGGCTGGGCTTCTCGGGGTGAGCTTTGGCGTTGAGTGTCCACTTGGGGGAGATGAACTGGCCAGTGATGAAGCTGTAACAGAGGCAGTGATGGAGGTACCTGGGTGGACCCTAGCCAAATTCAGGCCCTCAAGGCTCACACTGGCCACTCTATTCTCAATTTCTTCAGCACGTAACTCTGTAGATTCTTTTTCTTCCTGAATCAGCCTAAAAGATACAGTTTAATTTTGATCTATTATATGCTGCTATCATGGCAACCAGAATTCACATTAAAATTGATAAAAAGTACTTCAAATATTTTACATCAAATCTAGTATTTTCATCTCATTTTTCTGCTATAGGCAGTACAAACTTAGTAAAAGCTAGAAGCTTCATGACCTCAGTTTAGAAAACCATTTCTTTCAAAAGATATCTAATTCCTGGCTACTTTTGGTTTGACCCTTTTCCTACTACCACCTGTTAAAGCTCTTTTAAACTTTGCAACCTGGCAATGTCTACCACTAATTCTAATCTCACATCTGAACTCAGGTACCAGTTAAAAACATGTAGAAATACAGATATCAGCAGCATTTCATTGAGCTTCCACCCAATAAAAATTTTAATTAATAGCATCTTTAATAAATGTTAATTCATAATTATCACAGCCAAATAAAACCCAGAGTCTTCTTAACACATTAATTAGTTAAGCATCTTTTAAATAAGTAACATGCAATTTAATAACAGTTAATTTAATCAAATAGCATAGTACAACATCAATAGTGCATAAAACATACTCCAAAGGAAAAACTTCCCTACCAAAAAAAATGATATTTTGTACTTCTAATGTACTCGTTATCTAAAAATGACTCCTGCAGAAATTTCTTTTGTTTTGATAAGGGGCAACATGTTTCTGCTGTAGAAACAAATTTTAATTATTTATTATGGAAATTCTGTTAATTGTAAGATAAGCCAAGCCTAAAGGAAGTTGAGTAAGAGGTAGATGAAAACTTAATCCAATAGGAAGCCACATGCAGCTAGGTGGTCAGTTTGTTCAAAAAGTAAATGACAATCTGTTGATATTTAGAGTCCTGATATAAATATGGAAAGCAAAGAAAACAATAACAGCAAATTAGAGTCCCCTTAGAGTATTCCTCAGGAACCATGTGGAAGAATGAAAGAATAAAGCCTACAAAAGTAACACCAGCTGAACAGTAGCCAACTACAGAAGAAAAGCAGTGTAGTGGCAAGTGGGTGTGAACTACCTGTATTACTTCTTTTATGGGAATCAGTGAACTGTGAATAAGTCGGAAAAGTTGCACTTTTTAAAATGACAACATTGGTTCTTCAAAGAAGAAATATTATAAGCAGTGATAAATTCTGGCTGGAGCTAGCAGCTTACTGGTCTATATCAAGGGGCCTATTTCTGTTGAATGATGTTATGTAATAAAATTTCATGTATTTTTTCAACATTCTTTCAAGTAAGCAACCATATGAGCCTATGTTATTGGTAAATATAGGCTAAGATTGTTACAGAGATTTACTATCCCAATTTCAGAGAGGTAAGAGTCTCTGAAAATAGACTGTTAGTGAGGGTGTTTGATATTTTTTTTGGTGAAAATAAACATCACAGGGGTATATACTCAATTTCAAACCTATTCAGTGGATTTAACTCTTAGCTGAACAGCATCAGAGAGTGTTTCTCAGTTAGAATTTATGTTCTACATCATTTTTTCTGTTTATAATTACAAAATATTTAGGAGCACTTTCCATATATCAAGTACAGTGCTAAGACATAGAAATAAGAGTGGGCAAAACTAGACATATTTTTTGCTCTTAGACAAACTACAATCTAGTGAAAGCAAAAGATGAGCAGGATAGTAAAACCTTTCCTGAGGAAGTGGTGGTGGAGTTATTCATGGTGAGAAAGGGTAAAAATGGAAGAAGTATCAGGGCAAAAGGGTGTGGACCAGGGAGAATGTTCCAGAAGAAAGAAACAGCCACACCAAAAGAATGCCCATGGGATATTCAAGGAATCAGAAGTCATGTCTAATGGGAGAAGGAGCAAGACAGGTGAGTGATAAGAGAATGGTGGGACAGGTAGGACACTATAGACAATAATAAGGATGTGGTCTTCATATTCAGAACAATTCAAGAGTTCGAAAAAGAAGACATAAACACATTTAGTTTTTAAAAAGTCTGTTATGATTGCCATGGTAGGATAAATTAGTTCTGGAACTCAAATATTACAAGAAACCAGATAGAAATTGTTGCTCTGCAGGTGAGGAGCTATTGTAGTATGCTGAAGGGTGACATTGGAAGAGGTCATGTATCATAGCAGAGGGAGGCCAACAGACTTAATTAGAACCTAAAAGAACAGCAGAAAGCATGCTCAATTTAGGAAACACCTGCTCACCAACTGAAAAAACAAGAATAGTTTCCTGTATTCAAAAGAAAACAAATATGCCTGCCATATTTGGGTTTTTACTGGTGTTAGTCAAGGTAATTAGAGAAGAGAACAGGGCACCATTGAAATAAACATTATATTTAATAAAAATTAAAATTATTATAGTGCCAATATTTCTCAGTATTTAAAATGTTGACTTGTACAATTTCAATTACACAATGGACATCATCTATTATCAAGATGCTGTGTGATCATAGTATTTTTTTCTTATCTACTACGAAATAAGTCATATTTAGAACACATCACCCACATGTTTCATTGGCTTGAATAAAAATATAATAAAGAAGCCGGGCATGGTGGCGCACACCTGTAATCCCAGCACTTTGGGAGGCTGAGGCAGGAGGATTGCGAGTTCAAAGCCAGCCTCAGCAATGGTGAGGCACTTAGTAACTCAGTGAGACCCTGTCTCTAAATAAAAAAAATACAAGAATGGGCTGGGGATGTGACCCAGTGGTCAAGTGCCCCTGAGTTCAATCCCCAGTACAAAAAAAAAAAAAAAAAATATATATATATATATATATATGTATATATATATATAATAAAGAGATATAATATTATAGTCTGATATTATTATGGTATAATATTAAATTAAGTCTGACAGATATTTTAAGACTTTTTGTTCAAAGAATGCAAATTAATTTTATCCTTATTTACTTACTTAGGAAATTTGCATTACATACTTCTCAAAAATTGTAGGGGATTTTTTATTGATCAACGTGATTTACTATGAACTTCAATATTAATGTGTGAAATTTTTATCTTTACAGATATAAGGAGTATTCCTTAATGCCCAGAAGGTCTATGGAAGAATTGGGTCTCATTTTAAAATATGAGAGGAACCACATTGAAAAGCAAGTTTAGGCCTGACTAAATCCAATTATAATCATCTACAAGCATTAAAACTAAGAATAAATTTTTCATGTACTATATTACTAAATGGACTTGATTTTCATTATTAATAACAGTAGTTTTAGTTTAAACTCATTATTTAAAAGCATTAACTTTTTTTTTTTTTAACTTTCTATAGTTTTGGCAGAGAAAAACACCCCATCCTTCCTTCAGCACACGTCCCACACCCATTCATACAATGATTCTCTAACTCCAGATGTGACCGACTGTATAACGTGGCATGGAAAAATCAGGAGGTAATTAGAGTTAAAAGAGTTCATAAGGGTGAGAACTTGATCTGGTAAAGTTAATATTTTTCTTTTTCTTTCTCTCTGTCTTTCCCTCTCTGTTTCCCCTCAATCTGCCTCTCCTGAGAGTGAAGAGAGCCTTCTCCAGAACCTGAACTCTCTCTGAAACTAGATCTTGGACTTTCTGGTCTCCAAACCTGTGAGAAAATAACTTTTTATTGAAGTCACTCAGTCTGTGGTGTTTTGTTATGGCAGCTCACACACAGACTAAGTCATCTCTATTGCTGGTAAATTTTAAAACATGGCATTTTAAAGGGCAATTAACATTAATAACTTTTAAAAAATATGTTATCCCTAATATAATGGGTTAATATTCATAAAGATTATATTAATTTCACTCCAATGCCTAAATATTTTTAAGGGAGCTGAGTGTACATTACTTTGTATATTATTTAGTGTCTGCTACACTATTAAATGACCTTGTTACCTTATGACTATGAATACTGTCCACTTTAATGGTAAATTTTAATTTAAAACATTCTTTAAAATTCACTGGAGATATTTTATTTTTAACCTATTCTTTTATATAGCCTCTGTTATTAGTCTGATATGAGTCACTCACGTATGCTCCTTACAAGGATTGTCCTAATTTTATACCAGGGATTCACAAATACTTGGGGAATCTTGAGAAAATGAACATTTAGATCATTGGATACCCACGTGATGTTGAAGAAGATAAATAATTGAGGATGGTGGGAAAATGAAATTAAGAGAGTAATTCATAAAATGAGCCCAATGTACTCATGCTTTCTTTGCCAAAAAGCAATCTGCCTACAGCCCTGCCTGTCCTGGGTTGGAGACAGGAAATGTCACATTTCTCAAGGAACTTAGGTGCAGGGGAGGGGAGGCCAGGCAGTAAGTACAGGTAATGAATGATGGGGGTTGCAGAGATGAGGGCTGGTTATCAAAGAAAAGACAAGGATTGCTAATACCTCTGGGGATCTCACTTCCCAATACTAGCTATTACCACTTGTGCTGTTCCTTCCTGCCCTTAGCACATACTTGGAGAAGAAAGAGAAGATGTGGGGGTTTCAGGGTCAATAAAAGAATAATACACACCTACTCCCCTGGACACCCAGCTCTGGGCTCCACTTTTCTTTGGAGAAGTCTGTTTCTGTCCCTTTCTTAAATAAAAATCATTCTCTACTCTTGCCTTGGCTTTTCTTGGTGTTTAATCTTCAGCACCTGGGAAACAAGGACCCCTTCTGATTTCCAAGACCCGTATCAATCAATGTCAAGGCCTCTGATTTGAGATTCATTTCTGCATTATTAAGGTCTTCTATCCTCATGAAAAGGTCAGTACTAATTGAACTCACCTGATTTCTTTGTTAATTGCATCCAATTGTTCCTGAAGCATCATAGCTAGAGTCTGGGCATCAGAATGGCCACTTGGAGAGAGAAGATCCATTGAGCTAAAAATTGTTTCTCTGTCATCATCATCAATATCAGACATTTCAGTGTCACTTTCAAATGGATGGCTGCTTAATACTCCAATTTGTTGCGTTCTGTTCCATTCATGATCCCCAAGTGATTTCACCTAAATTGTACACGAACAATGGAGAGTATTTATCATGTCTCATTTTTAAAGTACTAATCTGAAAAATACCAACAAAAGCATGTCAGCTTTTAGAGTTGACCTGGCAAAAACATAACCAACTACTAACCTTTCAACTTATTGATTCTATCAAACAGTTTTTTGACATTTGAAGTAATGACAGGTGCTAATTTTCAGCATAAATATCAATATTTTAATAGAAATAAAGATGGTGAACTTCCATATTATTGATAATCCAGTTACCTTTCAAAGTAACAAAATACAGCAATCTCTGTTTGCTTGTATGCAAGCATTTGCATTTCTTACATTATTGCTCTGAGGCCACTGATGTTATATAACAAATTATATAAGAATTCTTTCCTTGGAGTGCATATAGGTGCTAACAAAACATTAATAAAATATTGCATAAGGGCTTAATTTTATCTCCACTACTCTCTGGTCACTTGAACACCTTGATTTTTTAAACCCAAGGGATGCTAATTTATATTTATATTACATATAAATATAATTTATATTATATAACATATAAATATAATTTATATTATATATTGTAATTAATATAACTAAGCCTCCACTTGAAAGAGAGTTTTGAGTAACCAACAGGCAGGTGGCTTTCAAACTGTGACCCGAAGGTATGAGGGGGTTGGGCATAAGGGTTTTTTGATTTTTTATAGAGTATTTTGTTTGTATAGAGTATTTTGTTTTTATAATAAGTTGGTTTTCATTGTTGTGATTATGCAAAAGAAGCTATATGGAGGACCACATGCTATTTCCTTGAGTATTAAGAATTGGGGACCTAAAGTAGCATTTACTTTACAGATTGCTTTGGTTTCAAAGAGTACTAATGTACTTGTCACATAATAATGAGAAAAGAACTGAGATAAACTGAATTTTTTCTTCATTTGTTTATGTATTTATTCATACAATCAACAGATTGGATACCTACTGTGATGAATTAATTTCTATATGACATATTGGTGGCAGTTAAAAACCAAAAGGTGTTGAGGACCTGTGTACAAATAAGGAAAAATTAATAGTATTTTGAATACATGAAAGTGGGGGAACAAACTAAACTTCAGGCACCAAGTAACTGTATTATCTTCTATAAAATTCAACTGTATTACTTACTCAAAAATCATAGCTTAAAAATTTTAAGCTATTGGGGCTGTGGTTATAGCTCAGTGGTAGAGTGCTTGCCTAGCATGTGTGAGGCACTGGGTTCGATCCTCAGCACCACATAAAATTAATAAATACAGAAATTGTATTAATCTACAACTAAAAACAATTTTTTTTAAAAAAAGTAAGTTATTGACAGAATGAAAGACCCGTAGAGAAGTTTTTCATTAACAGTTTGAGTGGTTTTGTACATTTTCCTCCAACCATTTTGAATATAGTAATTTTCACTAAAATATTTAATTAGTTTGAATTAACAATATGAAAACTATTGCTTAACTGTTTAAAATGTAAGCCATTTGTTTGGGAGTATAATGTAATGATATATAGTGCATAGTTTTTGAAACCAGGCAAGTATAAGCTCAAGTTTTAACTCCATTAATACTTGTGTAATATTGAACAGTTAATCTTTCTGAGCTTCAACATTTTTATGCCTGAAATTATATAAAGTATTACTCATTTCCTAAAGTCATACAGGTAAGAACATGAGAAATGCTTAGCTTAATTTCTGGTGCACAGTAGAGGCTTTATGTTATAAATTTTAAAATATGTCATACGTAGTGCTTGAAACTAATAAAATTAGATTCAATTGTTTTGGTGTTAAAATTCTATCCAAAATGGAACCGTGTTTTTTAATTAAAATGATCAAAGAGTTGAAGTACGGTGATTAACCTTTGGCTCATCTCTTCTCACACCCACGCGGCCTCTCCTTGCTCTTCTTATTACTTTAGTTGTTCTGTAATCAGACTGGCTGTCCACTAGGGATCCTACTGAATACCGCAACTCAGCTGAGGTGTCTAGATGAGTTCTGGAGAAATGGAAAAAAAATAAGCCATATATCCAATCTCAAAAATTAAACATACCAGCAAATAACTGCTGCTTAATTGGCAATAAAGCATTAAATCCTGAAGGATATAAACCTCAAGAAGAAACTGGTGAACTGTCATGCTTTTGAGGCCCCTTTAGAGACGAATATTAGAAGTTCCAGTCCCAGGTCCATCCCTGAAGATCAAGTCCATTGTTTTCCTTTTAGAATATACTTAACTTTTTTACTTATTGTCATTTCCAACTTGGCAGTACAATGAAACATGTTTACATCAGTAACAAAGATCCATTACATTAAACTGAACAATCCTATGTAGTTTGTGCTCTTCAGTGGATATCTCAGTATTTCTCATTCATTACCACATTTGTTTTAAATGTTCCTCAGCAACTTATCTGAAAAATGTGTAAACTTTTGGGGCTCCAGAACCTTCCCAATTTTAAGAATTTCAGAGACATTCACTCACAGATTCTCTATTTTTCAATATTCTATTTTTCAATTTAGAGAAACAATGAAATACTTAAAATAAGATTGATACAAGATTAATCATCTTATTTGTTAAAAATAAAATAGGGTGTTCCACTAGAACAGTTTGTTATCTGTTCATAAGACATTGTTACAAAAGGAGTAAGAAAATACTTTTAGCAAGCTCATTTGATTGTTCAATTTGTTTAGAGATGAAACAGTTGGAAAATTCCAACTGGAAAATATCATCACACTGGTTTTCAATAAACATGGTAATAAAGTACACTGTAATCAAAGTGCTGAATAGGTTCCTACAGCACATTATTCACATATAGATTTACAGCAAAATCGGTTTATTGCCACAATAATGATGATGATTATGACAGCAACTTCATGTTGTTCTATAAAATGAAATAACAGATCCATCATCAGTAGGAAGTAGACTTAACACTGTGTATTCTGTGGAAATTGGGGCTCCTACTGACTGACTATACATCCTCTTAGTTCTGTTTTTGAACAAAAAGAAGCATTTCTGAAAATCTGGGAAGATTTGAAAAGGTTTGGTGAAGTCTGGATGTTTACAACAGTGGGATATGCTAGCCTAGCTTAAGAAAAGACCTTGTTTTGCCAAATGGGAAATTAGAGCAAATGAACTAAGGAATCATTCCTCAAATAGTTATTATTTCTATAGCAATCAAATTGATAATTAAGCAAACTTGCTTTATAGTGGATAAGTCATATCTAAAAATTAATCAACCTGGTAATACTAAAAACGACACAACTCTCAGTGTATTGGACAGAACCTCTAAGTTTATGAAGACCGAAATCAGATTTTTTTTTGTTTGTTTTTGTTTTTGTATCACCATTTTTTGCCTGGTAAGGTATGCCCAGCATATAGGAAGTACTTTATAAACATCTAGTAAGACAGTAATGAATACAACTATAATAAAGTCCCAAACTTCCTAGCTCAGATCAGTGTAGGTTTCTTTCATCTGGGGCTTCTTATGTTAATGGCCCTCTGGGCTTCAAAGTGTAGTTTCTTAACATTATGACTCATCATGCTAGCAGGAGTTTTTTCTTGTTTTAGCTCTCAATGCCAAATAATTTGTAAAAATGTGGAATAAAACAGAACTGGCACAACAATGCCCTGTTTAAAAATCTTCAATGTCCTTTTAAAAACATTTTATTGGTTCTTTTTAGATACACATGACAATAGAATCTATTTTGACATATTTATACAAACATGGAATATATCTTATTCTAATTAGGATCCCAGTCTTGTTAATGTACATGATATTGAGATTCACGGTGATATATTCATATATGTTTTTTTTTTTTTTTTTTTTTTTTTTTTTTTTGTGGTACCAGGGATTGAACTCAGGGGCACTCGACCAGTGGGTCACATCCCCAGCCCTTTTTTGTATTTTATTTAGAGACAGGGTCTCACTGAGTTGCTAAGTGCCTCGCCATTGCTGAGGCTGGCTTTGAACTCGCGATCCTCCTGCCTCAGCCTCCCAAAGTGCTGGGATTACAGGCGTGCGCCACCGCGCCCGGCTGATATATTCATATATGTACATAGGAAATTTATGTTAGATTCATTCCACTGTCTTTCCTATTTCTATCCACCCGCCCTTCCCTTCCTTCCCTTTTGTATTATCCATAGAATACCTTCATTATCTGGGCCCTTTCTATTTTCCAGCATCACTTTTAGCTACTGTCTGTTTATCTTCCATCCTGCTGAACTGATTTTAATTCAGTTCCTTTGATAACTCACTCTTTATTTCACTTCTGTGCCATTGAACGTGCTGCTTTTTTTCCTCCTGGAAACAGTCTCCTAACACATCTATATTGCTAGCATTCTGTAAATCTCAGCATACAAGTCCTATTTCCATACACTGTACAACTCCCAGTCCACAAATTAGTATTTGTGGGTTGTCTATCTGGAAGATGTGTTCTTCATCACCACTGTATCTCCCATACATCTAAAAAGTACTCTCCTGTAATTTTTGCATATAATTTCATTATACAGTTCTATAAATAAACCAGATATGAATTTTCTTAGAGAATGCCTCTTACCCATCCCTATGCTTTCTCAAGCACCCTCTATTATCCTTTCCAATTACCCAGATCCTACCCTTACTTTAGATTTGAGCTTTCATTATAGGTAAATGTCACCTTATTAGCCACAAAATCTCACTGCAGTGACAAAATCCTAGACTTCAACTCTAGATTTCTACAACTCTGTTTCACAGACATAAGTCCAAAAAGACAGGCAAATGGCTATTTGATGCTATTAGAATATAACTAATTTGTTGATTAGATAATACTTAGTCTGTCTATTCACTCCTTTGATATTTTATCAGCTCTTTTCCTCCATCATCATTATCACCACCACCACCATATGAATATATATCACTTAATTAATAATTCCAGTTTGAATGAAAATCAAACTGGAATTTTAAACATAAGAAAAAATGTCAGAATGTTTAAAATAACCATAATTTTCTAAATTAATGTTTGAAAGTTCTTCAAATGTCATTGTGCCTGCAGAACTATATTTTTCACACTAAACTGAAGAAATATGCAAATATTAAACATTGTTTTTATTTCTACTTTCATTGAAAATAATATGAAATCCTTTAGTATTATTTTTAACTTGACTTTGTATCTGATTACCTGAAACATACTTTACTAGATATTCACTCATTTTTTCATTCAACAGTATTTATTGAGAGCATCCAACATGCCAGGACATATTTTAGGTGCTGAGATTATAATAGTTATTGAAAACAGAGACACGTTTCTGCCTTTGAGGAGTTAACATTCTTTAGATGGACACACTACTAATGAAAATGTTCTCTTAGAAGTCTGTGCTTGCCAAATTTGCAAACAGTTGGTATTATTCTGCATTGTCTAGCAAAATAGAGGATTAAATGAGTGGATGTTTATAGAGTTTCTTACCAACTTAAATAAAAACCCTTAAGCATAAGAAAAAGCTGTGTGTAAGTTATTAACATGCTGATCTATCAACCTTTGTCCAAGGGTCAGCCCATTGCTTCTTTTTTTACAATGAAGTAGTGACTGAAAACAACTGAAAATGGATAAATTCATTTCACATATGTAATTTCTCCTTGCCTTTTAATTTGTAATTACTTTAACAAAATAGAAGCTAAGTGGCCATGGTCATTGATATTTGTTCCATCATGTTAAGCCTTGAACATACTTCTGCATGTTTCTGCAGAGAAAGGGACTGGTGCCTCCTCTTAGAATGGAATGTAATCTCCATATATAGTAATCCCAGTGGCTTGGGAGGCTGAGACAGGAGGATCACAAGTTCAAAGCCAGCTTCAGCAATGTCAAGGTGCTAAACAACTCAGAGAGACCCTCTCTCTAAATAAAATACAAAATAGGGATAGGGGTGTGGCTCAGTGCTTGAGTAACCCTGAGTTCAATCCCTGGTACCAAAAAAAAAAAAAAAAAAAAAAAAAAAAAAAAAAGAATCATTTAATATAGTTTAATACATTTCTATCTATTGAATTTAGAATACAAAAGGAATTCTCATTTTATTGAATATGCACAGAAAGAATTTCTAAATTAGAAAGCTATTTTTGAATGTAGAAATTAAATCAGCAAAGAGTCAAAGTACAGCAATGATATTGAGCAGAAGGAAATATCTCTTTTAGTTTGGAGTTACAAAACCATAGGAGATTGATGATGATTCTTAGTGAACTATAGACATACTTTTAATCTAATATTTACCTTGATATTGTGGGTTCAATTAAAGAGCCAGTTCTCATTTTCAACTGGTCAAGTTCAGATCTCAGCTTTTCAATTTCTTCTGCTAGTCTTTCCTAAAAATTAAAAAAAGTGTTACTCAGATGATACTCACATGCCAATATTAGCAACACTCAATTATGATAAGCCAAAATTACTGGCTTTTTAAAGGGAATATGATATAAATTTATTTTGATTAAAGATTATTAAACGTGATAGTAAATTATGCCTGAATTTCCTCTTGTAATGAAAATACAAATAATAGAAATCAATAAAAAATTTCCTACATTACCTGGCATCAAATAATCCTTCATCTCTGCAAATTTACAGAAATATTAAAATCATGACCAGCTATGGAAATATCACTTCCAATGCCTAGTAGAAAAAAATCGTTTCAAAAATTAAAAAAAAAAAGATACCGTTTATGTAGTAAGTGAAGATTTTTACTATTCTCTGAGGACTGATGGACATGTGGGTAAAGGAAAAGGTTGAATTACAAGAACTAGCAAAAACAAATCATCACTTCAATAGGAAAGTTAACAACACAATTTTTGGCTTATTTTGTACAAGTATTTGTACTTCTGATAATGTTCATTGGTTGAAATTATGTATTTCAGTATGAAAATTTATGACAATAGAGATTGTTATATTTATTTTTAAATGCTACAAAACCACTTAATTTTGTAATAATGATTATAACTTTTATACTATTATAAATGCAGAAATGCATACTTCAGATTTTCTAAGGCTGTTTTCTCTGTTTCAGTGGTCAGTGTCTGTATTTTATTTGATTCATCCTTCTTTTCTCAGCACTCTTAATCAAAATGTGGCCTTTTCCATGTTTATTTTATCTGCCCTTTTAATTCTAAACCACTATCTTACTTCAAATTATTTGGACTTTTCTCTTGAATTATCTTACCAGCTTCAGTATTTCCCCTACATGTTCTTTGGCCAGTCATATCATTTTTAAACATATGTACAATAAAATAATTGCTTCGCTTAAAAATAGGCAATAGTTTCTTGTTGGGTTCATTAATTCCTTTGTTCGTAATTTTCCAGAAAAATGTATTGAATCCCTAGGATACAGAAGTACAATGACAGACTTCTTGCCCTCATTTAATTTATCATCTAAATGTTTGTTTTTTCCCCAAAAAACAAACACTAAACAAATGGGATGTGTGGGGGCATAGGATGTTCTTAAGAAGAAAATGGAATCATGGAATGCCTGCCTCATAAAATATTTGAGCTAAGACCTAAAGAAGAGGAAGAAGAAAATATGGGAAAATCCTAGGAAAGGCATTGCAATGGAAAGAGAAGCATGTGCAATTGCCCCTTATTGGAAGTATATTTCATGAGGTGGAGGACAAGGGTCCAGTGGGGTGGGTTTGAGAGGTTAAGGAGAAAGATGAATATGGTGTGGTTAAAGAAAACTACTATTGTGGGATTTAGAAAGGGTAGTTTTGAAAGGTATTGTAAACAATATGATGGTCTTTAGCTTTTACTTTGATTGAGATAGGGAGCCTTTTTTTATTTACTTTGAGATTGAGAGAAGTGACATGATCATTCTGGTGGCTCTGCATAGGACTGTTGAAAGGGAGTAGGAGACAGGAAAAAAAGAAAATTATTGGCAGTTTTCAGCCAGGACTGGTGGCACCTGCCTGTAAACCCAGTGGCTCAAGAGGCGAAGGCAGGAGGATCACGAGTTCAAAGCCAGCCTCAGCAAAAGTGAGACACTAAGCAACTGAGTGAAACCCTGTCTCTAAATAAAATATAAAATAGGGCTGGGGATATGGCTCAGTGGTTGAGTGCTCCTGAGTTCAATCCCTGGTACATCCCCCTCAAAAAAAATTATTGGCAGTATTCAAAAAATATCGATTAGAAAATAATGGCTTGGACAAGAATGGTTTTGGGTAAATAATGGATAGATTTGACTAGATTTTGATGGTAGAACTAAAAATTTGCCTATTATTAAACATTGAGTGAAACATAAACACAGGGTTTAAGACTAACTCCAAGTTTTCTAACATCATTTACTAAAAGAAGTTGTAGTTATGATTAACTGAGAAGGCCATGTGCTAGTGGGTATGTGAGATAGTGCTGGTGTTTGGGTTGTGTGTGTAGGGGAGGATCTGGTAGAAGACTTGAATGTTAAATTTGAGAGCTGTAGGTGTCCAAGTGGATATGCTGAGTTATCACTATAATATACAAACTTCCTCAGGGTAGTTTGTATATTATAAAATATTTTATAATATTTTATGTTAAAATATTTTGTTTGCATATTATAAAATATTTTATATTTCCTAATTTAGGTAATCTGACTTAGAAAGTGCTCAATTTGTAGGTGGTGTTTAAATCCATGAGATAAGATGTACTTAGCAGGGACTGACAGGGAGAATCTACAAGGATAGCTCAAGGGACTTCAAATTTTGAAGATAAGGGTAATGAAGAAGAAATTAAAAAAAGAAAAAAGAGGTTGCACATACAAGGGATTTTCCTGATAATGGACTGTGATTATAGTTGGTGGGGTGGAAATCTGAGCAATTATAGATATGGCCAGATTAGTGAATATGCTCAGCTATAGGGTATGACAGTACAGAAATGAGGTATGACCTGAGAATACCTTCTCTGACAACTGGTATAAACAAGAATGCAAGCTCAAAATCATTAGTAACGTTGGTTGCTTGGGCAGATTGTGGAAGCTATAATGCTTGGGATGGTGGTGGGGAATGGGTTCTGGGGATCTTGCCAGGAGCACACAGAGCTTTGAATAACATTGCACAGCATAACAAGATCAAGTCCAAAATTTACAATCTGGTCAAACCTAGTTCTCTAAACACATACCAGTCACAGCAAAGGTCTGATGATTCATCTAATCAACCATCTTTGGTTTTTCTTTGATGTTGTATAAGCTTTACCCTCTACCTTGAATGCCCTACTCTTTGCTAGTTGTTAAGATCCCATATGTATTTGAAAGCTTACTGTAATATCTCCACTGTATATCCAATATTAACCACTTCAGAAGGAATTAGATGCTATCTTAATGTGCCATATTGTATTGCTCTAATATATCTACCAATCAGGAGATTGTCAATATCCTGATTATGGGACCAAATGACTGTTTTTAAATTAGCATCATAATGTGTAGTGTCCTGTACAGTTCTGCCTTTTCTTTATTCTCTCATGTTTTCTAATCCTTCTGCATTGCAATACTGTTTCTAGAACTTTGATCCCTGCCTCCCTCTCTTCCTTCCTTCCTCCCTCTCTTCCCTTTCTTCTATTTAATTCCCTGTCTCCCTTCCTTCCTTTCCTTCACTTCCTTACTCCCCCTCATGTCTCTATCCATTCCTTTTATCCCTCTTTCAGCACAAAATTATAGATCACTTATTCAATTAGCAACTTTAATTAAATAAGATTAATAAAGTAGGAAAAGACATGTTACCAAGAACAGCTTTTAAGATTTCACAGTCTGGTCCTTAATCTTATGCCTGATATCCTGCAACAGAAATAATTGATTCCAAATTCCTGTGCCCATTATTATTTAAGGTATCACACTACTCACTTCTCCCTACCAAGCACCTATAGACCACGCTGCATGCATGGTGTTGGAAAGGTTTACAGCACAGTCCTACCACTGCTTAATTCTTTAGGGGAGTTCCCCCTCCCTGAGGACTTCTCCATAGCAGCAGTGTGTGTTGATCTTTCCTACCCAGAGCTCTCTTCCTCTACTCTGTTCATTTGGCACTTGGTATCTGCTACCCTGAATCCTCAATGGTTTGTAAAGGGGTGTTCTCTCTTCAATTTGAATTTCAGCTACTTTGGAACCAGTTGCAAATACATAACTTAGTACAATTATTATGTATAACTGGTATTTATATTTCTGCACAAACAATATCTCAAAGCAGATACAAATTAATTCATACATTTTTATTTCATTTGATGCAGTCAAGAACTAGGACACTTTTTATAATGTTAGAAGTCAAGATAGTGATTATCTTTAAGGAAAGAGAAGTAACTATAAGCTAACATGATGGGAGCTTCTAGAGTACTGATTTTTAGTGTGTTTGGATAGTAAAACTCATCTGATCTCTATATATACCTGTGTACTTTTCTACAGGTATAATATAAAAATTAAAACTGTTTTCAAAAAGATTGCACCCTAAAATTATTTATTTCAAATTTATTATACAACAAAACATTTATCAGTGTAAAATAGAAAAATAAGAAAAAAATGTATCCTTAATACCTTATCATGTAAAGATTCTTCAAGATTCTTTCTGAAAGTTTCGGATTCTTGAATTAAAACATTCTATTAAAAAAAGAGAAATAAGGAATAAATTAATCAGAAAATATTCAAATACGTAGGTTAATGTTCTAACACTCAAAGATCTCCTTTGATTCCTTCTGTGGTGAATCTGTTCTTGTTTTCTATGGAAGATTAATGTAATCTTTAAATGTGATAACTTAGCATTGTGAGAAGTATATTATTTATGTAGGAAATGTTATTTTGCAACATTTGTATGGATAAATGAAACAAGTATTACCTTTCAAGCTACTTATTTTTGCCTTTTTTCATACTACATTTTAAATTAGAAATTAGATATAATTAGTTAATTCTTCAAATGAGAAATAGTGAGTAACATGCTAAATATTAGCCAGGGATGCTTTAAAGAATTCAGATAAACTCATTTTCAGTTTTGAAAAAAAGAAGAAATCATTAAGTCAAAATTTTAAAAGTTCACTTTCTGGACTTCTATTTCAATACATTTTATATTTCTAATAATAGTTAAATTATTAGAGAAACAAAAATAAAGTTCTAGCAATTTAATAAGCTGATGTTATATGTAGTGAAAACATGGAAATAAGTAGTATAGATAATTAAAAGAATCTTTGTCATAAAATATTATGTTGTTAAAAGCTTTGTACTTTTTTTATAGTACAACAAAGCACGAGTTAAAACAATGCATTGTTGCTGGGCATGGCAGTGCATGCCTGTAATCCCAACTACTCAGTGGCTAAGGCAGAAGGTTTCCAAATTCAAGGCCAGCCTTAACAAGTTGATGAGAACCTGTATCAAAATAAAAAATGAAAAATGTTTGAGAATGTAGCTCAGGGGTAAAGTACCTCTGGGTTCATTCCTCAGGACCACACACACACAAAAAAAATAATAATAATTATACAGTTTCTTCAAAGTATTGAGTAAAATGAAACCGAGAATGTACTAATGCCATAGCAGCCATGTATTTGGAGTTGTATGGGAAGGAGCATGCTTTACAGTTTTCTAGTGGGTAAATTAATCAAAGTACCTTAATGTTTCGATGAAACATTTCCCCTATTTTGTTTTATTTTATGTGTCAGGAGAAAATGTCAAAATACGGTAGTGATTGCATTCTAGCTCAGTTCCAAAATGATTTATACACCTGGGTTTTAGCCCCTACCTTTGTTTATGTTCTGGAATTGGCAATCATCTCACATAACTCTTGCTTGTCTGGTAGCTGCCAGCTATCAATGGGACACATAGTTGAGAATCAAATAGCAGACTACACAGATAGATGCACCCTTTTAAAAACACTACATCTGAAAATATTGGGTTCCTTAAACTCTCCAGTGGTATTAAAAAAGTTCTGTTTGTAATATAAACTTACTCATACTGCAGTTTTTATACTGGTAGTAGGTATCAGTCATTTGAGATACTTGAATTGTTGAAAGTAAGACCCCCATCCCCCAAGTATTGAGTTTTGTCTTATCATTCTTTTTTCACATACAAGGAAAATATAAATAAAATATTTCAGAAGAAAAGCACAGCACATGTTAATACATTTGCCTCATATGAACATGCTAATGTGAAAAATTTATATGTCATGCAGCATTTTTTATTCACCCGAAAATTCATCATAATTTTTTATGGAAATTATTAATTCTCTTCTGAGAATATTTCAGGCATTCTTTAAATTAAGGAAAGCAAATGAATCATTTTGCTAATATGATGATTGCAGCAGCATATCAAGCAAATGTGATCCTAACAACATTGCTAAATGCTGGTGAGAGTCTACCCTTTCTGTGCTTTTACCTTCTCTTCTAGAGCAGCCATTCTTTCTTTTAAGTGTAGCTGTAGGCGTTCATTAGATTCAGTCAGAAGTCTGTCCACTGTATCAGATAATCTTTTGTTATGCTCCTCATTCATTTTCTCTCTTTGCCTAGCCTTACAGTCAAGAAAAAGAAAAAAAAAAAGTCAATTTGATATGAAAATCATTTAAGAACTGCTCAAGCTTGATTTTATAGCTTCGCTAGCTTTAAATTGGATTTAATTTTGTCTATTTTGATTAAATTGGTAGAAACTTTTTTCTTTAAACTTCACAGAGCGCATCTGAAAGATTCTAAATATAACCTGTAATCAAGAAAAAAATTTCTTCTTAAATGTAGTCTATAAATCTATCAACAGATAATGGGGAGTGACTTATTAATGCACATACTCTTTGAAGTTCTTGATTCTTTTCTTCAAGTTGACCTTCTAGATGTCTCATACGTTCCTCAATATTTCCATGTCTCTCTTCAGCCTGTTAAGAAATATGAAGAATGCACGTGAAATGTAAGATGTGATTAACTCTTTCTTCTAGATAAATTGAAATAAAATGTAAAGCAAGCTACTACCAACCGCAAACAGTTTTCAAAAAATAAACTTTGTTTAAACAGGCAGCTGAACAGCATTGCTTGAAATGTGTCAGCTACAAAGGCCTGTTACATCCAAGCATCAGCAAAACATTGGATTTATTTATGAGCAATGAAATCAGCCAAATGTAACATGCAGACTGTGCATGGTTTGAACACAAACCTGCCATTGTCCAATCTTAAGCTCCTGAAGCACTGAACTGCACAGATGGTCGATTATCAATAAATAAAAGTAACATAATTTTTATAAATGAAAAGAAAAACTTAGATGGATTCTATTTAGCAATAGAAAGTAAAGTCCAGTAGGACTACCTTCCTACGTATGGAGATCATTTCTTGTAGTTTAGCTTCCATAACATATTGATAATCATCAGATGAGGTAGAAGAGGTTGGATCAGACTAACAGGTCAAGGAAAAGGAGAGGGACAAAATTGAAAAATCAGAACTAAAGACACTGACACTGAACAGAACATAGCACAGAATGCTTAAAATAAAAGTGTGACAGCAAATTTAATACTTTAATAGAATTTTATATGAAAAGAACTATATTGATATTTGGTGAACATAATACAGTTGATGGTTATAAATGAAAAACAATGATATGCTAAAACAAAAAGCTGTGGAATATAAGGTTTGGAAGGTTAGTGATGGCTGGCAATGAAAGACTACTACAGAATGAATTAAAGCAACTCTGAAAAAGTGATGTAATATTTGGAATTATGGGAAACCAAACACTAGAATATGTCTCTGATAGATTGTTAAAGTGCTGTATTTTGGTTTGTTTGCTTATCATATTACTTAAAATATTGATAACAATGTATCTAAATGCTGAGGAGTATGCAAGGCAGTAATTCAGGTGTAATACATTTGGAACAAAATTTACTATAGATGCTAGTCTGTGGACATCTGGGAAAAATCTAAACCATGGGACAAATTATATTATGAGTGTTCCCCAATTGAAGCAGGAATGAGTTACCTCAGGAGGCCAACTTACAAAATGACTTCTGGTCTCCCAATTCACATTATAGTCATCCATCTAAAACCTAACTGCCTGTTCAGATAAAGCTCTAAGTTGAAATTTTAAAATTTCAAATTATTAAAAAGTCAAAATTTCAAAAACTTAAAATTATTAAAATTCCTCAAAGTATCAAGGTGACAGTATTGCTGTGAGGACAAGAAAATTTATTTGTGAATTTTCCAAAATGACACCAAGGACCACTGCAAAATTTTCCACATTGATTTGTTGCTAGGGAAACAAAATTGTGCCCTAAAGTGAACAGGCAGCACAGAGTCTTTGTGAGCTAAAGTTTGCCCAGTGGTAAGGTTAGTTACATGCCTTGGAGGTGACTTTCAGGTTACCAGAGTGCAGAGTGTTAACACATGTGACATTGCTGATAGCTGAATTGTATTAGTATGTTAAGCACAAATTACATAGAAAATCACATCAACATTTTAGTCACAATTGCAGGTAAAGTAATTATAACATCAAAACAACTCTCTATCAAGGCTATAAATTTTAACTCCAGAACATATTATCTTACTGTTTATAGGTCCATTCTAAAATAACAAAACTTAACTCTATGCCAATATAAGACTATATGTAAGTATGTCATGCAGAAAATAAAATAGTAACCAATTCATGTATCAAGTTCATATACATTTATTTATACTATTTTATGCAACAAATTCTAATTTAATCTATGTAATAAACCTTTAATAATTCAAATTTTGTATGTTTATAAAAATTATAACAGTATTTATATTTTGTAATATTTTCATTCTGATATCTTTATTTCATAAATGTGGAATGTCATGCACAAATAACAAACAACCAATTTTTTTCCCCACGTCTTCTACAAATTTCTGAGTGGAAACAACACAGAAAGCTACAATGTCTCCCAAATGGAAAAACAATAGTTTTAAAATGTCATTTAAACTTAGAATTCTATTAAGAATACAGTTAGTGAGTTAAGATGTTGTTGAAATTATATAATATAAATTTATTAAGTTGTATGTAATCTTGCAAAAGTACATTTTACCAGGCAGTTAGAGGTACTGAAATTAATCAGGTAACATGAATATTTCAACTTTCAAAACGATATCTTCAACAATACAAGATTCCAGAAGGCCTGAAAGTCCTTAGAACTTCTACCTGTTCCTGTCTGGACAATTAAACATATACTACACATTGTGAAAATTTACTTCAGATATGGATTCCTGCCATGTCTAAATTACAATGTTATTGCTGATACTTTTTATTGTTACTAAAAATGAATGAAATACCTCATGGAACTCAAGATGAATTATGTCCTTGCTGAGGAAATATGCATTTTAATTAAAGAAGTAGATATAAAATCATATGGTTAGGAAACTGAAATCTTTAATTTCAGGTTAATTGTGAATAAACTTGCCAAAGCCCAAGTTTGGTTTTATGCATAGCAGTTAATCAACAATTCTGATTGGCAGGTAATAAAAGTAGAAAATATACACTAGTCAAATAAAATGTCTGAGGGATTGGTAAAAGTCTTCAAAATATTAGCATAGGGGAGCCTGCATTGAGCTAAGCAGAAATCTTTTTATTTTGGTAAATAGTCAAAAGAGTAAGAAATTAAAAAAAAAAAAAAGAATATGGTGAACAATAATACTGAGATGCTGAAAATAAATCGCAATTGAAAAAAATAATAATAAGGTAGGTTATAGGGATGGACAGTCCCTAAAGCTGTTGAGAACAGAGGACAAGAAAACAAAAGACAGTTGAAGCTATAAAATTTGGGAAAACACATGAAAAAGTGATCTTCAAATGTTATTTTAAAAGTTATTATTAAATGGAATGGAATGTGTTCAGGAGAAAATTTCAGCACTGAAGGAGCTCACATACCAAAATAAGTCAGTAATATAAAGCTTTGTATATCTGAAGTATGTTGTTGATTTAGAACTAGACAGAAGAGAAGGTGGTAAAAAGGAGAAGATGAAATTGTAGCATTAGAATATTTTTAAGTAGGTTAAAAATTTTCTGAAAGATTAAAAAAAGGAAAAGAACCCAGAGAAAGTGAACTTTGGGCAATATTTTAGGTAGGAGTAAGCTAAGGGAATTATTTGGAGTGCACAAAATAATGTATCAAAATAAAAGTCCAACAGGATAAAAAGAGAACAAAAAAGATACGAAATCTAATATATTCTAAATATATGTATTTATATGTATGTATATATTCATATATTCTAAAGAATTTTTAGGAACATTTTTGCCCTGTAAGTCAAATATTATACTTCAAATTATGTTCTATTATCAGTCTTTAATAATCATAGGCTAGTTTGAGGCAATTTAAAATTGTATCTTTGGAGAAGATTATTGACTTTCTGGTATTTTAGTCAAGATAACATCAGTGACTATTATATACTAAAATTTTAAAATGTTATTTTTCTTATGTAATCACTCCCTTAACTCCCCCTCCTCCACAAATAGTGATACTTAAGAACTCTTTATAAGGTGGGCAAAGAGGTGCACACTTGTAATCTCAGTGGCTTGGAAGGCTGAGGCAGGAAGATCAGGAGTTCAAAGTCACCCTCAGCAACTTCGCAAGGCAAGGCCCTAAGTAACTCAGCAACTCCCTGTCTCTAAATTAAATAGAAAAAGGGCTGGGGGTGTGGTTCTGTGGTTAAGCACCCGGGGTTCAATTCCTAGTACCAAAACAACAACAACAACAACAACAACAACAAAAAACAAACAAAGAAAAACCTCTTTATGAAAGTTACTTATGTTCCTCAAATAAAAATCCAAATTTACATATCTTAATCCATGCTATAGTAATTTAAGCATTTCCAAGAAAAACATAAAAATAGTAACATGTTTGGATAGCTTTATGAGATTTGGGGAAGCTTTATATAATTTAGGAAATATTTTCAAATTAAATGATAAGTTTGCCTTCTAACTACCCAGTGAACTTCCTTATTTTAACAAACAGGAAGATTAGCTGACTGTTCATGTTTAACTATTTACTATCTTCAGAGTAGGTTCTATGTGCCTCCTTTTCTATTTCTGTACCAATTGCTTCTGACAACCCCTAATGTGTCAGAATTTAAACCTAAAGTTCACATACCTATAATATCCATTTATTGCTATGGCCTGGAAAACAGTGATTGTGTGAGCATATAAAATGTGTGTACAATTTTGAATGGCTAACAAAAGTCCAACATGCTATTAATAACAATAGTCGGGATTTTTATTCTAGTGAAATGCATGCACAGTTTGAAGTAATTCCATTTCCATTTGACTGTTAGTGGTCAGAATAGTCTTTTTTTATTATAAAGCCTTCAAAAATCTAAACTATAAAGATAGTTGCAGAATCTATTGGCCAAACTATGGCAGAAAATTTTGAAATTTCTTCAGAGTATTATTAATTTTCAGAAGAAATTACAAGTATAAAAAACCATTTTTGCCACCTAATGTTTTTTCCCTGTAGACTTCTATAAGTATAACTTCCAATTTCTATCAAGTTTTATCATACTAAAGTGTGAAAAAAATCAACATTGTATTTTATTTCCTAAACTTGTAATGACAACTTATGTGAAACCTATTGTTATGTCTCATGTATGAATATTTTAAACATTTAAAATCACTGAATGTTTATCTTCATTATTCTTATGTGCAAATATTACCATGGAAAATTAACTATGATGATAAAGTGAAATATTGTTGTTTTGTTAATGTTTAAATTGGAAAAGGGATCATTATTACATTCGTACCATGGTCACTGATGTCAGCATTAGTAAGATACATGCAATAAGAAAAAAATTCATTAAGTAACAGAGAAACACAATAAAGATCAATAAAATTGACTTTCATAGGGCCTAAAGAAAATATTTATAGATTCCATTTTGATTGATAGTTGGTGCTACACTTATATCCAGGTGGACCTACTTATTGTTTTAGTGTGGTACCTTTGTTAGGGCTGCAATTCTCTGAGCCAGTTCAGCCTCTACTTCAGGTAAGGTTTCAGCCTTTCTCATAGTCTGCTGCAACTTTTGCTCAGCCAGCTCTAGACGCTCTTGTAGCTGTCTGTTTTTCTCTTCCATCTGAAATAAGAATGGTAAAAGAAGCACTTAAAGGGTCAGAGTTAATATAGCAAATATAGTCATTATGGGCTTTATACTTCATCCATTAATCTAGACAAAATCAGCTACTACCACACCTAAATGTACTAAGTAATGATTATCATCATGCTTTCACATATTACTTATACATTTTACTTAATAAAATTCAGTGTATTAAAAACAATAGAAAATCTCTTACCATTGGAAGCAAAAAGAAAAGAAATTGCTAATGAGTATAAGCTGGAACAAATGGTAGGTATACAGCTCATTATTAAGATGTCAGATGTATCATGATAACAAATAAGGAAAATTACTCCATTAGTCTGGAGTGGGACAGGGAATGTAGCTTGACAACTGAGTCTGGGCTCTAGAGATGAGACTGGCAAGCTTTCTGTAAAGGGATTGACAGTAAATATTTTGGCTTTGTGTATCAAATGATTTCTGGTCCAACTCCTCAAGTCTGCTGTTGCAACACAAAAGCAGTCATAAACATGATTAAATTATTATACAGGCTGTGTTCCAATAAAGCTTTATTTACAATTGCAGCAGCCAGCCAGATTTGGCCCATGGACCATAGTTTGCCTACTCTTGCTCTAGATCCCAATAGACGTCATTATTTTTCTGGCATTACCAGATGTGTAGCACTGGGAAACTTTAATGTCTTTGCTCATTAGTGTATTCAGTGTAAAAACTATTCCTACTTCAGAGGTGGTAGTTAGAATAAAGTCATACAAGCATGTGAATGGTTTAGCACAATTTCTGATTCACATACAGATTAAAAGCAAATAATATTAATTGTTTTTATTATTATAAAAGACAAATAATTTTGTTTTTCTAAAAAGTGAATGGTATACTTGAAATCACATTTTGCTTTTCATTAGCTTTATTCTAAATGTTTAGAGCATGTTTGACCACTCATCTGCCAAGATTCACTGATTTATTTATTCTGTGTTTTGTGAGAATGGTGAGAACATATACATGGACCAGAACAAATCCAAGACAGAGATACTGAACCTGCCGTAGGATGGCTTCTTTATTTGCCAACTCATTTTCCAGTTTATCATTCATGTCATGTATGGAGGTAGATTCTCTCTGAGCACTGAGGTAACGCTTCTCAAGAGTGGTGATTCTTTCTTCCATGTCTTCCTTCTGTGCCATAGCCTATAATTAAAATTGAAAACTCAAATCAGATTCACAGATAGCTTAATCTGTTGTTTTTATGTAAATAAAATCATAAGGCATAAAAATATGGTTTTATTGAAGTAAAGACATCCTTTTCTTTTTATAGAAGTAATACAAGATTTCATGTGAATTTTCCCCATTTATTTATCTGAAGTCATCGTAATCTAGGATGTAAATCCTAGATTAACCAGAGAAGCTTTCTGCTCTCTGAGAATGCAAAGGAGTATATTTTGAGATGATCTACTGCAGAATTGGCATGTTTATAAAGAGGTGGCAGATAAATTACCTCTTTTGTAGTAAAAATTAATACAATTATGGGTAGAATTGCAAACCACATGATTATTAAATGGTGACTAAAGTTCCAAATTGTAAAGCAATCTTCAAATAAGAAATGACAAATACCATGAGTATTCTCATGTAAGTACGGAAGACTAATTTAGTGTTAAAAGAGGAGATAGGGACTCAGGATGTAGATCGGTGATAGAGTTCTTGCATTTCATGCACAAGACTCTGGGTTAAATCCCAGAGTGATGATGATGATGATGATGATGATGATGATGATTGATAATGATTGTAATAATAATAAATAATAATAATAATAACAAATATTTCTGCAAAAAGCAGAGGTGAAAAATTATATATTTGAACCATATACATAGTAAAATTACAAAAGGACTTAGGAACTTAACCACTTCTCCTGTTATATACATTTCAACTAAATAAGAGTTTAGAAGACTCAGTGAACACATAAGTATGTGAAGAAATCAACTGTCTGTGTGAATGGAGAAAGTTGTGACACTGACAACATTTCGAATAATGGTTTTTTAAGCTAAAACTTATAATGAAACATAATTTAACTTAAAACATAGGATATTTCTTTTTAGTACTTCTATAGTATTGCTAGCACAGTATGATTTATATACTATATAATTTTGAATTAATTAAGGAAAAACAGGGAATAGGAAAAACTGAAATGCATTTTGCTTTTTAAAAATATAATTTAGCTTATTATGAATAATCATATGGAGATATTACCTTCTTAACATCTTCCATGGAATTTTGTTGGTAAATAGATAATCTGCTTTATTAAGAAGATACTGGGTAAAGTCAGCTATACAAGTGAGCCTTATGGACCTGGAATTGTCTCTTAAGAATGCATAAGGGATAGAGGTATTGGTTGTTTCTACATATTAATATTTCTTTGCATAAAGATTTGAGAGAATGGTGGTAGTTTCTGTACATTACTATCTGGATTCATTTGATTACTGATTCCTGCTCAGTCCCTTTAATACTTTCCTCCAAGGTCCACAGCTAGTCCTGCCACACCTACAGAAAACACAATCTTTCTTTAAAATATCCAAAAGAAATAAAAGCTCTTAAAAGGACAGTCCTTAGCCTCACCACCATTTATAAGTTTAACCACATGCACATAAATTCTTAATTTCATCACTGTGCTCTGGGTTCTGTGCATTTTCTTCCTTTAGGAATCTTGATTACTTTCTTTCTTCTGGATTTTTAAGGTGATGGTAGATAAATTCCATTATAAACAATGAAAGAGGCTAACAAAGAAACTGGTGCAAATCAGAAGAGGGAGAAGGCAGAGGAAAAAAAAGGATGATTCCAAGAAAATAAAAATAAGAATGACAACTTTATGACTTACCATGAACCATAACTGAATTGAAAGGAATTTTGCCAAACTATTGGAGAGTGTAAGAAGATTTACTATAGTTTAAAAATTGATACTAAAAAAAGGGCTGGGGATGTGGCCCAGTGGTCGAGTACTCCTGAGTTCAATCCCCAGTATCAAAAAAAAAAAAAAAAAAAAAAAAAAAAAAAAAGAAAGAAAGAAAAAAAAAAAAGTTGAGCAAGCAAATTAGTATATCCAGTGGTTAATAAAAATCAATTGTGAAAATTATTGATGTCATAATCATCCTCATAATGATGATGATGATAACACTGAATGTGATTTTGAGATAATTACAATGGAAAGTTGAGAGGAAGAACAAGTAAGGAAAAGAATAAGATAGCTTTATTCCTTATCAAATATAGTAGCAATATATGGGTTATGTTTAAACAAGAGAAAATGTTGGAAGTAATGGCCTCATCATGTTGTTCTTAATCCCCCTGTACCCAAAAATTCTGTAAGTCCTGTGGATATAAATTTCTTAGTAAATTCTAATATCAATAAATTCAGCAAAAAGCAAACATGTTTTTCAAGGACATGAGCATGATAGTAATATGCACTTGCTCTAAATCCTCACTTTTGATATTTGTTAATTCTGTTATCATGGGTTGTCACATCTTCCTTGGGACAAGTGAGCAAGGCTCCTTGTCTGAAATAATAGGGAGAGAAAGCAAGGCATCTCTCCCTCTTCTAGGAACGATGTAAGATAAAAATGGCACCGCGATGGTTAATTCTATCTCTCTATTCTTACAGTGTCTCTGTGTGACCACTAGGGGCTCATAGGTTAGCTATTAAGCATAAATCTGGCCACACAAATTTACACTGTGGAGTCTGAGCCAGGAGCTCTATAGCAAATTCTTTAGTACATGAGTAAAACAGGTTCATAATTAGACATTAGGCTTGTAAGTAATGATTAGACTTGTGGCTCTTGCTGTGCCCCATAGTTCAGACTTTTCAAGACTTTAGTCTAAGTTATAGTTATAAGGCTTTCTTGTGATTGATAAAGATTCTTTTATCTTAGGTAAGTTTAGGATATTAGTTTAAGATATATTGATATAAGTTTTCCATGATAGAGACCCCTTAGATCTAACATCTGATAAGGAAAAGTACCTGTTAGCTTAACTTTTAAAAATAGCTATACTTCCTTCTTTCTAGTTCAGAACAAAGTTATTATAGGAAACAATAGTAAGTTGAGTTCAGTCAAGGTTTAGCTATGATGTATTAGGGCAATCAAGGTGTGGGACATTGTGAGTGACCTTAAAGGGCTGTAAAAATAGTTTTAGGTAAAAACAGTTTTTGTTCTTGACATTTAAGATTGATCAATATATGCTTTCTTTACGTTTTTAGATAAGTTTAATCAGTAATATGTACTTAGAACAATATCCTGTTTCCCCCCAGAATGTATAACCCTGAAATTCCTTAATGTAACTTGTTTCCTTCATAATGTATAACTCTGAAATTCTTTAATGTAACCTCAAAAGCTGTAATGCAAAAGACTGTGCTGTCTGGGCTATAAAAACTCGGGTAAAAGAAGTAAAGTTAGAGTTAGCCTCCAGACTTGTGTGCTGCGTGGTCTATCTCTCACCTTTCTGCCGACATCTTCACCCCCCCCAACCTTCCGGAGCTGGACTCCGGCAATGGGTAAATGCTGCTAACCCTATTCTATACCTTTACATTCTACACTGCCTTTTTTGTGGGGGGGGGGTGGGGGTTGAATTACCACCAAATACCTACCCTCTAACATTATTGTTAAGAAATAGGTCAAATAATATTTAAAGAACCATATTATGATAGAATACACACAATAAATAATAGCTTTTTGTTATTAATTACTGGTATGTCCACAATTAACTGATCTCACTCTGTGGCATATGTTGCATATAAATCATTATATTATGATTTTGTTTTTTTTTGATTCAATGATTTATGTGGGTGATTCAGTTCTTAACTGTAGGCTGTATTGACAAAAATAAATTTGAATTTACAAGTGAGAGAAATAGATTTTCCCTCTGTATCATTTGGAAATTTTAAGAAGGGAAGCTTTCCCTAGTCTCTAAAAACTGCTATGTAAAAAATGAGAAAAAAAAAATAAAAGTTTCAATAATTTTTAACCTAAAGTCATGTATAAATAGGATTTTATTATAGTAAATAAATACACTCTATAGCAACATCTAATAAAGTGAAAAATATAATTCCATTCTTCAGATAACAGAGAAGACAAAACTGATATGCATTATTTCCTTTGATAACATAGTGTGCTCTTGAAGAGCTTTTAATAGAAAATTGGAAAGATAAGCTGATTTTGTTCACAAAAGATATAACAGTTCACTGAAAAACTCATTTTTCTACAGCTATGTATTCAGTGAGATACTATTATCCAAATACAGTTAGTAACTTTGATTAAAAAGTGAAAAGCTAAGCCACTTTGTGGGACTATTTTCTAGTATGTGTTTTTTGTCTATATTTAATCCAACTCACCTACCGTTTCTTGTAGATCAAAATCAATGTGTGAGCAACGAAGACAAACTTTAAATGAAAATAAGGTTTGGATCAATTTCTTTCTTGATAAAGAAAAATCACAAAAATATACTCTGAAACCATCAATGGAACATAAGAATATAATTCTTCTAAGATCTACTAGATTGTCCTCACATGCAAAGCAGAATGCATTTCAGTTTTTTCTATTCCTTGTATTTCCTTAATTAATTCAGATTATACAAATCATGCTGTGCTAGCAATGCTATAGAAGTACCAAAAAGAGCTAACCTATGTTTTTTTTTCTACTAAGAAACTTAAAATCCAGTAGACTTTGTGAGACCACAGTTCAGGAACATATTATTCAGAAAAATAAAAGCAGAGATTAGAATTTGATACTTGTTTGAGTACATGAATTTAACATCTTGCTTATTGGGAAGAATGACCAAAACATTAATTAGGTAGGTGGAAGTTACAGTGAAGCTGTGTTTTTTACAATAGCTGCTATCACTGAATAAAGTATTATTTTGTGTTGATTTTGGAAGAAGTTCATAGTGGGAAAGCACAAATTTTGAAGCCAGGCTGATTCTATTTCTTAGAGCTAGAGTGGAAGGATGGTATGCAGGCCTTGGGCCAGTCACTTTATCTCACTAAGCCTTTGGATCCTCATCTGGGAAAAGTGAGGGTAATAGTAACTTTTCACAGGTAGGTCATGAGAAATTAGAGAAATCAAATGTAATGTACTAGTAATTGCTTTCACATGTGGTTGGTCCTTCTGAAATCCTTATTAAAGCAGGGGTGTGGGACTTGAGAACCAAATCTTTCAAACATATTTTAGTTAACCCTTCATAGTAGCCTGAGTGTGTGTGTGTGTGTGTGTGTGTGTGTGTGTGTGTGTGTGTGTGTTTTGCACGTGCACACACAAAAAGCCTGAAGCCTGATGAATCCAGAAAGGCAGACTGATGATGAGCTCTGCTCAGCTCACTGGTCTTTTCAACACTGTTACCTCCTACTGTCTTGCACCTGGCATTTCACACATTTATATTGCCTACTTGGCTCTGAAAACCTTTGTGTTTGCAATCTCCACTCAAAGAGGGATGACAAGAAATATTCTTTCTTCATGGAACTCTTTGAGCTGAGAAAGAGTAATTCTGTTTTAGAAGAATTTCCTGTGAAAAGAGAACACTCTATCCATTAGAAGACATTCCTAATAAAAGAACACCTGGCATCAGAGGATTGATGTCTTTCCTCTAACAGGGATCTTGGTCACCTACATCCAGAGACTATTAATACTAAGGAGTTATTTTTAAATGGGTGATAAGAAAGGGGGAGCTAGAGGCGTTGGGCTGTTCCTGAGGTGACACTAGATTAGGTAAGTATGAATTGGATATGTAAGTGCTAAAATGAAAGGAAAATACCTAAATCTCTGGAACCAAAAAATGAAGAAATATCAGAATGAGCAACAGTTCAAGAAATAGACCTGGTGATTTCAAAGATAGAAATCCTAGTGATCCTTACAGATGGTACAGAAAAGGGGTTAAACCTCATCTACTTTATAAATTCCCCAAGTTTGGGTTGTGGGAAGGAGTGAAGAGGAGACAGGTATCCGTGGACTACTGATTCATATAAACTTGTATCATCTGAGCTGGAGTGAATCTACCACTTCACAGATCATCTCTGTCTTTTGGAAATAGTAGTTATTCTTTTAGTGCATATTCTAATCCCATCCATGCATTCTGACATTTACTTATGATATAAACCTATAAATGTCAGTGTTCTTAACAAAGATGTTTTTGGGTGTCTATTATGCTTACTGGTTGTGTACATAATTAGAAGAGAGCAGCGAATAAAGCAAAACAAAACTCCCAGTCCTCATGCATCTTTATGTATAGTCATGGAAGGAGTCAGAAGATGTACAAGCAAATCTGTAAAATATATATTGTGCCAGGAAAGAGGAAGTGCTGTGGGATAAATGAATGAAAAAAAGAGGGAAAGTGTATATGTGTAAATAGCAAGGTAAGGGAACATTTCCTTGAGAAAACAACATTTGAGCAAAAGGCAGGGTGATAAGAAAATGCAAATTAATAGGTCCTGCTTGCAGAAGAGGTCACCTTTAATGAGTAGGCTAGCATGATAGAGGGGATGAACTATAAAAGTCAGGAGGGAGGTAACAGACTTTACATGTCTTTTAGGCCACTTTAAGGGCTTTGATATCACTGTAAGTGAAAAAGGTAACTATTGAAGAGTTTTAAGCAGAAACACGGTATGAGCTGATACATCAGCAGGCTACCTTGGTTGTAGGGTTTAGATTGAGGTGAGCCAAAATCTGAGGCAAGAAGACTAGAAAAAAGACTATTATAATAATCCAGTGGGAGAAAGCATTTGTGTGGAATAAGGAAGAGCCATGGCAATTGTGAGAAGAAGTCTTATAATGGATACATTGGGAATGTGGAGGTAATAATATTGATCACTGATGCAAACAATAGTGTCTGAGTCAGAGAGGGGTACCAAGGACAGCTCCAAGACTTTTGACATGAGCAGGAACAATGACGGGCATGTAACACTGCAGGTGAGTCAGGTTTGTAGGGGAAATAGCAAGAAAACAGTTTTGAAGATGTTAATTTTGAGATACCACTTAGAATTCTATACAATCACCTGGAAATCAGGAAAGTAAGACCAGCTAGAGATATAAAGTGGGAGTCAGAAGGCCATGGAGGGTTTTGGAGTCATGAGACTAACATGAATTTACTGAGGTGAATTGAAAAGGAAGGCATTCTGAGGTCAGGTAGGGAATGGACCCAGTAAAGGACTCTGAGACGACAGCAGGGAGTAAATATGGAGGAAATTCAGGAGAAAGGACTGTTCTGTGATGACATGCTCCAGAAAAGTAAGAGTAGTAAGGCAATAAAGTGATTCAAAGTACTGAGAACTGACCCCTTCACTCAGTAACACAGAGGTCAATAGAAACTTTTATAAGGACAGATTTAATGGACAATGGAGGCATAAGTATAATGAAATGGGTGCAAGAGGGAATGGGAAAGAGAATTAAGTACACAGAATAGAGTCACTACACAACTGGTTAATCACCTGCAAACAATATAAAAACACATGATTTAAAAGAATGTGCAAAAATTGAAAAGGGTAAAGGTCACAAAAATTTTTACAGAGAGAAATAATTTTCTTTTCAATTGACAGAATATAAATTGATTCTAAACTTCTATCTTAGCAGGTAAGATGATTAGACAGTGTTACAAATAAAACATCTCCTTGTATCTTTTGTAGTAACTTTAAAGTTCTTTCTTTTTTGTCAATGATAAAACGATGTTAATTCCAGCAAGAAATGAATATATATAAAAAGAAAGGTTATATCATACATATGTATAACATTCACACATATACTTCACATTCATAGACACAGAACCAAAATAAGAGGGAATGATTTAAAGTAATGTCTTTGAGTATTCTTATATGCTAAGATTATAGAAAGTCGTGATTCATTCCCACACACAGTTATTTAAAATTAAAAGCTTGAATTTTTAAAAATTCATTAAGGCTTCAGAAAGTCTTTATTGTATCTGAGACTTGATACCAAAAATTTCCTTCCATACATATTTAAAGTGTTGTTGATGAAGCAAACTATTTTTGCTTTATTGAACAAGTACATAACTAATATAATGTGACCCAAATTATGGTCTTTTGAGAAGTAAAGATTTCACACCATTAGAGGAAATTATGGAAACAGCTTCCCAGAGGCAGCGTTCAGGAAGCAAAGACCAAGAGTGTTATGAATCACTTACCTCCCGAATGTCCCTTTGATATTTAGTGTTCATTTCTTCTGTTTTAATGAGATCCTTTCTTGCTGTCTCTGCTTCCTGTTCCACCTCTCCCACTCGGGAAGAAAGGGCTGCTAAACGTTCTTTCATTTGGGCCATTTCATAGTTTTGCTTTTCAAGCAATTCTTGTAGTTCAACTATTTGACTGGTTTCATCTGTTGAGTCTATAGAGCCATTGGACAAACGCTGCAGAAATAGAACAAGAGACGGCACTTAGGATGTTCTTTATCTTCAAATTTTAAAAAACTTATGCAATTAAATAAGTGAAATTGATATAGCTTTCACACTGACAATTTTGAACTCCTGAAAAGAAATTTTGGAGAAAAAGCAAGTTTCTGAGAAAATTGTTAATTGATATTAATATATGAAGGTAAATCAGTATATTTCAAAAAGGTGAACAGAAGCATTTGACTACATATGTATACATATATATTTGTGTGTATATACTTGTGTTTGTATACATAAAGTAGCACAAATCACATGTAATAAATAATTGGCATTTATTATTATAACAATAATTATATACTTTATTATTAATATAATTATATTGAGAAAACAGTATGTTATTCTTAATAGTGACACAGAAACTGTAATATTTTAAATTTTTATTCAAAATACTTTGTGAATTTTCAAACCTTATTTTGAATGACACACAGAAAAAGAACGTAGATGATGTTTTTTTTGGAAGTGGTGATTCTGACCACACTGGGAGAAATGTATTAGCAGAGAAAAGTCTTGATTTGTATGTTGTTAGTAACATAAATATTATGTGTGCACACAACCCACAGGAGGGAAGTGAAGAGTTAAACACTTTGAGACTGACATTTCTCCTTTTTGAAAGGGCCCTCCAGAAGCCAGTCAGCTCATGTCTTCACAAGTGTACAGCACAGGGTAGTATCCAAAACATACCAGGAAATCAACCTCAACAACAAACAAGCAAATAACCCTATTGCAAAACTGGCAAAGGACCTGAAAAGACATCACTCAAAAGAAGACATACAAATGACCAGAAGATAAATGAAAAGAATGTTCAACTTCACAAATTCTGTAGATAGAGAAAAAGGGGAATAAAGGGGAGGGATTGGGTATAGGAATAGGAAATACAGTGGAATGAATCTGACATAACTTCCCTATGTACATATATGAATACACCACAGTGAATTCCACCATTGTGTACATCCACAAGAATGGGGTCCTAATTAGAATAAGATAACTTCCATGCTTGTATAATTTTATCAAAATGGATTCTACTGTCATGTGTAACTAAAAAGAACCAATAAAAACAAAAATATCAAAGAATTGAACCAATAAAAACCTTAATGAGAGCATCTCATCCATGCTAGAATGGTTATTATCAAAAAGTCAAAAGATAATGTTGGCAAGAATGTGAACTGAATAGAACTCTTGTATGCTGTTGGTGGCAATGTAAATTAGCACAAAAATTTTAGAAATCAGCAAGGAAATGCCTTAAAAAATAACAACCTAAAAACTGAAATAACACGTGATTCAGCAATCTCATGCCTGGATGTGTAACCAAAGAATTAAAATCAATCTCACAGAGATATCTGCACTTGCATGTTCACAGCAGCACTATTCACAGTGGCCAACATGAGGAATCAACCTATTCATTGACTGATGGATGGATAAAGAAAAGTTAGTGTATACACTAGTAGAAACTATTCCACCTTATAAAAGAAGAAAATTGCCATTTTTTACAACATGAATCAACCTAGAAACATTTTGCTAAGTGAACTAAGTCAGGCACAGAGAAAAGTCCTGCATGATCTCACTAACATGTAGAATCTAAAATAGTCATATTTATGGAAGTAGAGAGTGGAATGATGTAACCAAGGGCAGGAGATGGCGGGTAGGATGATGAGAAAAGGGGAGATGCCCATCAGAGGGCATAAAGTTTCAGTTAGAAGGAGTAGGGTTCAGTGATCTTATTGCACAACCTGGTGACTACAGTTAAAAACTTAGCACATATTTCTAAATTGCTAATAGGATAGATGTTAAATATTCTCACCACAACAAAATGGTAAGTACTTGTGGTGAACCACTTGGTAATTAGCTTGAAAGTAGATACAATAATCACTTGTCAATTAAAAATGTGAAAGATGGACCTTCCATAGACCAGCTGCATGGGAACAAGTTTGTGGTGAGAGTAGTACAACAAATTGGGAAGAAATCACTTTTATGAAGAAAACGACAACCAAGTGGAAATAGGAAACTATGGAGAAAGGGCAAAGAGAATACAGTTAGTCTGCTATAACGCTTGTTTAACAACATGAATTTGTTCCAATATTATGGATATATCAGGAAACAATTTGAATGTAATGTAAACGTTGAGTTCTACTGAGCACAATTTTGTTCCTGAGAAGCATTGTCTAAACACAGGAAACGACACCTATGTGAAATAAGCCAAGTAGGAACACACCAAATGCACACATGCATCTTCTCCAAGTATTTAATACCAGTTGACCTCAGTTCCCTGCAGGTGGTATAATTTACCACTCACATCTCTGTTAACAATTTTCTGCTGACCTTAGATACTTTGTTTTCCACTTCACAACAGATGAAAGTCTTCAATTCTTCTGACACTCACATCTTCAAAGAAACTTCAGTTCTTTTTCAAGGTAAAGAGCCATATCTAGCTTAATTCTTATGTGATTCTTAGTCATTTAATAGGTATAAAACTGTGCTGCCATTTTTATTGGTACGTTATACTTATACATAACATAGTGGAATCCATTCTGTCCTATTCATACATGCACATAACATAATTTGATCAATCCCATTCCCCAATGCCTCCCTTTGACTTCCCAATTCCCTTCCCCAATCCACTTACTCTAATTTACTCATCTCCTTTCCATTTTTTTCTCTCCTTTTTATGTGTTATAAAGTTTTTAGTGTGGTGCTAGAAACCCCATTTCTTCCATTAGTCATGTATGATATTTCTTTCTTTTTAAATCTATGGATAAAATTGTATAAAATTATCATGTACAGTATGATGATTTGAAATCATATGTGGAATAGATGATTTTATAAGAAGTTGCAAGTATAATGTTTGTTGCCATAACTATATTGGAGGGATAATTTTGCATAGCTCATGAATTTTAGCAATGAAAATTTTTAGGAATTGACTGTAGCAGAAAATAAGAAGAAAAGAAAGTATCATCATAAAAATGGTTGGAAAGATGCAATGCAAAGAAATGGAAAGCAGACAAATGGCTGGCTATGTTAAGTCCAATAACCTAATGCAATGAGAAAGCACAGAGGAACAGCTAGGAAAATCTAAATTAAAAGAGTCGAGAAAGATTAAACAGATTGACTTGCATATTTTCAATTACCCAGAGGAATATCTCTACTCCTCTAGAGCTGGAAGTTGTGTTAAACCTTAAACTTGCCTAATTACTTGTAGGTTGTGTACAGAAGTTGATGTATTTGAAATTATAACAAAACCCTGCAATCATACCTCAGGTATTATGATTTTGGCAGTTGGAGCTAGCCTTCTTCCCAAATCCAGTTCTCAGTTGCTGCATGGCCCTTCTCAATGTGCGGGAAGTTGTATATTGCAAGGGTTCACGATTCCTTTCTTTTAAGACAAATTTCTAGGTCCATGCCCAGCTCTCCTCCTTAAGCAAGCAACATTCCCAGCAAGGAGGCAGATGAAGCCTGTGGACTTCAGCATCTACCCTCTGTTCCTCCATATTTGCAATATCACCTGCCCCATTTATTAAAGTTCAGTACCCATATTACAACCATTCTGATCAGATGGTTAGTAGTATCTTTAAATCATTAGGTTTGTAGATCCAACTTATAGCTTAAGAGAAAAATTAGTAATCATCAGGGATACCCTTATGAACAACATTGTTATGCTATCTTAAATAAACTGAAAACCTCTTTGAAAAAATAGGAGATCTCTGTATTATTGTTTTTATCATTATTTAATATATAATTGGTTGGTGTTTAAAAATAAGAAAGAATAAACTACTTTTATTTGCAATAACATGAATGGACCTCAAAATATACTGAGAGAAAAAGAAGTAAGACACAGAAGAGTACACTATGTGACTCCATTATATGAAATTCTAGAGTAAACGATTCTAATCTTTCCTGGCAAGAACTTGGAACTGGGTTGTGGCAGGTGGGATTGACTGTAAAGGGGCACAAGGATACTTTTTATGGTGATGGAAATGTTCTCTGTCTTGATTGAAGTGGCATTTACATATATGTGTGTGTGTGTGTGTGTGTGTGTGTGTGTGTGTGCACGCACATATATATATCAAAAGTTATGGAATTGAGTACTTTAGTTGTATATAAATTATACATTAATACATTCTTTTTAAAAATATACAAAAATCACAAAAAACATTTTTGTCATAAGAATTATTTCTTACAGTTGAAAAATTATAGTTAGAGTCCTTTAGAACTTTGGAGGAACTGAGACTTATGGAATTACATATAAAGCTGATATAAATTAAAATGCAGAGCTTTGAGCTCCCAAGTCAGTTCATCTACCCTTTACTATATTGCCTCTAATCAGAATATATAAATAAACAGGTTAAAATCAGACATGCTGTATAGTAGAGACAAGTACCAAGCATTCATATACACATACCAAACATTCTTATCTATCTATATATCTATCTATAATGAGTATATGTACATACACAGATATATGATGTGTGTTTTTATGTAACAATATTTCTTCCATGCAATGAGATGATTTCAATTTTCTAATTAGAAAAAAATGATTATTGCAATTTTGTGCACCTGTGGTCCATTAAAATCTTGTATAATATTGTACATATATATATATATATATATATATATATATTTAATAGGCTTAAGGTGAGAGGAATTTAACTAAATATAAACAGTAATCAGGCAACTAAAATAAAACACTTCTCAAATGTTAACCTCTTTAATTCCTTCAAGAATCAGATGTATGTTACATGATCTTCATGGTATTTTGAAATTTGGGACAATTCAGGGAAATATTTTTGATTTCTCAATTTGTTTCTTGAAGTATTTATAACTATTTATGTTTTTAAAAAGTGTAATTTTTTTTTGCAGTGTTGGGGATCAAAGCTAGAGCCTCATGCATACTGGGAAAGCACTTCACCACTGAGCTACATTCCCATCCCTAAACAATGTGTGTTGTAGTCAGCTTTTTCACCACTATGACTAAAAGACCTGACCAGAACAATATTAGAGGAGGAAAAGTTTATTTGGAGGCTCACAGTTTCAGAGGTCTCAATCCATAGACAGCAGGCTCCTTTTCTTGGGGCTCAGGGTGAGGCAGGACATGGTGGTGGAAGAATGGGGTGCAGGCAAGCAACTCACATGAAGATCAGAAAGCAGAGAGACTCCACTTGCAAGATACCAAATATATATATCCTAAAAGCATGCCTCCAATGACCCACCTCCAGCCATACCCTACCTGCCTTCAGTTTCCACTCATTTAATCCCATAATGGGATTAACACACTGATTGAATTAAGGTTCTCAGAACCCAATCATTTCTCCTCTAAACCTTCTTACTCTGTCTCACACATGAGCTTTTGGGGGACACCACATCCAAACCATAACATTTTGCCCCTGGCCCCCAAAAGCTCATGACTACCTCTTACTTTGCAAAATAACATTTAGTAAATTTCCAATAGTTCCCATAGTCTCAACAGTTCAAGGATTTCCTAAATGTTCAAGTCCGAAGTCTCTTCTGAGACTCAGGGCATGCTTGCATCATGATTTCCTGTAAAATTCAAAAGTGATTTACAAGTTTCCAATATATAAAGGTACAGAGTAAATATTTACATTCACAAAAATAGCAGCACTGAAAGAAGGGATAGGACTAAAGCAAGACAGAAACCCTGTTGGGCAAACAAGTCCTGTAGCTCCATGTCTAGCATCTGGGGCAGATGGCATGGTGATTTTCTGTTCAATGGGCTTGTGTAGCTCCATCCTTGTGACCTTATTGGTTGCAGCTCAAGTGGTTTTTCTGTTGGCTTATCTCTGCTCGATTCCTGCAGCTTTCCTAGAACAATGTTCCATGTTACTGGCATTTCTTAAGCTCGGGGTCTCCACTGCAGCTTTGGTTTCCTCCTCACATCTCCATACTTTGCTCTCTCAGGGACTGCCCACAGGGACACCAACCCTGATGCACTTTGCCAGGCCTTCTTTTGAAATCTTGGTGGAATCCTCCATGAAACCCTAACTCTGGCATCCTGCATTCCTGCAGAAGCAGCACCACATGGTTGACTTGAAGGTCTCCCACCATCTTGAGTAAAGCCTCCCAGGACCCTGGCTGCAACAGCCTCTGGGTGTTTGGGTGGCTGAGCATGTTGAAAAAACTTCCTAAGCCCTCTTGTGCAAAGATTCCTCACTAGTCTATTCTCAAGAAGAGTTTCACTTTTACTTCCTTGCACCTGAGATGGGTGTAGTCTTGCCAGCTCCTGAGATGCCCTGAAGTCATCTTTCTTATTGTTTCTGGGCAAAATATTTAGCTTTATCTCTAGTGGCAGTAATATCTTTAACAACTGCAACTTCCTTAGTCCCAGTTTTCTCTCACCTTTCAAGCCCAAGTTTTTCAAATATTTCTGCTTTGCTGTCTGCTCTTGTATATCACAATAAACTTGGCTAAAAGCTGCCAGCAATATCCATGTCACTGCCTGAATGCTATGCTGTCTAGAAATTTATTCCATCACATTAAGAAGTCCTTTTCTTTTAAAATCAGCATCACAGAAAGTCCCAGGACAGGGACAAAATGCAGACAACTTCTCAGCCAGAACATAATAGGAATAGCCTCTAGTCCAATTACCATTGGTGTCCTCCATTTCCTCTGAACCCTCTGTCCTCACTGTCCACAGTCCTACTGACATTCTGGTCTTCTGAGCTCCCACCAGAATCAGACATTAAATTCCAGTTATAAAAATCTAAAGTATTTCCAGCTTGCACTGTTACACATCTCAGAATTGCTCCTACCAATTTCAAAAAGCTCCAAATGTTTATGAACCACATGGTAGGCTAGTCACAGCAATGGCCCCACTCCTGGTACCAATTTCTGTTTTAGTCAGCTTTTTTGGCAATGTGACTGAAAGACCAAATCAGAACAACATTAGAGGAGAAAATTTTTATTTAGGGGTTCATGAGTTCTTAATCCAAAGATAGCAGTATGCATTCCTTGGGGCTTGAGGTGAGGCAAGACTACATGGTGGATGAGTGTGATGGAGGGAAGCAGCTCACATGAAGAGCAGAAAACAGTGAGAAAGAGTTTTACTGTCCAGATATCAAATATATATGCCCCAAAGGCATGCCCCCAATGACCCACCTCCAGCCACACCCTACCTGCCTTCTGTTTCCATAAAATAAAAACCATAAAATGTGTGATCTTTCATCTATTCAAACAACCTTGGACATAATTTTCAGAAAACTTACTATATGTTTTTATAATTTCAGAATAGAAATGTCATTAAAATTGTGATTTATATTTTAGAAAAATAATGTTTTGCTTTTGCTCCAAATTATTGTTATCTTGACATGCCTTTGAAATAAATTATTGTACTTTTACTTGTATGATAAAGAACTGAATCAAAGTTAAGTGCCTATTTTAAACAGCTTTATTGAGCTACAACTCACAAATCATAAAATACATCCTTTTAAAGTGTAAAATTTAGTAGAGTTTAGTATACTCACAGAATCACACAATAATCAACATAATATTTTTCGTCACCCCAAAGAGAAACCTCTTACCCACTAGCAATCACTTACAACTGCACCCCAAGCCCTAGGCAACTATTAAACTGCTTTCATTCACTATAGATTACACATCTGTGGGGAGTGAAGTTAGAGGGGTCATCAAAGGTGACTAAGAGTATCTCTTTAGAGCTGTCTTCAAATGTTACCTTACCAGAAAGGACTTTCACCCTACTATATTACATATTTATGTTTTCTTGTGACCTATCAATGCATATATTCCTACAATTTGATCCCAAATATGCTTTACCTTTATCCTTCCCAACACAATTGATAATAATGCCATCTTTCCAATTGCTCAGGCCAAAAACTTAGTCATTCTCGAATTTTCTCTTTTCATCATCTTCTATTCAATCTATTGTTAGTTTTCTTTCCACAGTATATCTGAATCTGATTCTCAGGACCTCTATTCTTGCCACCTTTGTCTGGGCCATCTACTTGAATTTGAATTACTTGTAAGTTTCCTGACAGGTCCTTTGCTTCTAACCCTGTCTTAAGTTAATTCTTAAAGAAGCTCCAGATTGCTCCAAGGTGATTCTATTGTAGTGAAGTCCAGTCCATACTCAGAATTCTGCATTGGTTTTTCATTCTACTTAGTGACAAAGCAAAATTCTTACAAGTATTCACTTGAGTCCCCTATCTTTTTTCCTTCCCCAATGCCCTTATTACTAAGGTCTCTTTTTGCTCTAATTTTGGCCACATTGGTAACCACACTGTTCACCATAAAAGTCAATCTGTCTTCTATATAAGGTCTTCACTTTAGTTATTTCTTCTTACTGGATGTTCTTTATTTAGTAAACCACATAGTGAAAATCCAAATTGTTTGAATGAGACCAATTCTGACCGTCTATGTACCTGTCCCCACTCTTTCTTTCCCCAGGACTCTTGATCCTTGTCTTTCTTACTGTCCTTTTTTTTTTTTTTTTTTTTTTTTTTTTCAAAATGATTTACCATCTGCTATCTTCTCACATACAAATGATTTACATATATATAAATATGTGTATATGAATGTATACAAAAAATATCACATATCAATGATTTATTTTTATTATAGCTAAGGCTTTTTAGAGCTTAGCTAAAGCTTAACCTTATTATGGTGCCTCTCAAACACTTTTTATTCTGTGTTTTATTAATTTGGGTTAATGTATGACCTATGACCATAGTGGCTGACATGAAATTTACCAACACTATTAATAGTATAACTTAATTGAACTTTCATTTATAATGCTTAATTTTAATCACTGCTGTATCCTGTGAGGGTGTGGTTTAGCAAGGTGTGATGAACTACATGTAATAGTGTACCTGATGTTTGCTCTTTTAGATCCTTTTGATATAAAGGGCTTTCTCACTGAGGATATTTGCATGTATAATTCTACTGTAACTTCATAAGAAGGCCAAGACCAAACTTTTATGCTTATGGAATACAGACATTCATCTAAACATTTTCAGTACTTTGCTTCATTAATTAAGTCACATTAACTAATATGTCAGAAAATTATTATAGATTTTGTTGATTTAATTTCATATATATATATATATTAAGGTGGGATTGGGATTATTGTTTTGTCACAGTTAAGTGTTTTGGGATGTCTTGTGATAGAACTGTTTAAGGCATATATATGTATGTACATATATCTAGGTCTGTATTTGTTGGGTTTTAGGTAAGCAGGCCTTTTATAAAGGATGTTCATTTAAGTATGACATTTATGTTGGAATAGGAGTTAGTGTTTGAGAGGTTTTAAATTATATCTAAATGTTTCAGGAATTTTTAATGATAGGGAAGTGGAAGGTATATTAATTGAGATACAATATAGTTGGTATAGTTTATTTTTACTGGTCAGATAATAGATTTAAGTAATGTATATATACAGTTTAGGTTTATTTAGTCATAATAAATTTATTTTAGGCAGCATTTGATTTGAGTGATTTGTAGATACTGAGAAAAGAGTCAATAATTATGTAAATATGAAAGTATTAGTTTCTTTGTTAAATTTGTATATATATAAAACATATATACACAATATACGTATGTGTATGTGCATAAAATAGAAGGTGTTAAATTATTTCTAACTTCCTCCATCTTGCCAAATCACAAGCTCTACGAGGGAAAGGACCTATTCCTTCTTTGATGTATCACAAGTGCTTAGAAGTCATGTGATGGTTATGCAATAGGTTTTTGTTGATTTAATAAATGTTTGGATTACTTTGATTTCTCTTTTGACTAGAACTGCATGTTCTATAAAAATAGGCATTTAAAATGTGTTTTTGAATGAGTGAAAAATGAAAGTTTCTATTAATTAATAAGATGAATTTTAGGAAAAATATAAGTATTAAAATGAAATTAAATATAGAAATATATATTTAGCTATCCTTACATAAAGTTTATAAAAAAGGCAAATATAAAAGAAAGCTAATCCCCCCCACTTGTTTTAAAAACTATGTGGGTAAAATATTTTATAAAAAATATTGGCTCAATTTTAGAAAACCATTATTCCAAATTCACATTAAAACAAATAATATGGTAGAAATAGACAGTCTACACTTAAGATCAAATAGAGAGAATAAAAGCCCCATAAATGAAACTATGTAGCAACATGCTAGCTTCTCATGAGGTAAGGCTGAAAATTTAAATATGCTCTTTCACAGTCTACCAGGTAAACAATGAAAATATGAAATATCTATTTTTGTATTTGATAATTCTTTACAAAATAATCTTATATTTAAAATGTTTTCATCCCACTTGTAGCTTTAGCATGTACCATATTTTTGAAAAACAGTGGTATAGTGAAATTAGTAAACTAACCATTTTCACTTTGAATTTTATGGTGCTTTAATTTTTATTGCTTGTTTTAAACGTATGCTAGTGGCTGCACACTACTCTTCACTTTGCCAAAGGATAAGAGTGTATTAAAAATTGATGAATAATCTTTCAAATTCAAGTGGTAAGATCATTTTATTAAATATGCATGATAGAGGGTATTTAAATTACTATATTAATTATAGTAATAATTAATTTCTCATCTGGAATAAGGACTTAATTTTAAAAAAAATATTTTATTTTTTAGTTGCCAATGGACCTTTATTTTATTTATTTATATATATGCGGTGCTGAGAATCAAACCCATTGACTCACACATGCTAGGCAAGTGTTCTACCACTGAGCTACCACCCCAGCTCTGGAGTGGAGACTTCTTGACAAGCTACTCCAAAAGATTTAGGAGTTACATTAATTCTAAGTTTTGCAGTTAGGTGAATACTACCTATGCACAAAGAATATTTGGTTGACACTAATTCTGGAGTTATTTAATTTGATAGCTGGTAAATTACTCTTTTTTATAAACATATTGCTAACTTGATTTGTATGTTTTTAACATCTCCTTTTCCAATTTTTTTCTCATCTAAACCATAAGCCCTTGATTCTGTCTTATTGATCACTATTCTCTTATGTTTTACTTTTCATGGTTTATTGATCTTTCTAGAGAAAGAAGTAGAAGTTTAGAATTTATTTTAGTATTCATTAAATTCATATATTAAAGGCACAGCTATACCTAAAAGCTATCAGTGCTTAATAAATAAACACTTAGCAGTTCCATTCTATTTTCAAAAACTACAATATTTTATAGTTCAAGAGAAAAAACAAATTATCTGATCAAAAAAGTTGAACTAAGATTTGCAATGATTAACATAAACAATCAGGAACTGATAATTATTTGTTAGGCTGGGAAAAAATCTATAGATTTGAGGAAAGACATAAAAATATTTTATTCTGTGAGAAAAGAAATGAAGTACTGAAGAAATGTAGAATTAAAAAAAATCAATGACAAAAATCCAGACAAGAAATATATTCATAAGTATAAAAGCATTAAGAAAAGTAATAAAAATCTAGAGCTGTAAAGTTAGTGTAAGTTAGCATGTATTGCAGAAAATAAAAGTACATAATAACTGAATGAATGACTGAATCCATTATTGATTTCCCAGACTGAGATTAAAGTCTAAGAGGGAACTATATGAATAACTCCTTGACCAGGCTTTGAACTAAGGAGGGACTTTAGAAGACTTTAACCAGTAGGACGCCCCAGCAAATTTTTCTGTTCTTTCTTACAGATCATTGTGCTCTTTATAATATTTTTACTCTCAAATTTATATTTGTCTTCAAGTCCTCAAGGAAGACCATATATTTCATCAGTACAATGCAAATAATAGCAATGGCTGACATTTATTGAGTACCTACCCCAAGAACAGAGAGCTGGTCAATAGTCTAAGGTTGGGTTCATAACAATTACTACACTGTGATAATCCTTATTTTAAGTTCTGACTATGCACTAGGCAGTATTACAAGTGCATTATGTACTCTTGGTTGTTAAATTCCTTTAAAAACCTATTGGATACAGAAAAGGAAATTGGAGCAAAAAATATAAATGTTTTACTTGAGGTCAGACTAATTGAAAGTCATGAGATTAAGATCTGAACCTAAGCATTCTGATTCTAGTATCATGCTCCTAGGAATATTTTCTACTTTGTTTTCTGCTTTGCTTTTTTTTTCTTTTTATGTTCCCTTCTGTTCATTCATTGTGTCATTTATCCATTAATTCAATCATCCATCAAAACTTTACAATCTGAGCCTGGTGTGGTGGTGCATGCCTGTAATTCCAGAAGCTTGGGAGGCTGAGACAGAAGGATGGAGAGTTCAAAGCCAGCCTCAGCAACAGCGAGGTGCTATGCAACTCAGGGAAACCCTGTCTCTAAATAAAATACAAAACAGGACTGGGGATGTGGCTCAGTAGTTGAGTGTCCCTGAATTCGATCCCTGGTACCAAAAACAAACAAACAAACAAACAAACAAAACCCAAACACACACACACACACACACACACACACACACACACACCTTTGACAATCTGGTTTGCTTCTAGAATGTGCCAGATATTAGGTTGGGTACTCAGAATGTCAAGACTCTTGTCTGCAATTAACATAATATGGGAGGAAAAAATAAATAAACAAAGCCAAGCAAACAAGTCATTTCTAGGAACCAGAAAGTTTTTAAACACTAGGGAAGTCCAGGGCTTCAGGGTCATGACCTCAGGATACTTTCAGTCTGCTTAGACTATTTTTGTGTATCTTCATAGTGCTTTTATTCCTCTCAAATGTCAGAACTGACTAATCAAATCTTGTTCTACAAATAACCACATTTTGTCTTTGATTCAAAGTTTTTCCATCATAGAATTCTCAATTGTTTTAAGTTCTGCATTGACTCCTTCAGTCTCTTATATATCATATCAAAATTCCTGCAAACCTAGGGCCTGAGTGATACTAAGAGAGTGGAGGAGGAATTTATTTGGCATAATTATCAGGAAACTTCAAGGAAATAGGAAAAACAAGAATGTTCCCAGTTCAATTATGAAGTTCATAGTTACTTTCTGATAGACTAAAGCAATTGACTAGATTACAAGTAGATCTGAGAGTTCACAAGGAAAACATACCAAAAGAAAGATAGAAGTTATAATAAACTGGAACCTGAGTCTGACATTCCTGGTCCAGGTGGTCCCAGCCTGTTGTGTTTGGGATCTAGAAGACCTTTCTGAGTAGTCATCATGATCCAGTTTGGGAACATAAGTTTGAACTTGAACCTTAGAAGGTATAACTTTGAGGATGGAAATATATTCCTGCTGAACACTTTGGCAGGACTTGTCATGACTGCTGCTGGAACTTCAGAACCAGGCCAGTGACTGGCATGAGATGGTTTCATTTGGCCTGTATGTCAGTGAGTTATTGCATTGGTGTGTGGAAAACATTTAATTTTGGGGGGGGAACACCTCTTTCAAGAGTGGCACTTTGAGGATTTAAGAGATGTGATAGTAATTTTAAGAAAATGGTTGCTCACTTGCTACCTAATCAGATTTTCCAGTTCTCTTTTCATGAATTATTTAAAAGAAGGACTGGGCTCTTTGGCCTGTTTAAGTTTTCAGTGTTCTTGGATAATTTAAGTAGAAGTTAAGTGACCCCAAGAGAGTACTACCAGATTTATAGTCATTTGGATCACTTGGGCTCTTGTACTTTAGCTAGTCCCAAAAAGCTCAGTCTATCTGTATTCCAATCAGGTCATAACAATTATATATGTAAAGTATTAGTCATAGACATAATAATAAATATGAATCAAGCACTAGAGAGTTTTATCTTTTTTCTAATTTAAAAATTTTATTTTGGAGAAATTTACATACATATGGCTAAAATGTAAAAGTCAAATTTCTTATCTTTAGAAAAATAGTTTACTACCAGAATATTTGTCAATGAAATCAGTTACTTTTAAGAGATGTGTGAATCTTATTCTGAAAATAACTTAACAAACTTGCAAAGGAAGAGAAATTCTACATCTTATAAAACTTGTCTACCAGCTACTATGATAAGTAATATAATTCATGATAAAACTTAAGTAGCATTATCATTAGAGTCTACATTTTTTGAAGCTTTATTAAGCTTGGCTATATGAAGCTGGCTTTATAAAGTTAAGCATGCCATTCAGATCCATTCAACTCAACATTGTTTTAAAATCTTATCCAATATATAAGAAATAAAGAAATGAAAACAGGCAAAGAATAGAAGGAAGAATAAAACCCTTTTTATTTTCTTAACTAAAAGCAAAGAGCACAGTTCTTCTTAGAACTAATAGGTAAGCAAATTTGGTAGATGCCATGTCAATTTTTAAAAACCAGTAGCATGCTTTTATGCCAAAACATTAATTTATTAGGAAAATAGGAAAAAAGAAAATGCAACTATAACAACAAACTATAGTGCCAAGTAATAAGTCTAAAAATCTGAAAGACCCCAAATGAAGATTTAATCAATTTTATTGAAGAATATAAACTCGTCCCTTCTTTTCTTTTCATCGCCCAGTCTCCTGTCTCCTTTGTCTCCTTTCCTTCCCTCCTGCTGGTTTTCCTGCCCCCTCCACATGTCCCTCGGTCCCCACTGGCCATTAGGGCCAGTTAATAAACCCCTTTACTACAATTTTTTTTTTTTTATTGAAGAATATAAAGCATGACACAAATGGAGGCATAAGCCTCGTACCTCAATATTAAAACAGTATGTCACAGAGGTGACTTTTCTCTACAAATTACTCCCCTAATTTAAGAAATTCCAATCAAAATTTCAACAGGGTTAAAAATGAAATTTGAAAATCTCTAAGAATTATAATTAAGCACTAAGGATCATGATTTATATTTTGCTAGTTAAAACAATGCAATATACATCTATTTATTCATTAAATGTATTTATTAAGTGCTTATCTTGTTTCATGAACCATTCTGAAGACCTGAGCCATGTTAGGAATAAAACAAATATATTAACTCTTACTGAGTTTACTGCTTAACTGTATGGAAGACAGTAAATTACAGACATTATAAATAAATCATATACTAAATTAGAGTATGTTATGACATTTAAACAAAAACTTAATGGAAGTGAGGAAGTTAGTCATGCAGATATCTGGAAGAATGCACGAGCATGTCCAAAGTCAGCAGGATGTAGTGTGGTTGGGGTGGAGCTGGAGATGAAGTCAGAAAACACAGAAAGCCAGAGCATGTACAGCTTTGTGTAAATGGGAAGCATATGTTGAGTTTTTGAACAGCTGATTGACATGTTCAGATACATGTTTTAAAACATCACTCTGATCCATGCCATTTTGAAAACAGACCACAGAGGAGCCGTGAGAGATGCAGAGAGACCTGATAACAGGTGATTACAATAATCCAGGTGACAGATAATAGTGGTTCAAACTACAGTAGTTAGTGGATGTGGTAATAAGTGGCCAAATTCTGGATATATTCTGAAGGTAAAGCAGATAGAATTTCTTTATATTTTGATGTGGGCTGTGAGAGATAGTTAGAACATTTGGAAAGGTAAAATTTCCATAAACTGAAATGAAGGAGATGGAGCAGGTTTTGGGTAGACATAAACAAGTTTTTGACACTTTAAAAATGCAGTGTCTTTTAGATGTACAAGTGGATATGTTTAACAGGTGGTGCAGTAGACATATTTGGTTATTGAGTCTAATTGGTTATTGGGTGAAGATTCATAATCTATTATCAGATGAATTGTATTTAAAGGTATGAGACTGACTAAAATTTCTGAGACAATGTAAATAGAGATGAAGAGGATTGAGGCCTGGGACATTCCAACATTAAGAAGTTGAGAGGAAGAGGATGAGCCAAGGAAGGAGACAGACAAAGCTACTAATAGGTAAGAGAAAAACAGTATGGTTTTCTATAATGCAAGTGAAGAAAGTGTATCAAGGAGGAATGTCAGCTACAACCAGGGTTGAGAACTGGCCATTTAGTTTCTATGAAGTGGTAGGGCAAAGACCATGTCAGAATTACTTTACAAAAGAATGGAAAGAAAGCAATTGGAGACAGTGGGTACACAACCCTTTTGACAAAGCATTGCTGCAAAGAGAAACAGAAAACACAACAAATGCTGGTAGGGGACATGGGACTAACAGACCTGTTTTTAAAATCAAGTCAGAAGAATTTTGTACGTTATAGATTAGGTAAAGAGGAAAATTTGATGCCAAAGGAATAAACAGTAAGAATTGCTGGGGAAACACCCTTGGACAAATAGTAGCTGAACATATCCAAATAGTATAGCAAAGTTTTCTTTGTCCAACATTCACTTTTGAAAATAATTTAAAATCTCATCATCGAATAAGCACTTTTAGCCTCTTAGACACAGGGACAGGTTTAAGACTTTGCTTTAAGCAAATACTCTTCTGTTTTAAAATCCATGAAATCAACGAATTTATATACTGTCTTTTTAAACCCATAGTTAAATTTTAATAACTGTGCACTTGTTATCTATTCATCTCAGCTCTTCCTGTTCACAGTTGCATGATTTTAAGCCAATAATGTTTGCTCTACAAGCACTACAAGGATCAAATAAAATAACATATATAAAAGTACTTTTAGAAAGCTGTAGAGGTCTTTATTAAAGTCATTTATCTTGTTCTTATTGGCTTTTGATCCTTTATTAATGAAGTTTCCAGACAGGTTGGAAAAATAATTTTCTAGTCTTGAAAGGGCCAGAGCCATCCAGGGATACCCTGCAGAATCTTTATTCTGTCATGAGCTGCTATCCTGCAGAGAAAGGGCATCTCTGGCAATTCTGCATACTATGTTCTCCTCTTGGAGCTTGACAACATTAAAAATTAAATTACATAAGGTTGAGTCACAGGGTGGCCTAACCTTGCCTCCTCTTGATGTTTTTGTGAAACCACTGTAGGCTTCCTGGGATAATTCAGTCTATGTATCTAGGACTGTACCTTCTGTTTCCAAGAAGACAGCCTCATAAGCCTATCCTGTTGGTTTCATTGTTGAAATTTAATTGAAGAATCAAAGAGAAATATATGTTGTTTTTTTGTGTATGTTATTAGGAATTAAAATGAAATATAGGGGATCTGTGAACAAATAAGTATTGCTATCCAGATGTAAATAAACCCAAATGCTAACTATCTCTATTAGAGGGAAACAATGGTGCATAAAATGAGCTACTGCTAACGAGGCTCAATTTTGTTGGCAGTAGCTGACATGTAGTAAAGAACATATATGATAATGGACAACACACATATGAAATATGAAAATGTTTCATTATAGAAGTTGAGAGTAGAAACGTAGTTGATGGAGGCTGGGGACAGAAGGAGAGAGGGGAGAGAAGAGATTGGTCAATTAGAACAATGTTATAGTTAGAGGGAATAAGTTCAGGTATTTCATTGCACAGTAAGGTGATTGTAGTAAGCAAAGCATAATAGATCTCAATATAGGTAGAAGAGAGGATTTTGAATGTCATCACCATAAAGAAATAATAAATGTTTAAGGTGTTGGGTATGCTAATCATCCTGGTTTGGTCATGACACAATGTATATGTGTATTGAAACATCATACTGTACCCCATAAACATATGATTGTCATATGACAATCAACCATTTCTTCAAAAGGGAAGATTCAGCTTGGTTCATTCAGAATATTTAAGTTTGGAGTAGGAATGATAAAGTAAAGTGGCCTGAAAAGTGAGAAGAGGCCAGCCAGATTGCGAAGACCTCATGTGACATGCTAAAGCTGTGTTCCACATGTAATTCAGTCACTGGAAGATCAATAGCCTCTCCACCCTTAGTTTTGTGAAGAACCAAAATAGTCCCACAGTAACTAATATATAAGAACTATAAAAGATGTATTACATATACCTAAGTGTAATGATTTTATGAAAGTTCTGCTTCAGTTTTACATATACATAAACACAAATATATACATATATATTGACACATTGAACAAATTCATGCATGGTAAAAAACTGAAATTAAATTGTATTTTTATGGTGGGTAGCAGGCAGGTGGGTCCCTAGTGATTTTGAAGCTCAGGGTGAAAAGAACAAAGAGGCTCACATAGATAAATCAAAATATCTAACAATTATAAATCAAGTTAGCAATCAGTCAAATATAAATATATTCTATTATCTTTCTTGACAACACACATTCAATTTGACTGTTAGACCATATTTTAATAAATAATTCTCAACTCTTTGAAATTCCGCACCACACTTTGTCAACCCAAATATAGTCCCTGCACTGTAGCCTTCTGCTACCCTCTTCTTAGCCTCAGTTCCTTCCAGACTACTCATCAGTTTTGCCTCTTATAGGGTCAATGCTTCAGCCAGTGCTTTCAAATCTCAGGTAACCCCAGCACTTGGAACTACTTGGAACACTTTAGATTTAGGGGGTGGTGCACTGGGAAGTAGGCAGGCCACTAAAGTTCCTCTTTGGAAGAAGCCCACAAAGACCTTGGAGGTCATCTAAAATCTGTTTGACCAGAGAAGGGGTAGAGTGTAGTTCATAATTGTGACGTTTCCCTTGGTCCCATGCACTCCTCATCCTTTACAGAAGGACATAGATGGCCAGAGCAGGACTCACCAAATTGTGACCCTAAGTCACAGGCCCCTCTTGTCCAGGTTTAAGTCACACTCACAATGGTCAAGAATTTTAAATGTCACTTCCTTAGAGGGTCTATTCAGAGTAAAAACTACTTAGAAGAAGTTGTGAGGGAAAGCAATAAAATAATTTCCTTTTAAAGACATATTCTTGAACAGAATAAAACAATAAACTCCAGAAAACAAATGAATATGTATAATTATGAAAGAATAAAAATACATTTCCTGACATGAAGGAATGTGATAGCATGATATCATCTGGAGGTGAGATAATTTGCTCCAGACAAGCCATTTCATCTCAGTTTCATTATCTGAAAAATTAAGGGAAAAAAATTATCTACTGATATGTGAAAAAAAAAAAGACAAATATATACAAAAATGTAGAGTTATTGAGATTTTTTAAAAAAGAATATATAATTAAGGTGCTTCCTTGCCTAAAATACTTCCATGTCTTTCTACTGCACACAGAAAAAAATTGGACTCCTTACCAGAATTGACAAGAATTTAAACGATGTGGCATTTTCTAACTGTTGTGTCCAGTCTCTCCAGCTGCTCTCTACCTTGACCACTGGACTCCAGTCACCCTGACATTCTTCTTTCCCCAGAGAACAACAATGTACATTCCTAGCCTTAGTGCATCTGCATCTTTGCTTCAAAAACTCCTGAAGCTTTTTCATATGGTTGACCCCTTATGCTTTTATTTTAACCTCTAATATCTTGTAATAATATCTTGTAATATTTCTTCTAAAGTCTATTATCATTTTTGATGTCACATTTCTCACATTTTGTAATATTCCTTTAGGCATCTTTATGTGTCAATGTAGATTCTTACCAAATTTATTACAGGTGCTATGTCTTCTGAATCTCTACCATTTTGTCTAATATTCTACTGATCCACATCATTTAGCAAATATTTGCAGCTGAGGAATAAAATTGGAAGCACAGAGTTGTGAGTGTGAACATTATTATCTCCTTTACAAGAGCAGTATGTTTATTTTAAAAATTTGCAAATTAACTCCCTCCAGAAAGCAAGAGGAAAAAGGTTATTGAGCCCAGTTCTGAACAAGGTAAAATTCCGTGCTTTGAAAATTTTCATTATCTTATTACTATTTATATTCTTCTAAAACAAAGAAGTTTAAGATCATACAGAAATCATTTAAACTTCTGCAGTTTCAGTCAAGCTTATTATTTTTATTTTTTGTTTTAAAAAATATTAATAACTATAAGTTTTTTCATGAGTAAGAGCTATTTCACTGATTGTTTCTTTTGCTGAACAATCAGTGAGGTGAACAGAGAGCCTACTAAATGGGAACAAATTTTTACCACATGCACTTCTATAGAGCACTAATCTCTAGAATTATATAAAGAACTCAAAAAGCTTAACACCAAAAAAACAAATAACCCAATCAATAAATGGGCCAAGGAACTGAACAGACACTTCTCAGAAGAAATTATACAATCAATCAACAAATACATGAAAAAATGCTCAACCTCTCTGGCAATTAGAGAAATGCAAATCAAAACCACTCTAAGATTTCATCTCACACCAGTCAGAATGGCAGCTATTAAGAACATAAACAACAATAAATGTTGGCGAGGATGTGGAGAAAAAGGCACACTCATACATTGTTGGTGGGACTGCAAAATGGTGCAGCCAATATGGAAAGCAGTATGGAGATACCTTGGAAAACTTGGAATGGAACCACCTTATGACCCAGCTATCCCACTCCTTGGTCTTTACCCAAAAGACCTGAAAACAGCATACTTCAGGGACACAGCCACATCAATGTTTATAGCAGCACAATTCACAATAGCTAAACTGTGGAACCAACCTAGATGCCATTCAGTAGATGAATGGATAAAGAAAATGTGGTATATACACACAATGAAATATTACTCAGCAATAAGAGAGAATAAAATCATGGCTTTTGCAGGAAAATGGATGGAGTTAGAGAATATAATGCTAAGTGAATTTAGCCAATCCCAAAAAGCCAAATGCCAAATGTTTTCTCTGATATAAGGAGGCCAATTCACAGTCGGGTTGGGATGGGGAGCATAGGAGGATTAGAGGAACACTAGAATGGCCAATGGGGAGGGAGGGAATGGGAGGGGGGCAAAAGGGTGAAGGGAAAAAAAAAGATGGTAAGAATGAGATGGATATCATTACCCTAAGTGCATGTATGAAGTCACAAATGGTGTGAATATACTTTGCATACAACCAGAGATTTGTAAAAAAGTGCTCTATATGTGTAATATGAAATGTAATGCACTTTGCTGTCATTTATAACATCTTAGAATAAAAAATAAATAAATTTTAAAAAGAGAGCTATTTCAGAGGGTGTTTTTATGAGACTATTTTTGTCAACTATTTTGTCAACAGAGCTCTCAAGCCACTGATATAAAACAATTTCCTGTTGACTAATAACCTGCCCTGGCTATGTAATTTAAGTAATTTTATTGCCTTAATAAAAAAAGGTAATCCTTGTGACTAGGATTAAGTCACGTTCTGACAGTTCCGTGAATATCTAACAATAGTTTTGCATTTTCCCCCTGAACAGCAGCTTTGCAATTTACACATTAACATTAGAGTTATCCTATACTGATAAGCTTTATTATATAGACACTCACCTAAATAATATCCTATTTTCCTCTGTTTAACTATACCTTTAAAATGTTCTCAATAAAATATTAGGTATTAACATTTAAATTCTAATATGTTGAACAATTTAGTATTCAAGGTATTGATACTTCAAATAATCATGTTGTATGGGATAATTTTGAAATAAAAAGATGGTTGGTAATGTTATATGTGTATAATTTATGAGTATTTATATAAAATTATGAAAGTAATAATCAGGATATTATTTCTTATTTTTTCAAGAAACGTCAGGCGTACAGCAGTGTATGTATGTAATCTCAGCGGCTTGGGAGGTTGAGGCAGGAGGATTGCAAGTTCAAAGCCAGTCTCAGAAACTTAGTGAGGTCCTAAGCAACATAACAAGACCACAGCTCTAAATTAAACACAAAAAGTCTTAGTAGTTAATCGCCTCTGCATTCAATCCCTGGTACAAAAAAAGAAAAAAATAAAAAGTCAGGTAAGGAAATGTGGTATAAAATGAATCATCCTGAGAAATTAATCACAGGAATAATATGAATTGAAATGTAGTTATCCTTAAAATTAAAGTAAATATTTTACAACATTTTATTTAGATCACATTGAGGGATATGAGCATAGTATTTTAAACAATAAGAGTATATCATTATTGACCCAAATATCTGAATATCGCACTGCAATCAGGGAACATAAAAGAAATGAATATCAATCATCACAATGTTTAAAAACGTAGTTATACCCACACAAAGAATGAGTAAGTGAGCAGTGGCCCAGAATTTCTCCTCTTTGTTGGTTGAAATGCCTTCATCAAGAATTGGAATGCAAAAAGAAGTTCTAGACAAATGCTTTAGGTCACCAATGACTCAGCATCTTTCATGTGTACACTTCTATCTAAGAAGTCCAAAAAGGATGAAAACAAAGTATGCAGAAATGCTGGTCCTGATTCTGTAAACAGAACCATAAAGCTAACCTGATATAAATAATCTTGCATTGTGCAATGTTTGGATACATTAGGGGCTGTACCTCGGAAAACAGCATAGCATGTGTAGCTTCATGATGATGATATGTTCATGCACCACGAGACAATATTTTCAAAAGAACACCATAGAGTGTGATCACACCCCAGCAGATGATATAGCTTACTGCACATCCATGTATGACATGTAGCATCCTATATACCATCTCTTGTAGATTGAAGCATAACCATATCTGAAAAAGTCAAATGAGTTCTCCTTTCTCCCCATCCCTAGGAGTCCTACAAGAAATCTTAGGGATCAAGTAGTTTATTAGTGGATAGACAAGATCTCAAGTTCTTTACACCTGAGAAAGACTATTTTCAGTTCTGAACTGGAGTTGCACAGAATATTATAGAAAACAATATTTTGTAGATGTCTCTGAAACAGGCTAGAACATGAAGTCCATGTCATATCCAAATCAATGGATTCTCTAATTATCTGAGGAGAGCAACAACAGTCAATTACTGATGACATAATTTAAGTGAAACAGCAATGGAAATTTTCATGATGGTTTTCCTAAATTGTGTTCTAAAGGCAAATATTCTGTCTGAAGGAGCTTGGTAGTATGTTGACTGAACTAATATTAGTTTAATTACCTGAAGAAAAATACTTTGTTTTCTAATCTCAGACACAGCTTATAAAATCTGACTTTACAGTTGCAGTTAATTTTTAACACTTAGCTTGGATTTCTACAAAATTCACAGATAAAGGCCAAAAGAGTGAAGTCTTCAATGAGGAACTGTTTATTTCTCAGCCACCAGAATTGAAGCCCATCTGTGGAAATTAGTCTAGTTTACTTGGTTTCTCTTGTACTTGTACTTGAAGGAGGAAATAAAAGAAGCTCCTCCATTTGTTTCAAAAGCACAAGTGAGGAAATGTTCAATTTAGTTTTTAGTTAGAAATTAAATGCCATTTGACTTGTTTTCCAGTCATTTTCTTCTTAATCTCTAGGTTTTAGAACCTCTTGATGGTGACAATTATACCAATTTAGCTACCCGACTCATGTGGTCTTAGTGATTAAGGGAACTTGACATCCAGAGTAACAGCTTGTCACTGGCAAATACTTTGGAGCGTCTTGAGAGTTCCAAGCATCCGATATGAAAATGTACAAGGAATTTTTATCGATTTCCAGACCTACCAGCAATTTACCTCCTCCTTCTTTCATTGGAAACAAATTTAGCACAGAAAAGATCTTTTGCTAGTGGCCAAACAGACTGCAGTTTTCCTTTATCCGTATCTAAGCCCATTCAAAAGCCCAATCACTCCTCTTCTTAAAAAAAAAAAAAAAAAAAGGTAGAAGTCTAGTGACTTCAAATATCTTATTATAAAATTTTCTTATTATGCTTTGTTCTTCCAGAACAAAACAAGGAAAATACTAAGTCAAATAAGAGGTTACCAAAAAGTTTTTGCAGTGATAAATGACAGATAAATCACCAACTATACATAATAGCACTTAAAATACTCAATAATTCAACCACTGCTATTGCATTTTAAATAGTTCTGAATGTATATGTATATAATTTTCATATTTATATGCATATGTGTGTATATATATGTACAAACACACACACACACACACACACACACACACACATATACACTTTAGATTGTATACTTTATAGCAGTGTGTCATGGTGCATGTCTATAATCCAGGCTACTTGAGAAGCTTAGGCAAGAGGATTGCAAGTTCAAGGCCAGTCTGAGCAACTTAGCAGTACCCTGCCTCAAAGTAAAGAATAAAAAACACTGGGGATATAGTTCTGTGGTACATTGCCCCTGATTCAATCCCCAGTACTGCAAAAAATAAAAATTAAAATAAAATAAAATAAAATAATTGTATATTTTATATACTTATTGTATACAAATTCTACTATACATACTTGAATTATTTTGAAAAGAATAAAATTAAAAGTAAAGAAAAATTTAAATATGTATATTCATAAGTACAAACAACACTTACATATATATACTATTTTTAGAATAATCAAACAAATAATAAAGAGAAGGAAAATTACCATAAACCTTTGACCAAAAAACTCAACATTAAAGAATGTTCTTGACATGGTTTTTTATACCCCATATCCCTGACAAATTATATATAGCAAGTAAAAATTATCATGTAAGAGTATGTCTCCTGTGTCAGACCTTTTCGTGGACTTTCTGGCCCGGTTCCATCCCTTCAAGATGCTCTGACTCTGTGGATCCCTCACTTGATGCCATTTTTCTTTGTATATGAACATTTTGCTCCCGCAAGGCAACAATCTGCAAAATAAAAACATTATTCCTTTAAAATTTAAACAGACTAAAAAATATTGGATTTGCTTGTTTGTGGTTAAGAATTAATGGATACTAACAAATGGTCAAAAAGTAAACATTAAATTTTACTCATATTATTTCAAAAATATTTCTAAAAATTTAGGTCAATATTTTGAATGAGAATTCATAAAACCTTTCCTAAGAAAATGTTAAAGCTCTGTGAAATTTACTTAAGAAATACTTTCTAGTCAAAAAATTTACCTAGTTGAAAGATTATCTAAAGCAAGATCTTGATCTGATCCACGTGTAGTTGATTCTGAAATTACTTTTTAAATTAATTCGTGAGATGTCATAAAAAATTCTTATTTTCTTTACTTTCAAAGTATGTAAGAAACATAAATGAAGATATTGAAGGTTGAAGTTTAATTATGGTCACAATTGTTTACCCTGCAGTGGTAGCACATCTCCAATTTAAAAACAAGCAAATACATAAGCTGGATTTAAATGATTTTGTAACACTATCATGAGCATTTAGAATTAAATTTGTCTCAACTATGTTTTAGTGACCACTAAGTTAGCATTTCTCATCTAAGTTAGAATTTCTCATCCAGATTTTCTTATTTTGCAAAAAAAATTTCAGAAGCAATTAATTTTTGCAATTTCCAGCTCAATTTTATAGACATGATTATTTCAACTAAGAAACAGGTCATTGTTGTATATGGAAGCTTAGCAATATACATAGTGCAGTACAGTATTTTGGCCCTTTTAAGATTGTATTTTAAAATATATTTTTATATAGACACATAATTTCAAAATATTTTTCTTTATGTTAACGTCATAATTTATTTCATGACAAATGTTATATTTTATCAGCTCAAAAACAGCATTTGATCTAGGAGAGATCAATTTCTGTGGTATTTAAGATGCAATAATTGATATTGATACAATGCACAATAGATATAAAAACATATAAAATTGACATAATATTTTAAATGATGAGACCAATGTATCACACACATAAATAATTATTAAATAATGTTAAGGACATCAAGAGGTTGATTATTTGTGGTGCTGCTGTCAGTCAATACTTTAGTGCCTGAATCTGCCAAAATGTGCTGCTGAGGTCAAGTGATCTTACACATGACTTCTGGAATCTGAATACATGGCCTGTCATTTCATCAGGGCAGATCACCACACAATGAAGAATAGCTATGTGAATGTTCTCTCTCTTGTAGCACTGCAATCACCAAATAATTGGTTCCTTCGCTCTGCTCTCATTCTTATAAATCTACAATCTGTTGTTCACAAAGTCACCGGGTGAATCCCTTACCTAGAGGTTATGTTGTACTACCTTTCAGCTTTCTTAAAAAAAAAAAAAAAAAACTACAATGTTTCCCAATTTATTTAGCTTACATTTAAACTTATCGCAAGTTTTATACTATACTATATTATCCCTTTGATTTGGGCACACTGGCCTCTTTTTATTCCTCAAACATACCTGGAACTATCTTCCCTAGAACTGAGGAATGCCTTTGTCCTTTTACCTGAGTCATTTTTTTTTCTGTCAGAGCTGACAATATCCTGGAGTTCAAAACTCAGCTGAAATAACTCCCCTCAGAGACAATGCGCCTCACCAGATAACACTTCTCACAATACATTCCTATTTATTTTATATGAGTTTATAGCATTTATTAAAATGTAATATTTTATTCTTTTATTTATTTCACCTTGCTCATTTATGTAGCTTGCAGAAGTCCTAATAATATCACATGGGTAACTAATTTTCAAAGGTACACTTTGTTGAAAATAAAATTTTCATATGAAACAGCCACATTATCATGTGCAGGCTATTCAAAAAATGTGTTGACTAAATTAATAAATGACAATAAAAATTAAGAATGTAAACCTAATTAATTCATGATTAACAAAATAAAAAGATTTTGAGTGCATGAGAAACTTCAGACATTCCTTTCATATTGGGTAATAGGGAAATGGATTACATCAAAGGAAAAACAAGAGTAATGAAATAGCTTCTGAAAAACAGCATCTCATGTGACTTTAACATATTGCCTGTTGTATAAAATGTGTTACTATCAATACAGTGAAATTTTTGATGATTTTTAAAAAAATGTAACTATTATGTACCAATATTCTACAAGATAACATCCATGACTTAACAGATATGTTAAGAGTATCAGTACATTAAAAATTTTTATGCATTTTCTTCTAATATTTAATCTACTTAGAAATGAAGCAAGACTATTTTAAAAAGCATTCATACACCAAATTTAACTTTCAGTTAGCTGATGAATTTCCATTTGTTTAATAAGTTTGATAAATTCTAAGTATGTCCTAGATCCTAAAACAAACAAATGAACAAAAAAAAACCCTGTAGGCCATCTATAAAATTTTGCTGAATTATTGAAAAGATGAATTGACATTCCTATTTAAAAAACATCAAAACACCAAATTCATTGAGAAAACACCATGCACAAGTATGATTATGTCACTGTTAAAAATTATAAATTTCAATTTTTCCCAAGCATATATGTGTCAATTAATTCCAAGAAAGACATAATTTTCAAACACTAACATGCACACTTCTTAAAATAAGTCAAGTAAAAAAATCTTTTGAAACAAGAAAATAAGGTACACTATTCTATGTTCTCTATCACTCTAATATGATTCTATCCTGCTCCATCTTCTCCAATAACAAATTATCCTGAGTAGTTATGAAAGCAAAGCTTTAGCATTTAATTGTAGGTGTTACTAGATGATTCTCCTTTTCACACTGGAAAAGTAAGGGATTTTCTCCTAGGAATTTAACTTTGGGAGTTGAGCCACCTCTTCAACATGTTCTAAGAGTGAGAAGGTCACCGACATATCCCTGGTGCTAGAGGTAGTGACCTCTTGAGAAAATGCTTCCAGGAGAAGTGGAAAAGTAAAAAGTCAACTTGGAACCTCAAACACAATAAAAAGTGGATGATGGTCTCAACACATTCTGTGAGCTCTCACTGACAGAGCAAGCTGTTAGAGGGAGGGCCCACACAACTTGACTAGAATACTGAAGTAGGTCTGCATCCTTACTGCTAAACAACACGGTCTCCTTCAATAGGATGACAGACAAGTGAGAGGAACCACTTCTACATAAACCCCATTTACACAGTTCTTCCATAATTGTCAAAAAGCACTCAAAACCCACCATGTACAAGCACTAAACTACCTTTATCTGAGGAAGAGGTACTATTCATATTTTTAAAAATGATTAAACTAAGATAAAGTTAAATAAATGAAGAGAATTGCTATAGTTTGTGTGTATCATCCCAAAATCATATGTTGACAGTCAAGGTGCAATGTGATAGTATTAAGAGGTGGAGACTTCAGGAGGTGATTAAGTCATGAGAACTCTACCCTCCTAAATAGGACTAATATCCTTTATAAGATGGGTTGAGGGAAACAGCTAGACCAATTTGTCTTTCTATCCCTTTTCACCATGTGAGGCCATAACTTTTTTTTTTTTTTTTTAATATTTATTTATTTGCTTTAGTTGTACACAATGCGTTTATTTGTACGTGGTGCTGAGGATCGAACCTGGGCCGCACACGTGCTAGGCGAGCGCTCTGCCGCTGAGCCACAATCCCAGCCCCAAGGGCATAACTTTTAAGGTGCCATCTTGAAAACAGACTGGGCCATCCCCAGATACTGAACTTGCTAGACCCTTGCTCTTGGGCTTCCTAATATCCAGTATTGTGAGAAGCAAATTTCTGCAGTCTATACATTACCCAGTCTCAGGCATTTTGTTATAGCAGCACAAATGGACTGACAAGAAGTAAGTAGGAATGAATAAAAGTTAACTCCATGGATTTGAACTTTCTGCATTGTAACAGTGACTCACATGGTTCTGCATTTGCATTTAGGCTCTATTAAACCAAAGGAAGCTAATAAGAACTGGAAAAGAAGCATCTCCTTTCCAAGAACAGATATCTCTTCACCCTGGAATCCTTTTTACATCAAAGGTTGGACCCTTCCTTGGACAGATTCACATATAAGTAAAGTTTGTGTGAATTTTTTGGCGGTGTTAAACTTTTTTGGTGGTTTATGGAACTCTGGTCAAGAGAAAGTTTCTAAAACCATTTTAACTGATGAACCATTATTAGTCAATTGTCTTTTAATCCAACATCTCTTCACATTTCTTCTTGGTAACAATAGCTTATATATTGGAGAAATTTCCTATCCTATTCTAATCTCAGCAAGATTTTCAATTGAGGAGTCAATGGCTCATGAAAAATAGGTGGTCTTCAAATGCTTCTGGATGAGTTGGGGTTGGGGAAAGGGGATTCTCCTTATCTAGTACGGAAGATAAGCTGGTAGAATATGACTGAGATGCTGTTTGACATCAGTTCCTATTTATAGATAACATAGGTATAAAAGAGATGGATCCCTGAATAATTATTTTGGCTCCTTCTTCTAGCCATGCTTAATTCCTTTTTACCTATGGCATTAGTAATATGAAACCAGAAACCTGTTTTATACCAACATTAATTTAGAATGGCTTTTCTTTCACTTGCAATAAACTGTGTCCTTGCAAATGAATTGGGAACATTTAAGGCAACAAAGAGTATGGAATATGTAGTGGGGATTTTGCAGAATATTTAAGAATTCACTGGGAAGATAATAGCAGAAGGCTGAAGACATTTTGGTTGAATAGAAGAACATAGGTTCATTGTATTTCTAGTTCTTTGTATTCATAGTACTCTAGGTTGCCAAGGGGGGAAAGAAATCTATATATCCATATAGCTATCTGAAAGAAAATGTAAGACTGATGGACTAGCAAAGCGAAAGTGTTCAAACTTAAATTTGGTATCTCTTCCTTTCTGGCTTATTGCTTTGTCCTGATCCTTATTTGTGTTTCTGGGCTGCTTATCAAACTTTTGACACCTGACCCATTACTTCTGGGCAGTCCAAAACTCTATTTCCAAGATAGTCTTCCAAGTTTCCTTATTGTCTTTGTCTATTTCAGGTTGTTTTGGCTGTTATCAATTTCTAACTCCATACAGTAGACTACAGGTGGTCTTGGTGGCCTGTCATCCCTACTGGAAAATTTCTGAATCCTCATTTATTTTTCTCCTGGACGAAATTTGTGACACTTCTAACTCTTATGCTAGACTCTCCTATCTCTTTGCCTTTGAATTACTGTTTTCTTTGACACCTGGATAGATCAGTTCCTTTCTCAGATAGTTGTTGAGCACTGATGACTTAATAGGCATTAGAGAAACAATGAGAAGAAAAGGGAAGAAATCCTTGCCCTAATGGAAATTTCATTCTTGTTGTAGAAGAAAAAATGTAAACAAAAATAAGTAGAGCACATTTTAAAGGGTAATAATTAAGACAAGGGAAAGATGCTGGGAGTTATAATTTATTTAGGAATGAGGTTCTGAGTATGGATTTGAAAACAGGAGGGAACAACCAATGAGGTTACCTGGAAGAAAAACTTTCCAGGCAGAGGGTTCAAAAAATGTAAATTATAGTTGAAAATAAATGTTTAAAATTCATAAAAATATTTCAGTGAGATCCTCAAATGATGTGAAATGTTCTCCCTATAATAGCTGAGGGTGAAATTGGTGAAAGCTGATACCTCGGAAATGATATGATCTTTAAGAGAAAAGTGATTTGGGGAAAAATTAATATTCTTTCTTTCTCTCTCTTTCTCTCTCTCCCTCTCTCTTTCTGTAGTGGGGATTGAACCTAGAGGTGTATTACCATTGAGCTACATCCTTAGTATTTATTTATTTATCTATTTATTTATTATGTGATAAGATCTCACTAAGTTGCTGAGGGTATCTCTAAGTTTTTGAGGCTGGCCTCAAATTTATGATCATCCTGCCTCAGCCTCCTGAATCATTGGGCAACAGGCCCATACCACCACAACCAACTTTTGTATCTCAGATTTTAGGATTTCTCAAAGACTTAAGTTGTATGAATTAATTTATTTAATGAATATTCATTGATTACTATTCTGAGCTCAGACACTGTTGGGGAAAATGCAGACAAGGTGCTTCTCTCATGGAAATCACATTCTAGTAAAAGATAAAGAAGGAAGCAGTAAGACTATAACAACAAAATAATAATAATTTATTAAGCTCTTAAAATATGCCAGAAACTGGCATACATTGTGGAAATTTGCCTATTTACATCAACTTTTCATCCATATTATTCTTTTTAATCCAAGTTTCAGATATTTTGAGATAAGTAATTGAGTACAAGTAGTTTATTTAGTAGGTGATTCAAGGAAGCATGAAGCATGATGTTCCTTAAATATTCTAGACAGGCCAAGGATAAGTACTGGCCCTTTTAGTTATTCCTGGTTGTGTGATCCTGTATAAGTTACTTAATCTCGAACTCATTTTCTTTTTCTATAAGATATAGGTGGGTCAAAAATACCTATCTGACAGTGTGTTTGTGCTATGAAGCACTTAGTCAAATACAATGTTCATTAAATACATTCATTATGTAATGAATGGATTGGACTTCCCTTGCCTCTTTGATGGTATCTTCTTACTCATACTCCATGCTGTGCCATACTGAAAGGCTCTTATTCAGTCAGTCACACATTTACCACTTTGGCTATGAGTTTTTATACACACTTGGGTTGGTTGCCTTTCTGTCTTGTTGACTACTGACTTATCTTGTCTTTGGGATGGATTCTATGACTACATACTCTCAGGGAGGTATGTTATATAATTCCTCTGAATTCTCCATGACATAAAATTATGACTCTATCCCAATTGTATGTTAATATTTTCACTACCCATTTTGATATTGAGTGCCTTGAGATCAGGAATTATATCTGTTTTTTGCCCATTCTTAGGCCACAAGCTGACAAATAGAAGGTACTCTAGAAATATTTATGAACTGTCAAATGGTGGTAGACTCCATGAGTAGAAAAGACCTATGGGGAGCTAGAAATCTTGGGTGGAAAACTGTGCAGGATTTGGAGAAAATTAGTTATCCGAATAGGAAGCTTTATGAATCTGAAAGTTTTCCAAATGCCCATAAGGTTAAATGTGCATAAGGATAATTAGATTTGGATACTGCTTGAACTAGCCATCGAAGAACTCAATGGAGAAATAAAAGAAAAAAGTACTCATAGAGCCTTGTAGGCTATTCATAGACATACCATGAGGAGGCAAATAGAGTAGAAGACATACTATGTCACATGTTCAACATATATCCCCTGTGTGGTGTGAGGTGATTTATATGCATCATCTTATTTACTATTTCCAACAATGTTGTATTTTGAGTATTTTCATTTTTACAGATGAGGAGGAAACTAGCATAGAGTGCATAAGTAATGTACTTGAGGTCATATATTAAAAGATATGACTAGAGATAATTTTCTATTTTTTTAAGCATTATGCTATAATGCCATTTGATAATTAATGAAATGATTCACACTGAATATACCATACAAGTATTTATCTAGGTCAGTACTAGAGATACATGGTCTGAGAGCTAGGGAATTTACCTGTTTTACCTTGGCAAATAATTTGGAAATGATCTTCATAAACTGTTAGAAGAGTCCCTCAATTATTTCTAGGAATAAAAATCTTACTGTCTACATTACTTATCATTATTTTTCTTGTAATTTTTATGTGGCATAGGTATTTCAACTTATCTGAAAACTTTCCGAAATATTTTTGAAAATAAATCACATCCACAAAAACTCCTAAGTGCTAATTGGACAGGGACCCTCATTCTCATGTTTAAAAATTCATATTTGTCTTTTACCTATTTTATAACAACTTTCAAGCAGTATCCACATCTAATTAACAAAGATTCTTTTCATCTATTTTTACACTAGATTCAATTAACAATTCCAAGAGTGAGACTTACAGAAATCTTACCACATCAACATATAATTTGCTTCTACATAGATACTTATTCTAATTCTAGCTGAATTCCATGCTTAGTTTACATTCAGATTGCAATACTCAAAAACAAACTAAAAAAAGAAACTAGCAGAACAGTAGAGCTTTACAATTTACACTTAAGCTAACTCTCCAATCACAATTGCTGGGATTTGTGTTATTATGTGTTATTTAGGAAACAATAAATATTGGGACACTTACTCAAACAGAATTAAGGATGCTGAACCAGTAGTTATTTCACTTTCTAGTTCTGCTTTTGGAAATAACATTTATAAACATTACATAAGCATATTAAAGCCCATGTGCAAAGCAACTTCATGTATCTGAGCAGTTTGCTCAGACTGCATATAACACTTATTTTAAGTGTTTTTCAGAAAACATGGACAGACTATGAAAACTTCTGAAACTACACTGTTCCAGTAAATGACTAAATTGCTTTGAGATGAGAACCAGAAGTTTGCCTTGTAAAAATTTGTCTTCTGTCAGTTAAAATTAAAAAGACAGATAATTAATCAATGATTTAATAAATGAATCCATTAATCATGATGAATGACCAGATAGCTTGGAGGTAGGAAAAATAAGCTCATTGTGTGGTTGTTTAGAGTTTTTACCACTTATGCTACTTCTACTTGGTCAAAAAGTATTTATTGAATGAATAAGAGCATTCTATATTTCTTTATTTTCAACCTCTTTACCCTCTAGTTTTGGTTGACCAGCCCTCCCAATTCTTACACAGAGGAATTGCCTAAGCGGTAACATTTAAAGGTATCTTATTAGAAGGTTTGGGATGACTCTCTGATAGAAATACAGTATGTAGAAAATACATGAATTTTGCTTTTTCCAAAATTTTATTGGAACTGGTTTTGCATATATATATATATATAAAGACACAAGGATAATTTGAGTATGGAATTCAAGATTAATTTTTAATAATGAAAAAGAATTTTAAAATATTAAAGATCTTATAAAAGCATTTCTAGAATAAGAACTGAAATGCATATATGTACAATTCTGTTTTAAGCCAGAGTGGTTTAAATAAAATTTTAAACATATGGTTACATAAAATTTGTTTATTTAAGGACATGCTTATGAGATCCACTTTCAACAATAGTAGATTCAATAATAATTGAATTTTTAACATAGTTATTGATAAATATTTCAAATGAAAATTGTGGCTCTCTACCATACTGTCTCCATTGTGTTCATCTATCTAATCACTAATTTAGTCATCATTGAATCATATTTTCTGATACTCAGTTATTCTGATACTCTTTATTTTCATTTATTTCTTCCATTGAAATAGTTTCCTGATATTTAAAATGAGAATAAAATTAAACAGGCATTTTAATTAGAGGCAATCAAAAGGCTACAGAAGACACAAAAACAATTTGAATTGGTCAGAAGAATTACTGGATGTTGTAAGGTTCAGGACTGCCACTGTAAGAGTGGTATAAGGTGGAACAATAATAATATAAATTGAGGAAGCTGTTAATGTAGGAAGTTCAAAAATTAATCTAGAGAAAGAAAAAAAAATCAAAAAGACAAAAAAAAAATTTCTAAACAGTTTTCCAAAAGTGTCATTGGCAGTAAAACACAGTCTTAGCAATTTATATTCATCACTGCAAGAAAGCTAGCATCAATTTAAAATATAAATAAGTAAATGAACAAGTAATGAGGGGTGGGCACTGCTTATTAAGGTGAACAAATTTCACTGAGAAGGAAAATACCAGGGTGAAATAACTGCATTATTCAGTGCCAATTGCTGAGAATGTTGGAACTAACATAGTTGAAAGTTTTAAATTTCATGAAGAAATATGCTACAATCTCCATCACTCTAGAAGATGTCATTGTTAGCAGCTTCCCACTGTCCTGGAGAAGATAGCAGAATCCTACTGAAAAACTGAACTTGATGTCTTACAACAGAAAGAGCAAACAGAGCTTATTAAAGCTGTTGATTATTATAAAGTACTTCTTTGTACAAAATAGCATCTTCCTTTAGCCACACTCCCTACAATCATTCCTGTTTCTCTTCGTACTCTCTAAAAGTCAGAATACAAAGTAGGCTGATTTGGCTTGATCTTCAGCTGAAGGCAGAAAGGACAACTGATTGCAGTAATTAACTCTCCTCCCACCTCAATAAAAACGAAAAGCAACAATGGGGAGACCAAGTTGTGCTGAGAAGAGTCAAAGCAAATGAAATAATCCAATGAGTCCATATGTGATTAATTCACACAGCAGGACATATGTTCTGTGAATACAAGTTTCTTTTCTCAAAAGTCTCATTAAATGTTCATTTTTTAAAAAATAAAATATCTTAATATATGAATAAAAGCTTCCATTTTGTTTATTTTATATATCCTAGGCAATATTGGAATATTTTAAGCAAATATTGGTTATTAAATTTAAAATGTATATCTACAGAATTCTAATCATATATTTATCTTCTTGTTTATTCAAGTGTGGACCATTGGCTGTCAGGAATTTTTGATGTTTTAGAATAAGCATTCTGTTTAATAGTCCAAACACAGTATAGTTCTGTCAACAAATACTTGAGTCTTTAAAATGTCACATTAAAGTCAATCTCTCTGATGATAGACTTATTGATTTTCATATTCCCCTTTCAGCATCATGAGATTTGATGTTCTCAGCCAGGCATGCTTAAAACTATAAGTACATACTTGGGTCTTTTTTTTTTTTTTTTTTTTTTTTTTCCAGTCAGGGAGGAAGTGACAAAATTATAGGCTGTGTCCTGGAACTATTCTTTTTAGCTCTATTGTGGAAAGGGAAAGAGTCTTAAGGGAAAGAAAAGCATTTCAAAGTGCTTGAAAAGTACTTAAGAAAATGTAGAAGGCAGAAACAATATCCATTAGTCATCCTTGCATATAAAAAAGCCAGCCAGGGAAATAAAAAGGATTTATCCATTTAGTTCCTTCCTTAGAAATAACAAAGGGAGCATACTAAACCCATTATTCTGAACAATTCTCATTAAAGTAATCCATTTTCGTGGGTTCTAATGGCAATTATTATGTGTTATATTCATCTGTATGCACTTCAATTTCATTTTTATGTCACTTTTAAGTGTGTTCATATTACAAAATGTCAGTAGGGGAAGGGGCACAACTTACACGCTCTTTATACACTTATTTTTATGGAGTAAAGAAAAGGAAGTTTACAATGAGTGATAAACCTCTTTCTTTTCCTCAACATATTGCCACCTATTCAGTCCTATTGTGGGCAGAACACTCTTTCAGTCCAATCATCTTTGAAAGGGGTTAGAAAATGTCATGTCTACAAAGATAAAAATGGCATTATAAACATCATTAACACCAATAATATTCACTGAAAGATTCTTTGGGCCAAGCAGAGTTTTAAGTTATTTACATGTATTAACTAATTTAAACATCATAACAACCTGTGAGATCATTTCTATTATTATGGTTGAGTTAATTTAGAGAAAAAGGATAAGGGAATTGTCCATAGTGAAGAGTGGACATCTGGCAGAATCATTTAGAGAGAAACTTAATTTCCCTAGGTAGGGATTGCAACTCCTCATTGGAATGTGTTTGCCTCTTGCTTTTTTGATTTTTATGTTTTTTTTTTTTTTTCTCTCTCAAGGTAGAATACATTTTATAGCATCCAATTAAATTTATACATAGAATGACTGGTTTGACTTGCCACTTTCCCTGTACCTGCCCAAATTAATTTCTAACTACACCTAACTGCATGCTTTAATTGAATATTTGATAATATTTTTGCTCCTTCTCACTTCTGTTATTGTATATTTGCAAGCTATAAATGGTTTTACATTTTTGAATAGTCAAAAAGCTGAAAGGAGGGCTGGGGCTGTAGCTCAGTGGTAGAGTGCTTGTTAGAACATATGAGGCTCTGGGTTTGATCCTCAGCACCACATAAAAAGAAATAAATAGAATAAAGGTGTTATGAAAAAAAATATTTAAAAATTGATAGAATATAATATTTTGTGATAAAAATTATAAGAAATTCAATTTTTTATGTCACTTTTAAGTGTGTTCATATTACAAAATGTCAGTAGGGGAAGGGGCACAACTTACACGCTCTTTATACACTTATTTTTATGGAGTAAAGAAAAGGAAGTTTACAATGAGTGATAAACCTCTTTCTTTTCCTCAACATATTGCCACCTATTCAGTCCTATTGTGGGCAGAACACTCTTTCAGTCCAATCATCTTTGAAAGGGGTTAGAAAATGTCATGTCTACAAAGATAAAAATGGCATTATAAACATCATTAACACCAATAATATTCACTGAAAGATTCTTTGGGCCAAGCAGAGTTTTAAGTTATTTACATGTATTAACTAATTTAAACATCATAACAACCTGTGAGATCATTTCTATTATTATGGTTGAGTTAATTTAGAGAAAAAGGATAAGGGAATTGTCCATAGTGAAGAGTGGACATCTGGCAGAATCATTTAGAGAGAAACTTAATTTCCCTAGGTAGGGATTGCAACTCCTCATTGGAATGTGTTTGCCTCTTGCTTTTTTGATTTTTATGTTTTTTTTTTTTTTTTTCTCTCAAGGTAGAATACATTTTATAGCATCCAATTAAATTTATACATAGAATGACTGGTTTGACTTGCCACTTTCCCTGTACCTGCCCAAATTAATTTCTAACTACACCTAACTGCATGCTTTAATTGAATATTTGATAATATTTTTGCTCCTTCTCACTTCTGTTATTGTATATTTGCAAGCTATAAATGGTTTTACATTTTTGAATAGTCAAAAAGCTGAAAGGAGGGCTGGGGCTGTAGCTCAGTGGTAGAGTGCTTGTTAGAACATATGAGGCTCTGGGTTTGATCCTCAGCACCACATAAAAAGAAATAAATAGAATAAAGGTGTTATGAAAAAAATATTTAAAAATTGATAGAATATAATATTTTTGTGATAAAAATTATAAGAAATTCAATTTTTAGTGTCCAAAACAATTTTTTTTATTGGGATATAGCCAAACTCATTTGTTTACACATTGCCTCTGATTTCTTTTACTTCACACTGGAGCTATAGCCTAAAATGTTTACTAGTTGGTTATTTACAGAAGTAAGTTTGCCTGGTCTAGTAGCTCTTATCCATTTTGTTTCTTTTTTTAAAGCAAAACAAAACCCAACAAATCATAAAAGCTTGTTAACCATATGGAAACACAAAAAGCTCTGGATGGCTTAAGCAATATTTATCAAAAAGAACAAAACTGGAGTTAGTGATCATTATACCTGGCCTCAAAACACACTACAAAGCTATAGCAACCAAACATCACGGTACTGACATAAAACCCAACAAATATCAATAGAACAGAATAGAGAATCCCAAAATAAATTCACACATCTATAGAAAACTGATCTTAGACAAGCCTCTAAAAAAAAACGTTGGAGAAAGCTCAATATCTTCAATAAACAGCACTAGGGATACTAGTAATCCATTAAAGAAGAATGAACTAGATTCCTATCTCTCACCATAGGCGGAGTGATTAAGTCAAATTAGAATAAGTAAAATTAGATCAAAGACCTAAATCTGAAAGTACAAAACTTCTAAAACAAAACCTAGGGTAACGACTTCAAGACATTGGTGTGGATAGTATTTTTTTGTTTGTTTTTAATGATCTCAAAAACACAAGCAACAAAAGCAAAAATAGACAAAAAGAATTATATCACTCTAAGAAGCTTCTGCACCACAAAGGAATCAAACCAACAGAGTGAAGAGACAATCTATAGAATGGGAGAAAATATCTACAAGCTCTACATTTGACAAGGGGTTACTATGAATAACATATCAAGAATTTAAACAACTAGCAAAAAACAAACAAACAAACTAAAAACCACACCTAAATAATACAATTAAAGATGGACTAAGTATCTGAATATATATTTCTCAAAAGAAGACATATAAGTGGCCAATAGATATATGCAAAGTTACTAATATCACTAATGATTGGGGAAATGCACATTAAAACCGCAATGAAAGAGCACCTTGCCCCCGTTAGAATGGCTATTATCAAAAGACAAAAAATAACGAATGATGTGCAGAAAGAGGAACTTTTATGCACTATTGGTGGGAATATAAATTAGTACAAACATTATGGAAAACAGTATGGAATTTTCTCAATAACATAAAAATAGAACTACCATATGATCTAGCAATTACACTACTGGTTATATACCCAAAGAAAAATGAAATGAACTGTCAAAAAGACACCTGCCCTTTCAAGTTTATAGCTTCATTACTTAAAATTGCCCAATATGGAGCCAACCTAAATTCCATCAATACATGAACATATACAGAAAATATGGTATACATAGATGATGGGACACTATTCAGCTATAAAAAACATAAAGCATAAAATAAAATCCTGCCAACTGCCACAACATGGGTGGGCATGGACAACATACATTTAGAGATATATGCTGCATATTAAAAGATGAACAAGACATGATCTCACTCACAAATATCTAAAAACTTCATTTTAAAGATATTGAGAATAGGATAGTGGTTACCAGAGACAGGAAAGTCTAGTGGGGAGGAAGGAAAAAAAAAAAAAAAAAAAAAAGGCAGAGAAATACATGCTAGTGTTCTATGGCACAGTAGGGTGGATGTAATTAATAATAATGCATCATATATCTCAAAGTAGTTAGAAAAACGGTTTTGAATGTAATCAGCATAAAGAAATGATGAAAGTGTAAGATGCTGGATATGCTATTATCCTGAGTTGATCACTACCCAATGTATGCATGAATCAAAACATCACCCTATTTCATAAATGTCTACAAATATTATGTATCAATCAATAAAATAAAATATTTATTTATCTTTTCAAGAAACCAACTCTCTTTCATAATTCATTTATATTATTCTTTTCATCTCTATTTCATTTTTTTCTGCTTGGATTTTAATTCTTCTTTCCTTCTACTGACTTTGAGTTCCGTTTTTGCTTTTATAAGAATGTGAGATGCATCATTGGGTTGTTTATTTGAGATTCTTTCTATATTTTTTATGTAGGCAATCATTGCTGTAAACTCCTTCTTAGTACCACTTTTGCTGTATACCACAGATCTTGGTATATTGTATTTCCACTTTCATTTGAATCAAGAAATCTTTTAATTTCCCCTCTGGCTTCTTCAATGACTTACTATTCATCCAAAAGTTTGTTGTTCAGTCTTCATTTGTTTGTGTAATTTCTACAATTTATCTTGCTGTTGATTTCTAGTTTCTTTCATTATGATCAGAGAAGATGTAGGATCTTTAAATTTTTTGAATTTTTAAATATCTGGTTTGTGGCCAAAAGTGTTACATAAGCTGATAAAAAAAAAAAAAGTGTGTATTCTGCTATGGCTGGATGGAATGTTCTGTATAATATAAACTTGATCTATGGCTGGACTTAACCCTGATGATTCTTTGTTGATTTTTTTTTGTCTAGGTGATCAACTTGTTAGTAGAAGTGGAATATGGAAGTACCCCACTATCATAGTGTTGGGGCCTACCATTCCATTTTGGTCTACTATTGTTTGTTTTATAAAATTGGGGCTTTGACATTCAGTGCACATAACTTTATAATTGAAGCATAGTCTTGATGAATTGAACTTTTTATATTGACCTCCTTTGTCTTTTCTTACTGTTTTTGTCTTACAGTATAGTTTGTTCGATATAAGTATTACTAGTCTATTTGCTTTGGGGTTCCTTTTGCCTGAAATATCGGTTTCCATCCTCTTACCTTCAGTCTGTGTGTACAATATAGGCAGCATATTTTTGGATGTTATCTTTTTATTCATTTAGCAATTAAGTCTTTTAATTGGATAATGAAGACTATTAGCATTCACAGTTATTATTGAAATGTGCTGATTTTTTCTTGTCATTTTATTGAAGTTGCCTAGCATATTTTTTGTTCATTTCTTCCTCTTTTATTCATCTTTGTGGTTTAATGGTTTACTGTATGAATGATATTTGTTTATTTCCTATTTCTCACTTATGTGTCTAGTTTTCTAGTGGGATTTGGATTTATTCTTTCATGTGCTTCAATGGTGGAAATTAACTTTGTTTCATTTCTGGATATAGGATTCCCTTAAGCATGTTTTGTGAGGCTCATCTAGTGGTCATGAATTCCCTTAGTCTATGATTTTCATGGAATATCTTTATTTCTCTTTCAATTTTGAAAGCTAGCCTTGCTGAGTATAGAAATTGTAGTTGTTAGTTGTTTGTTTTGGGGAGTTAAAATATAAAATTCCATGTCCTCATAGCCTTTACAGTTTCTTTTTGGAAATCTTATGTTAGTCTAATGGGTTTATCACAAATAAGACTTGTTACTTCACTATTTTTATTTTAGTACTTTTTTTTTTTTTTTTTTTTTTTTTTTTTTTTGCTTTTGATGGCTTGATTTCAATGTTTTGTACAGAGGTTCTTTTCTAGTCATGTCTATTTGGTGTTATAAAGGCCTCCTGTATCTGTGTGCCCATATCACTCTCAAGATGTGGGAAATTTTCTGCTATTATTTCATTGAATAGGTTTTCTATGTCCTTAACTTTATTTCTTCTTCATTGGATATGCCAATTATGCACACATTTGATCTTTCAATTGTGCCCCAAAGATCTTGAATGCTCTCTTTATTCTTTCTATTTTTTTTTTCTTTATAACTGTCTGGATGTAATATTTCAAAGGACCTGTCAGATGTTCTTTCCTTTGTTTGAGCTAGTCTGTTAAGGCTTCAACTGAACTCTTAAATCTAACTTTTAGAATTTTTCATTTCCAAGATTTGTTTGGTTCTTTTTCAATGTCTCTCTCTTTGCTGAATTTCTCATTAATATCCTTCATTGTTTTTTTTATTTCAATTAAATGTTATCTGGGATTTTATTGAGTTTTTTTAAAATAACTCTTTTGGAAGCCAGGCACGGTGGTACACACCTGTAATCCCAGCACTTGGGAGGCTGAGGCAGGAGGATTGCAAGTTCAAAGCCAGCCTCAGCAATGGTGAGGCACTTAACAACTCAGTGAGACCCTGTCTCTAATAAAATACATAAAAGGGCTGGGTATGTGGTCTAGTGGTTGAGTGCCCCTGAGTTCAATACTTGCTACCAAATAAATAAATAAATAAATAAATAAATAAATAACATTTTGGATTATTTTCTGGACATTCCATCTACTCAATATCATTGGAATCTGTCACTAGAGACTTAAGAATTTTTGGAAGTGTCATGTTAATTTTTCATATTTGTTGGGGTTTTGGGTTGAAATCTGTGCATCTGTTGGGATGGATGTGTTTTCTGCTTTTATGCGATGAACTTTTTAGAAACTAAATTTTTCCTGATGTGTCTTGGGGTATTGGTTTGGTCTGAGTTGGTTTGAGTTTATTTCTAGCTGTAAAATGTATTATTATTCCCCTGCATCTTCCTTGTTACAAGTGGCTTATATGCACAGTGTGCATATATCTTAATAATTATGCTAAAATTAAATAATTAAAAAACACATTATTTAAAAAAATTAAAACATCAACTTTTGACTTGCTGGTTTAAGCAATTGATGATAGTTCTTGAATTGATTATTGTAATAGGAGTAGTAAAATGGTGGCTTTCTAATTCCATCTTTCCTACTATATTGACTATCTTTAATTTTTCAGTACAGAAGAGTTTTCCTACACTTACTGGCAGACTGCTTAACTAGACAATGTACAAGGGAAGCTTAATTCTTTCCATCAAATTGTAAAATTTAGAATAGAAAGTTGATGGTTTAGCAAATACCAGTGTTTAATGTGTTGGAGAGGATGAGGTTGATGAACACAAAGAGGGAGGTTTCTTTCTCTCTCTCTCTTTCTCCCTCATTAGTTCCATTATGAATTTATCATTCTGTATCAATACATATACGTCTACTTCATTAATTTCAAAAACTTAGTTTTGACCTGTCCTTGTTTCTCATCAACAGTAAGTGACTGTACTAAAATTTCTAGTGCACTATAAATGTATTGCAATTTTTATTTTAAAAACTCCTTTTTTTCTTTCTGTCTCTGTTTTTCTTTCTATCCTGACTTAATCAAACTTCCACAACATATATTCTGATTCTATTATAGTTTTTTTACTTTCCTCTTTATTTCCCAATGACAGTGCTTTCTAAATGAAAAATTGTATGCTGGCTTTAACAATATGCAATTAGCTAAACAAAAGAGAGATTATTGATAGTTACTACTCATTAAAAATATTTAGTCAAGATAGAAAGATTAAGATTTGTAACTGTGTAGTAAAGAATTTGACCTTGTCCAAAGTGAACTTAATCCTTGGTACAGTCCTTAGGAAGCAATATATATCATACCTGATAGAAGTATCTTTGTTCAGGTAGGATGCTGTCCATGGTGAGTCTTAAGAAAGGGAAGAAGGGATGGTCATACCTGATAGACTTAGGTTGGGGGCAGGTTATGCAATTAAAAAAAATATAATTTAGGGGGCTTCTGGCCTCAAACTAGAGAATGAGACAAACATCATGGGTAATAAATAAATTAATCATGTTATATAATGATACCACAATAAAATTGGACATGAAAGTTTGAATGATGTTTCCTAGTTTGTAATAATCTGTCAACCATGAATTCTAGAATAACACATCCTTAGTATAATGGAAACTATGTTTGGAACACTGCTAGACTCTAGTTTTTGTGAATTTCTAGTGAATTGTTGAAACTAAGGGTGGATCTGGGAATGACCTACATTTGTACTGATATTGGAAGTGAGGGGGGAGTACTATGTCCTTGGACTTTACAGTTTAAATAAGCTCTGGTCATGGCATAGGATAAATACAGTCTCTGACATAGTATTATTTGACTTAATAATGTTTTTTTTGTTATGATAGTGGGAAAGTGCTACACATTCAGTTGAAATCCCACTTAAAATTTTGAATTTTGATCTTTTCTCAGGCTAAGAATAGGTTGTATGATATTCTGTCACAATGATGAGAACTGGCAGGGAGCCGTAGCTCTCAGTTGGGCATATGATAATAACAGTAAACAACGACTACTCCATAGTATAAAAGTATTTTTGATTTATGAAATTTCCTAACTTTAGTTGGGATATATCCCCATCATAAATCTAGAAGCATCTGCACTAGCTAATCAAATTGTGAAATATTTTTCTACAATGTTTTTAAACATAAAGTCATTAGTAGTTAAATTATTAATTAAAAATGAAAGCAGTTAATACACCTCTTTTTTTTTTTTTTTTCATCTACTTCCTTTTAAAACCCTAACAGTTCAACTATTTGTAATTTCTGAATTTTTCAGTATTTCAGACCCACTGTACTAGGAAAGTGAATGAAATGGAAACAAAGAATTCTGCATAAATCCTCTAACCGTATTTTACATAACTTGGGATTTCATGTTTTCTAATTTAAAACACAGGGGCCATTACAATAATATAATTTACTTCAGGATCTAGGTCAGAGGCCTATATACTGAAGTCTGCACGGAGGGAGAAGATTTGGATGAAAATTATACAATCTAGTATTCTAATTTTCCCAAAAAAATGCAAATATATTCCTGTTTTAATGAATTTTTCTATGAAGTCAAATGTTTAATTTTAGTCCAATTCTTGGCCCTTTTTAAAAGTAGGCTAATTGAACTAATTGGTTTAATTCATGCCTTATTAATTTTGTTAAGACCAGTTTTATCTCTCTTTCAATATAATGAAGTTATGAGCCTTGAAATAATCCATAGAAATATAATAAGAAGATATATCATAATAATTTTCACATAATGGAAGATGAACTGTTACTTTAGGAACATACACAATTTTTTGTGTTTAAAGAAATTTTGTTATTAAGAGAAAGGCCAGACAGCATATTGCCTACTGTTAAACACTCAAGTGCAGAGTCAGACCTCTTGAAGTTGATTCCTGCTTAGAAATGACATCACTCAGAATAATTTACTGAGCTTCTGTAAGTCTCAGCTTCTTAATTTTCAAAATTCTAATAATTTTTCTTTTCTTCTATGTTAAGTATGATCATTAACCAAAAAAACATATGTGTTTAGGGAAGTGTATAGTTCTTAGCATCATCCCAAGTAATCTCCCTCCAAAATTGTGTTTGTCATTCATTTTAAGAAACACATAAATAGTGAATTGCAAGACCATTTATAAAACTTATGTAGTGCTATGTTATCACTCTACAAACAAAAAAGTTATTTTAAAATCTAATAATAGAAGATTTGGTCTTAAGTAGAATGTAAAGTACTGTTATTTTGTTCACTGTCAAGGTCAAAATATCAACAGAAAAGTGTTTTTATTCTACTCAAATAATAATTAATGCTGGTCTTCTGAGAACAATTGTTTTTAAAACAACTTTAGTACATTAAGTTTCACAAAGTTTTTCCATGTATATTATCTCATTCATTATGTCGTAACTCTGAATGATAGGCAGGTCCAAAATTTATTACAATTCCATTTCTCAGATGAAAAAACCGAGGGATGGATAAGTTACATAAATTGCTAGGTGTTACAGAAATAGTAAATAACAGAACTTGGACTCAAAATTGAACTTTCTAACTTCAGGTTTCATTCAATATTTTAAAAGATCAGTAATTTACTCAAATATTTAGCTCTAAAATTAATAAGAATACTCTTCCATAGAGAGGAGTAAGATGGGTCAATCAATGATGTCTATGATTAAAGTATTAATGTTAAACATGATCTTGCTACTAATAGAAAAAAAAAAAAGAGTTCAAAATCCCATGCAAAGATAAAACAACCACATCCACTACTACAAGAACAACAAATCCTATGCTGTCATCAAAGAAAATTTTCTAACCAAAACAGGAAAGAGTGTCTGAAAAGATTTGCACACAGACTTTCAATGTCTCATACACAGCAGACAGCAATTTTAACCTCTATTTTAGACAATTGCTTCATACAAGTCTTAGAAATAGTCCAAACAGTGGAAATGGCGAACAGCAATTTTGTTAGCTCTGTTTTCTTTGTTGTGGTTTAACATATGTTGTCATAAGACACTTTGATTCCCTTTTATTTGGGAAAGAGTCTTTGTACTGAAGCATATAATTATCAACAGCAAAGAGACATTTTCTATTGATGCTAATAACTTGGGTAATTTACAGTTTCTACAGTTATCTTTATAATAAGAAATCATATGGCTTTTTGAATAAATACTGGTTTGAGGATGCTGAAACTTTTGGGTTTACCAACAAAAGAAAAAAGGACATCATTCAATCATCATTCAAATCTACTGTGAAAAATAACCAATCAAGAACTCTATAATTTTATAACTCAAAATTCCACCAGGAGGAATAGATTCCCAATAATTTTGCAGCAAGCTAAGAACCTAGTCTCAGTGTGTGTGTGTGTGTGTGTGTGTGTGTGTGTTTTTACATTGTTTTCAAGGGATGAAAGTTGAGCTGAAAGGATGTCATTGTGGAATGCAAACACTGCTGTCATTAAACAAATACTCCTTCCTGGTAAGTTTAGCCATGGTGATTCACTTTGATTGTTAAAAAAACAAAACACTTGTATTTTACTTTCTTAGAATATTAATTCAAAGTTGGCAGGAATTTGCCAGTATGATTATTACTGATGAAAATAAGCTAATCAGATGAATGAGGCTTATGTGGTTTGCATAAACATGTGGTAAACTGGAAAGCCATTATAAGGTTAATCATTTTTACAAAGTAATGATAGACATGAAAAATTAAGTCTGTTTTTACCTCACTAAAATGTGAGATAGAATTAAGAGATCCAAAACTGAATTGTTGGCAAAGGGGTCTATCAAAAGAAATGATTTTCATTTTTAGAATTCTGAAAAAACTTAATAACTTTTGCAGTGGTCTCTTTTTTGTATATCTGGAGCTCTTCTGTGTGGACATGGCCATTTTAACTTGAAGTGAAAATTGACAGTCATTTCACTAATTCTGCATATCAATGGCCCTACACTTTCAAATGAATATTAATATTTGCTCCCTTAATGCAAATTCCTAAATAAGTATAATCTCTCACTTTCTAATTGTTTTCCTGATCATTTTCAGTTTTTAAAGTTTCTTTAAAACTAAATGTAGATGAATTGTATACGGATTTCAGAAGTTTCCTAAGTTTTTACCCCTGTAAGGTTTTAGGGAAACATATGAGTTTTGAATTTATTCTGAGTGACTAAAGTCATAACAGAAAAGGTTAGTTTCATGCTTATATCTCCTTCTTTTGAACTGGTATTAATAAAATAATTTTATAGATTTAAGTAAGGACATATGACAGGGTAACACATGTTGTTTAAGTTGGTAAGGTTTGTAACAAATTGGTTTTTATTTAATTTGCTGTGGTAACTTTATGAGAACTCCCTTTGAGTCTACCATGCCATACTAACATTTTTTTGCTTAATCTTATTGACTCAATGTCATGTTCTGTGTGATCTTGTTCTTAGTCTCTTTAAGCTCATAAACAGGTAGTTTTTAGTTCTCTTAGTAGCTGTTTCCTTGGGAAAGATCTTTCTGATAAAATCCCTCTGTCTTCCTTTATCTCCAAATCAAAATCTATTCTTCACTATACTATCTGCGGTTTCCCTTCATTCATTTTTCAGAGGAAAGAGTTCTACTACTTGTGATTGGTCATGCTTATCCTCCACTGTTTTGTCTATCAATAATCCATTCTCTTTGTTCTTCCTTTCTTTCCATGGACTATAAACATTTTTATTTCTCTACCATTGTCAGAAGGATTTCTCTCAATACTGCCTCAACTCATTTAAATTTTATCCTCCCATCCTTTGGTTGAAAAGCTTCTCCAAAGAATATTACTTATTATCTCATCTCCATTCCTAAACTTCTAATTGACTCATAAATTCTGTTCATTACAGTTATTATCCTTTCTTTATAGTTTATTGAAAGCCTCTATGCAAACATTTTCAGTGACCTTCTTATTATAAGTCTAATCAATTCATATAAGACACAATCCTTCATGCTTTCATTAAACACCTGGCACGGTTGACCACCTCCAACCTAAACATTTAAAACTCTCTCACTCTTATTCTGACTTTCATGGGGTCTCTCTCTCTCTCTCTCTCTCTCTCTCTCTCTCTCTTCCTCTCTTTCTCCCTCCCTCCCTCCCTCTCTCCTTCTGTTCAGTGACTTGACTTCTGGATTCTTACATTTTTCTCTCTGCTTCTTCTCAGTCTCTTATTTTTTAAGGTAGCTTCCACCTATGCTCAGATTTGTTCACTTTTTCCACTTTTCCTTCATTCCCATGTATTGAATGTAGTACTGGTTCTTTATCCAATTTAAATATTGTTGCAATGATAACATGGAATAATATATGTGATGTAATGGTCATGATCCATATGTCCATAAATCCCCAGAAGTGAATCCAGTTCTTCTAACTCCTCTCACTGTCCTGATCCAGCATGCTGCTGAATGGTATTTCATTTTTCTATGCAATTTCTTCCATTTTTCCGTAGAAAATAAACTTCAGGAATAAGGCTGATTGCAGATGAGGCAAAATTAAATGTTCATTTCCTTAAGATAATTCTACTTGAAAGTTGCTAAATGCAGTGGTTAGAATAAACATACATAGAGTACAAGAAATTTTTTAAAAAGTATAGTTCAGGCTACAACTAAACATGCCAGTTCTTTTTATATACAATGCAGTCATGTGGAAAAAGCTTTTAAACTAAACATGTCTGTGTATTCACTGCAAATTAGTCTGTCAATTAAATTTTTACAGGAGCTTCTGTATAATCCATTTTGTATGACTTAATTAAATAATTAAAGAAGTATATGGGTTTTGGTTAAAGGAGAACAGATTGTTAGGCTATTATCTATTCCTCCTTGTATTGGCATTTTAGTGACTTTTTGTGGTTTTTCCAATTTTAGGCAATAACAAAAATGCTTTGCAAGAAATAAAGAATTTATGGTATTTATTGTACCTGAATCATTTGGATTCATGTTTTTAGGATGATGAACTAGAAAATGACTTCATTGTTAACACAATCTACCTATGTGGGGTCATTCACACCATAAATGTACTGCAAATTTTCATTATATATATATATATATATATATATATATATATATATATATATATTTATAATACTTTGACTCCTGCATTTATATCTGTCATTCTTAAAAGAACATAAAAAATGCTGTATAGCTTATTAATTTCTGTTATTGGCCCTTAATTAAATCATAATGATCCTTTTAAATCTAAACTTTAATTACAAATACATAATATGCTTTTTTTCAATCTTTAACTTTTGGAAATACCCCTTATCTGTAAAATTGAAAATCAGATTATCTCTTTTCTCCATAGAAACTTCCTCTTGGCTCACTACTGACTATAGGACAATGTGTAGGCTCCAGTCACTCCCCAGCTCAGATCTTCCTGTCTCTGCAACCTCAATCCCATCTCTGCCCACTTTCCTTCTCTTACACTAAGTCCCTCTCGTAAGCTCTTTTCTGTCACTGCTTAAATTCCGGGTAAAATGCTTTATTTCATTAGGAAGACTTTTGTAGCACTATCTAGTCTTTCTCATTTGCAGACATACAATAGATCATTTCCTTTTGTAGTGCTACTAAATTTTGTACCTACTTTCATTTTCATATTAGTCATATTTTTATAGTTGTATTTATTGCAGTAAAAATATATATATATATATATATATATACCATAAAATTTACTACCTTAGACACCTTTAAGTATGCCATTCAAAGGCATTAAATACATGCACATTGATATAAAACTATTGCCATGATATGAATTGAAATTTAATACACATTGAATACTAACTCTCCATTATAAGTAAAATACATCTATTTCCCATACTACACTAGAGAGCAGAACTAATTCTTTGTTTTATTTATACCCAGTGCTTAATGCAATGTCTGACAAACAAAAGATGTCTAATAAATGTGAATTGAAGTGTCATAATCAAAATAGCACATCTGATCATTGTGCTAGCTAACCATATCAGATCATACCGACTTCCCTGCTCTACTTCATCTCAATCCTTATTTCACCCAAAACAAAACACAGAGAAACAAGAAACAAAGACATACTTCCAAGGGATTTCTTATTACCAAAAGAAAATGAAGCAAACAAAAACAAACAAACCAAAAAACCAAACAACAACAACAACAACAAAAGAAGCAAAACAAATAGATATTTTCAGGGTTTTCTATTTTCACAAAGTTTGAAATCCAAAAATTTAGCATGGCATTCGGAGTTCTTTCAACCTTTTTGTCCTCCTCTTTCACTGTTTTTCACCCATGACTCTTATCAACACATCATCTTTTATTTTTAAAGGGGGAGTTTCTGGTTTTACTAATCATTCTGTCCTCTCAGCCTGAAATGTTTTCTCTCAGTGTTGAAGATGTCCTAGTCTTCCTTCAAGGAAATGTTTAGTTTTCTTACCCTTTGCCTCAGAATAAGTGCTCTCCTCCTCTCCTTTGCACTTTATACCTATGTTTTGAATGCATTTTTATTATATCTTAGTTATGTGGTTTTATGCCTGTTTATTTTAATACAGGGTAAGTTAATGAAAATATGCATGATAAATAATAATAGCAATTTGCTTTATTTTTTCCACTCTGTCTTTTTAGAAAATCCCCCAATTTTCTGCACATTGTAGGTGCTCAATCACATACTGAAAGAAGAAATATCTTGTCCATTTTGTACAAATGATCAACATATTGCTGTTCATTGAGCATGTCTGAGTTTATTCAAACTATCCATTTAGGAGATAGCTATGTAACAAATGAAAATATTTGTCAAAATGAACTATACATAAGGCAGTTTGACACATGTACTTTCATTACAAGGCTCAAATCACTGTACTGAGTGAAATAAATATAAATGAAAATGGGATGGTCTATTTTTCAGGAAACCAATGACCTAGGCATAGACAAGTATAAAATTAACTGTAATAATTTGTTAAAGACCCATAATGTGTGCTTAAGTAATGAAATTTAGCAATTTAAACTATGGATCAAAACTAGTTGATGAGAAATCATAAGAGATTGCTTTAAATGGCAATGTCTAAACGTAAGCTTTTTCACAGCAAAGGAAACAATCAAGAATGTTAAGAGAAAGCCTATAGAATGAAACAAAATCTTTGCCACTTGCACCTCAGATAAAGCAGTAAACTCCAGGATATATAAAGAACTCAAAAAACTTAAAACCAAGAAAATAAATAACCCAATCAATAAATGGGCAAAGGAACTTAACAGGCACTTCACAGAAGAAGAAATACCCCCCCCCCCCCCCCCCCCCCCCCCCCCCCCCCCCCCCCCCATGACTGATCAACAAATATATGAAAAACTGCTCAGCATCTCTAGCAGTTAGAGAAATACAAATTAAAATTACACTGAGATTTCATCTCATTCTAGTCAGACTGTCAATCATCAAGAATACAAGTAACAATAAATGTTGGTGAGGATGTGAGGAGAAAGGTACAATCATCCATTGCTGGTGGGACTGAAAATTGGTGTAACCATTTTGGAAAGCAGTATGGAGATTTCTTAGAAAACTTGGAATGGAACCACCATTTGACCCAGTTATCCAACTCCTTGGTATTTACCCAAAGGATTTAAAATCAGCATACTATAATGACGCGGCCATATCAATGTTTTTAGCAACTCAATTCACAAAACTAAACTGTAGAACCAGCCTAAGGTGTCCTTCAAAAGATAAATGGAGGGCTGGGGTTGTGGCTCAGCGGCAGAGCACTCGCCTCGCACGTGTGCGGCCCGGGTTCGATCCTCAGCACCATGTAAACATAAATGCACAATTGCATTGTGTACAACTAAAGTAAATAAATAAATATTAAAAAAAAAAGATAAATGGATAAAAAAAAATATGGTATATATACACAATGGAATATCACTCAGCCATGAAGAAGATTGAAGTTATGGCACTTGCTGGTAAATATATGGAACTGAAGACTATCATGCTAAGTGAAATAAGTGAATCCCCCCAAACCAAAGGCCAAATGTTCTCTTGGATGTGTGGATGCTAACTCACAAGAGGGACGGGGTAGGAGGGAAGAATAGAAGTACTTTAGATTAGACAAAGGGGAATGAAGGGATGGGAGGTGAACTGGGAATAGGAAAGTTAGTAGATGCATTGGACATTACTTTCCTATGTTCATATATGAATACAAGACCAATGTAATTCCTCATCATATACAACCAGAAGATTGAGAAATGGCATTCCATGTATGTATAATATGTCAAAATGCATTCTACTGTTATGCATAGCTAAAAAGAATAAATAAAGAAAAATCATTTAAAAAAATAAAAATAAATAAATGACCTTAGAAGAGGAAGTATGATTTTGACTGATGGATTGGGGTTGTGGAGACATTCCAGGAGATGCGTTAACATGAGTAACATTTTGAGCCTAGGAAAACATTGACTGTTTTCAAAATCAATGCATGATCTCCTTTAATAATACCTTAGAATAACTGTGTCAAGATAGGAGGAGTAATGAGAGTTAAAACTGCATTTATAGTTTAGAGTCATTGAATAGGTTTTTAATGGTATATTACAGGCATATGGAATATGTCATATCATTAACATACATTAATATCACACATATCACTGTTATTAATATAGAGTATATTGCATATAATTCTATTTTATAGTTCAGAATTATTATGTTTTAGATGTGAGGTGTCCCCCAAAACCTCATGTGTGAGACACTGCAAGAAGGTTTAGAGAAGGAAATAATTGGATTATGAGAGCTTTAACTATGAGTGAATTAAGCCCCTGATGGGATTAACTGAGTAGCAACTGAAGGTGAATAGGGTGTGGTTGGAGGTGTTGGGCATTGGGACATGGGTCTTGGATATATATTTTGTATCTGGTGAATGGAGTCTCTCTCTGTGCTCCTGATCATCATGTGAGCTGCTTCTCTCCACCACACTCTTCTGCCATGATATTCTGCCTCACCTTGAGTCCCAAGGAATGGAGCTGGCTGTCTATGGACTAAGAACTCTGCAAATGTGATCCCCAAAATAAACTTTTCCTCCTCTAAAATTGTTCTTGTCAGGTCTTTTAGTCACAGCAGTGAAAAAGCTGACTAAAACAAGAATATATTATAAAAAATAATTGAGGTTCAAGTTTACCCTTTCAGAATTATATGGTAGAAAAAGGGATAGTAGACAAGGATAGATAAAAAGCTACTGCAAGAGCCCAGGTGAGAATGAAAAGAGATCTGAACAATCACAATCTTAGTACATATGGGAAAAGATGAGAGTAGATGGATGTGAGGAACAATGGAACAATCCATTTTTATGTATGGATTGGAAGTGCCTGAATGTAGAGAGCGGAGACAAAATCAAATATAACCACATAATCAAATAGCACAGAACAGTGGTACATTAAGAGAAATAACTCCTTTTGTCTCATCTGTTAAGTAATTGTACCTCCTAACTGCTAGAATTATTGTGTCAACAAATACATATTTAGCAGAGAGCCTAGAGATTTAGTCAGTAGCTATTTTATTATTAAATGTTCAATAAAATGACCTAGTATTAATGTTATTAGTGAAAATAACTGACTTTAAAATATCTTTGCTATTTTATTTTCATAAGAATAATGAAAAGTCATAAAGTAAAATCCAAACTCTACAGAAATATATGGTGTAGGTACTTTCAAACAGCAAAGACAATACTAAGAGTTTGGTACTTATAGAGAAAACATTTTTCTCTTCCTATAGAATAAAAATATACACTATTATTGTTTCTATTTGTAAAAAAAAAATAATTGGGATCATTCTATACAACTTTATCCTTTTTATGTAGAAGAATATTTGGAGATTTTCCCAGAACAACACAGAGATATTTCTTGTTCTGTTTAATAAGGCTATTTACTTCATTGCATTAGTGTACCTATATAGAATCTAAGGAAACATTGGGGAAAACTAGGTGGAGGTTCAGGCCCAATCAAAGCAGATGATACCTTTGTGTGAATTAGAAAACATATTCCCGTAGGTGTTTATAATTTCTCTGGTGCATGTCCTGATTAGCCAACTCTGAGCTGTAGTTCGATCCCTGCCTTTGTTTCCTGATAGATATGTGTGACAGAGAATAATATATGGAAATTGTCAAATGGTTTTGAAATCTCTTATGAAACTTAGAAGGCAGCATGGATCCCAAGCTGTAGATTTTGGTTTCTTTTCAACATAAGTCATAGTTGAGGCCTTGCATGGGTAAGAATGGATGGGAAAGAGAAGAGCTCCATGGAGGAGATTATATAAAAAAAGTTATTAAAGGGTGATAATTCCAAATCCATCTGTGAGTATGGGACAAGGGGATCCAGAGACAGTAAGAAAGTAAATGCACAAACAGTAAAATAATCTTTATTCAAGTCATGTCATGAACTCTAGTCTGTTACCTTTTCAGGCTACATATTCACATGTATGTATGAATATATCAAGGTATCACTCACAATCTTAGTCTCTGCTCTCTGTTGTCTCTTTTCTAAATTTGGGAACTGAATGCATTCAGAAAACTGTTTGGATAAATTCCCTGTTGTCTGAACTGTCACTCACCACACCAGAAACTGAGGAACCAGACATGATAACATAAGGCACTCACTCTCCAAACTTATTATATGAGCTCAAGAAACAAGTGAATTATAAGGCACACTTGTACATACATTTAAATTTAATTTTAAAATCTGGAACATCAAGTAAAATTTCCTCCAGCTCCTTGTTTATTCAGCCATATGCAAGAGTTCAGTTCTAGTAGTTAATTATTGTATCTACATTATATATTTTGTTGAGCTCTTAATAATTTGCTCTTGAACAGATTTAATAATTTTATTGCCATGAAAATTGTTTTCTTAAATATTTTCAATTGTTTCTTCTAACAATCATACTTCACCAAATTCCCCCTTTCTAAAGCTGATAATAGTGTGATTTTTCCAACTTATTTTGTCAGGTTTCTAAATTTATCTTGTTTTCAGTATATTATGTTTTACTTATAGAGACTTCTTGTACCAATTGCTATTAATACAGAGAATCAAGAATCAAATGTTAAGTGTCAAGATTTTTTAGCATTTCATTTTGAAATATTAATTTTACTATACAGTAGAAGTTGACTTTTTCATTTTCTTAAAAATACTGATTATGTCTAAATGTTTTTTCATTAGAAAACTAAGTTAATATATTTTTGCTGGGTCTGTGATGTCCTAGCTAGGGTTTCTGGTTAAGACACATGGATATTACAAACAAAAATGGGAAGAAAACATAGTGAAGTTTACAATAAGTACAACAAATATTTTTCTCTTACTTTTACAAATTTTTTAAAATGGAAAAGTATCCAAAAAGGCTTCAGTAGATATAAAAAGAATGTTAATTATTTAAAATTCGTTTTATCTATGTATAAGCAGTCAAAATATTTTAGGGCTAAAACTAAATTACAGAAACAGTTAAGATATTTTCTATACCTTTGTTCTCAATTGTTCTCCCATTTTAGGTATAATTAAATTAACTATTCCATTGATATTTTTGGAGCAATTTTTTTAAATATTTATTTATTTGCTTTTAGTTGTACACAATGCATTTGTTCATACGTGGTGCTGAGGATCGAACCGGGGCCGCGCATGTGCTAGGCGAGCGTTCTACCACTGAGCCACAACCCCAGCCCTGGAGCAAATTTTTAAAGTCTCACTTGAACATATAGGATCTTTTCATTTTTTTGGATAAGTGGTACCACCACACCTTTGTTAATGATAGATAGAAATTCTATCATTGCCATATTCAGTGATGCTTTAATATTAGTAGTCATCAAAACTTTTGTTTACCATTATTAATAAAATGTTTTGAGGGATGCACTCAAAATTAGTATACATATTTAACATATATGAAAATCAAAATTAACATTGATAAAATACAAAATGAATATACATGTAACACTGTCTGTTTTAAACCCTCAGAGTGTCTATATGCTAATTTGTAGATAATTTATCTGTTTCATCTCATAAAAGAACTAAGTACCTCATCTTGTTACCCAGTATCTCAGAGGTTCTTTTCTTCTATAATCACTGAGAAGTACCTTATTTCTTGTTCTTGTTCTTCTTCTTTTTTTTTTTTTTTTTGTCCTTTCCCAAACCATTGTTTGCTAAGCTGAATCTGTTCATGAAAAGGCACTTTTTTCCCCCTCTTTTACAAACTATTATGTCACAATTTAAAGCCTTTAATTTTCCTGGAATTTGTTCTTCTTAGAGTTAAAATTTCATAATTTTTAAAAGTTTAAATTGTTATTCCTGGGGTAAACATAAGCATATATAAACTTGTCTAGTTGACCTGGCTTATATAAAATAACATGGAAGTTTGTTCTGGACATGATTTCTTGGTGTTGTTTGAAAATGTATATTTGTGTACATCATGTGTATGTAAATGTTATTTTGTTAGGAATATCTTTACAAACTTATCATTGCTGATGCTAACTTCTTATATCCTTAATTGCTAAAAGCAGAAATATTTGCTGAATAATTTTAGTTACGTCTACTACTAGAAAAACCAATGTTACATTACTAGAATTTACTTCTTGGAGCAAAAGTAGCCTTATAAATAAATGTTAAAGAGATGAGGCTATTTTAGTTGCTGAAAAGATTTGTTTCATGGGGTATGCGTGTGTGTGTGGTTTAATTATGCAAGCTTATTTATGCACTAAAAATTAAAAGAAGCAAATCTTCTAAAATGAAAGCAACTCTTTAAATCTTGAAGAGAAAATTTAAATGTTTTCTTAACAGTTTTGGAATTACAGCAAAAGATGTGGATCAATGAGAAGCCACGAGACATGGGCACATGGTTTTCAAAGATAAGAATAGGCAGGAACTGAGGGGGAAATGTGTGTGTATGTATATATGTCTCTCTCTGTGTGTGTGTGTGTGTGTGTGTGTGTGTGTGTGTGTGTGTGTGTGTGTGTGTGTCTAAAGAGTTAACTTCATTTATAAGATTTTATAAGCTTTATAGATATTTGACATATTTTCTAGTATGGGGACCATGTTTTTTTTTTTTTTTTTTTTTTTTTTTTTTCTTGAAAGAACTGGAATTCTGAAAGTAGTTTTCCTAACTCTACCTCACTAACTCTTGATAATTATCCTTTGGTGTTCTAGTGACAGATCTAAATAACCAGAAATCAGAAAACAAGATTTTGGAAACTAATTTGAAAAATCCTTTTTCAATGGCATATGCAGAACATAATTTTTTTTTTTTTTTTTGTGTTTGACAGTTTTAATAAAAGTGACGTGAAACACAAGGGACATAACGTTAGCGATATTGCACCTCAAAAGAGGAGAAAGTGCAGTATGTTACCTCCTGATTAGCAGCAGCTAGTTCTTCTTCCAGTGCAGAGACTCTTTCTAAAGAAACCCTCAGTCGCTCCCTTACCTAGAAGAAAAATCAAAATATGTGCAGTAATGTACATCCCATGCATATTAAGCTGTGCTGAACCCATCATTAACATCATCAGACACAATTTGGCAAATATTAAAGTATTTATAGCCCTAAGTGCCCAGAATAATAAACTTGGCAGGAATACTATGAATACATTGTCACCTCGTAGAATCACTGTATCAAGGGATTGTCTTGTAAGCAAATCCTTTTGATGGTTCACTGATAGAACTTCCGGTGGGGTTGGAGATTGACTGGTCTTGCTCTCAATTCTGATTCATAGTAAAGTATATTATGAATTCATCTGAAAAATAGTCACTGATTAAGCATAAAAAAAATAGGCAATTTTTTTCTCTGTTTCTTTAAAATAAGTAAATTTTCACTTGATGTCTATATTGTAACATTAAAAATGATTTGTCTAAAAGCAAAGTGTTCTAAGAACCTGAAACTTCTCTACTGCTCCTATGTTTTGTATTAGTTTGAAGCTTACATTCTTTCTGAGGGATTATAAAGTGCTTTAAAATTCCCAACTTCCAGATTTCAAAGGCTGAACTATATATTTTGTAGAACCAAAAACTGTACCTTTCAGTTTGAAAGTAATGATGATTAACAAATATTTCATGCATAAATGAAACTCCAAGAAGCTTCTTTGACTCTGGCTTTCCTCTAACTTCTAAAATTGTTTTATTTGTTGTATGTTTAAACCTATAGATGTTCCCTACATTGTATTTATCAAAGTAAAATATTAAGAGAAAAATTGCTGAATGGAAATGAATGACTACAATAGTTTAGTTTTCCTTTTAAAACATCGAATTTACAACACTAAAATGCAGTTGATCATGAATTTTAATTACTTACGAATTAAAAATGTTTTGCATGTGCAAGTTACAGTATTTATATAGTGAATATTTATTTTAATGTTATAATCATATTCCTTTATACTTCAATTTTTGGCAATGTATGAATTAAATGGTGCTTTTGTTGTTTTAATAACATTTAACTGGAAATATAGACTAAATATATAAAATATATAAACTCCCATGTACAAACACATTTTAAAGTTGGAGTTGTAACATTATTTTTCAGTTAAAAATCAAAGGCCAGTAAGGTCCTATTAACCTAGAAACTATAATTAGGAATAAAAATTCTCAATCAGACATTTTAACACTGAATTATGATTAATTACATGTACATTCAGGTGACTGGGGGTACTCAACTCCTTAAATACATCTTAAATAAGCAAGAAAAATATTCGAGTGGGGTTTTAACAATAATTATATTTTGTTATGCTCCGATTCTCTGAAAAGTAATAATACATGCATAAATGAACATTTAATATCAAAAACAGTTGCATGGGATCTTTCTAGCTGTGCCAGCTCAAATGCCAACTTTCTGTGTTATTAGACAAACATTCAGATGTTTATAAAAATACATAGAATTAGCACTAATGAATAACTAAACAATAAATACTTGGAGATTTTTGATAATTTAATTTGGAGAATATTTTTGATGAAGAACTTGGAGATGGAGAAAACAGAAACAATTATCCTAAAGCCATGAAAATGAGAAGGATAACCACTATGTGCAATGCAGATATCATAAAAGTCTTAATAAACATGCCTGATATTTAATGGTGATGATTATGAAGTTTTATATCTACTTCCTAAAATACCAACCAAATAAGGGTGTTCTAAGATGGTCTAGGAATTCTGGCTGATGAGAAGAACAATGCAAAGTCACTAAATACACAATAATGCTCTCTGTATGCAACACTGATCAGATCATACATGGAGTGCTATGAAGGGTGAAGGTGCCAACTTGGAAGACATTGATTCACTGGAATGTTTCCAACAGTCACTCAAGCCACATAAAGAATGACTGAATCCAGGCTCTACTGTAGGTTAAAACAGCTTTCTGACTTTTGCTAAACTGAAAATCTTAGAAACTATTCTAATATGGATTCTATTTACCACAAGTGGAGCATTTTATTATATCAAAACTTCAGGGAATAAAAATTATTGAGCTTATCCTACAATATGAAAATGGAATAATCATCCCTCAATAAATTTAGAGATGTTTTTACAAACTATATCACCCAGAAAGTAATGAATCTAAACTGTCTTCATAAGCAAATAAAAAATGATCTCTGTGTCTATATTGAATTAATAAAATGAATTTAAAAATTGATGCTATAACCATCAATAAAGTATGATATAAATGTTTTACTCACATTTACAAAAGGATGAATTATTCTCTGTACTTTTAATTTCTGGATAAGACTCAGATAAATGAAACATGTTAGCTTCATCTTGCTCTTATCTATGTTAAACTTGGGGAGGGGGGAGAGGGATCCAAAGAAGTAATCTTTCCAGGGCACAAAGAATTCTATCATTTTACTTTATCTACATGGCTTGAACTGAGTTGATGGAAAAAATAGTCTCTGACAAGACTTAGCTTTTACTCTGCTCTGAGCATGGCACTAACAGAACACTGTAGTTATCTTTGTTTTTCAAATTGTTTTTTTTTTCTCCTTGTGAAGCTATCTAGACATGCTTAATATAATATAAAATTATAGTTTAAATATTTTTCAAAATGTAAGTACACAGTGGGTATAGCCCTATTTTAATTTTTTCTAATTTTTTAAATGATTGAACCACTTCAATTAATCTAATGTCTGTATATTCTTTCCCCTAAGATAAATTGATTGGCTATTTGTTGAACTAACTCTCAACTCCATATTATTTATTTACCTATAGAATTTTTCATTTTTAATTTCATCTGTTATATTGATTTTCTTCAAAACAGTATGAAAATACTAAGTAAAGCACTTTTCCAAAAAATGTTTCAAGGTCACAGAAATTTTATCCCTGTAGATTAATATAAAACAAGTCCCTGAACATGACAAATGTGTTTCAGGATGGAGAAAGATCTTGATGGAAGAAGTACACATTCCAAATTGAAATTTTGGTATAGCAGGGTGTCATTTTGGGAATTATCAATCCTATAACACAACATTTTTTGAGGAAATCTCCTTATACTAGAAGTCAAATCATTTTGACTTGAGATATTAAATCATGGAAGTATAAGTGGAAGGCATGTGTAATTACTACATTTTGACCATTTATGTCTAATATATCTGATTTTTAATAGTCAATGATTTCTGAGTAATTGAAAAACACAGGGATATTTCTCATTTCCTCCAGTCCTGGTAAACTTAGTAGAGGGTGATGTCAGGATTACTGTTGAGATCAGTTGATTGTGAAAACTGTACCCTACAACTCAGTGGTTGTATAAATAAATGAACATCAATAAGGACGACTGCCAATCAGTGTCACTGTCCACAGCAATGCTCAATCTTATATAGTTTTTTTGGATATTCATATTCTAAACCTACTGTGATAGAGTTGGTAGTTTCTTATCCCCAATACAGGTTAATTACATCTTCTATACCTTTTATCTTTGTTTTAGCACAATAGCCGCAATGCTTAGATTAGAGTATTGCAATTGCTTGTTTATGTAGCTTTGTCCTTTCCCATCTCCACAAGAAGCTATGAGCTACTCTTAGTTGGGGAAACTGTCTATAAAGGGACTTAACCACACATTGATTCCTACATAACTAAATTAAATGCTATTTAAACAAATGTGTGTATCAATAGTGATGACAATGTCTACTTAGTTTGAAAGTTTTAGCAAATGCTCAATTTACTCATGTTAATAGTAATGTTTGTTAACATTAATTGGGGATATTTCATAAACTATGAACTGGTTAAAGCTTTGTATGTTAGATCATATCTAAGCTTCATGATAACTCTGAGGTAGTTACTGCCATTACTCTCATTCAAAAGAAGAAAAAGATGCTCAAAGAATTTGGATCATTTGTCCTGGTCTGTCCACTCCAGTGCTCAGGCTCATAACCTTCTTCATTCAGGCTATTGGACATTCCATTAACTAATAATCTATTCAGTTGTCCCTAAGGTCACCAATGACCAGTGTGCTTCCATATGAGTTAATAATACTTTATAACTCCTAGGGCCATACTAAAGAATGCTTCATTTAATTATGCTAAGCTCATAGAACTTCTGTGTAGCAAATTATTTCTAGATTCTAAATTGTACAACAACCATTTTCTCCTTAAGTAAACTCACATCATCAGGATATTTGTCTTAAATACTGTTTATTTCTTTCAGTTCTAGTAAATATTTTTTTTATAAAAGCATCTCTCAAGTGATGCCAGAGTGCTCATAGGGAACATTCAAAATCACACCTTTTCTAGTACCTTGTCTGTCAGTTAAAACTGTTAAGCTGGGTGTAGTGGTGCATGCCTGTAATCCCAGTGGCTTGGTAGGTTGAGGAAGGAAGATCACGAGTTCAAGACAAGTCTTAGCAACTTAGTGAGACACTAAAGAATTAGCAAGACCCTGTCTCAAAATAAAACAGGATGTGGCTCAGTGGTTAAGTACCCCTGGTTTTAATCCCTGGTACGAAAAAGAAAAAAAAAAAAAAAAAAGGAGAGAGAGAGAGGGGGGGGGAGGGAGTCAGAGAGAGAGAGAGAGAGAGAGAGAGAGAGAGAGAGAGAGGAGAGGGAGGGAGGGAGACAAAGAGAGAAACTGTTAAATTTTCTCAGAACCAACCCATGTTCTTCTTATAGCTTGGGATTATATTGTGGATTGGTCATGCTGTCTACTGTAACTTTCTCTGCTTATAAACAACAAACAAACAAACAAAAAAGCAACAACACAAGCTCATTCTTTAGTTCTCAAATAAAATGTCATTTCCTGTTGAAACATTCTCTTTTCTGTGAAGTACAATTTGTCACTGCCTTTTTTGTGACTTTATATTACTTTGTACACATCTATTTTGGGTATAGCCTATTATTGATGTGAATATTGATATGAATCTCTCCAGTCATATGAACTATTCATTCATGAGAAGAATGCCTTTTTTTATCTTTATGTGCCAAATAACTGCCAAGGAGCCTGGCACAAAGTAAATATTCTATTAAGTCTTACAAATTTTTAACAATGCCTTTTTGTGATAAAACAGGGAATATAATAGGAAACTAAACATTAAACATATTAAATAATTATTTGATAGCATGTTTAACATAGATATTTATATAATATCTATGTTTTATTCAAAGTTATTCAAAAATTAGTTGCCTCTCATGGCTAAAATGAAAAATGAGATACAATTTCTTCTTAATCATCTAGAAGACAGAATTGTAGTTATCCTTATGCACATACTCCACATAATTCCCTTCTCTAAGAACATCTGAAAGACTGATGATAAAAATATATAGGTGTATAAATATTAAATGGAATAAAAATGTCTGCATGCTCAAAAATTAGATATAACTGAGCAATAATCCCTGGTTTGAATTTTAATGCTCAGAACTTGTCATATATTTTATAATAAAGTGTCCCAATTCCCACTGAACTAAATCCCAAAGGCTTATTAATTTTTAAAGTTCATTCTTTGAAATTTCAGAAAATTGAAATCATAAACCTTACTAATCTCCAAAGGATATTATCATCATATTGGCTTATATATGCCAGTAGAACTTAGTTGAGTAACAAATAAGAGAAGCTTAGAGCTACTTTTAAAAAGACCTAAAAGCAAGTTTTTCTTCTAATACCTTATGCTGTTACATTCAGAGACTCTTAAAAATGTATATTTGAAACTAAGATATTAGAGACCTAACAAAATTGAATGCTTCTAATATGAATGTCTAAGTTAAAGTATACTCAATTTGCACTACAAAATAAGTGTAATTTTCAGGTAGTGGTCTCTTATCTTGGCATCTACAGACATGCATTTCAGAGAGAAAGAGAGTGGGGTTGGAAAAGAGAGAGAGAAAGAGAAGCTGAATGACATTACACAATATTAAATTTCAAATGGCCATCTGGACTAGGGCCATAATGTACCATAATAGAGGCATAATTTGAATAAGCCACAGATTCAGTGGTATAAAGAAAGAACATGGTTATGAATATTACAAAGATATACACAATAACACATTTTCATTTAAAAAAATTTTTTTTTCCATGTAACTCAAATGAGTTCCTCTGAACTGACTGGCTCAAGGAGTCACATGAGTCACTGGGTGAACACAAGGACCTTCATGCTAATGACAAAAGCATGGGTCAGTTTGAAATCTTTTGTCCATATTATACCTTTTCATCCAAGGCCTTGTGGTGCTCAAATAAAGATTTCAGCGCCTTGAGAACCTCAACTTCGCTGGACACTCCTGAGGGCGACTGAGCTTGCCGTTTTACCACCGTCATTCTTAATGACCGTTCATGCCGTGACACAAGGCACTCCAAATGCTCCAGTAGCAGCTACGGGATTGAACAGAAAATGAGATTGTCTTTTGAATACAATTAATCTGTACTTATAACTGATTTCTACCTTCAATTATTACAGGCTTACATAGTACCCAGTGATAACCTCAGGTAGTACAATGGGTAACCTCATAGTAACACAATGGTGTCTAAATGAGGGTTTATAAAATATGTTAAGGACAAGTTACATTTCAATCATATTACAAGTTGCTGAATCTAAAAATTAATGCAAATGTTTACAGATTTAGTAATTTCAGTATATGTTCCACGGAAATAGAACACTTGATAAAACATGCATGAGCTAATGATAATTATTAAAGAACATTTATTCCTTAGATAAATGTAAGATGCATGATAATTTTTTAAAAGAACAGTATCCAAAGTCAAAATTTATTTCATTTACATTTGAGCATTTACATTTTTTTTGAGTTGAAGAAAATGAGCACAGTCATCAGGATGATGGTTTAAATTATGGTGATAATTACATAATTTTGTTCACAATCAATTTTTATATTATATGAAATATATGCAACACACTGTATTTTGGTAACTGAGGTTCCCAGTAGTCATTTGTGGAAAGGAAATGACTATGGACATAACTGAGGTCTCTGTGTTGGAATATACACCCAGAGCAGCCTGCCAGGCCATGGCAAATGTGAGGGGAGAGTGCAGTAAACCCTTTCCAGACTGTTCCAGACTCTGTGTCCTGCATTTGCCAGAAAAGGCTTGTTTTAAAATGGTTTAAATGTGAATTGGGTTTTCACATTTGTTTTCATTTTAAAAGGGAGTTGTGCTGCTAAAAACAAAGATGCATGAGGAGAAAAACAGAAATTACTGGGATTTTATCAGTTATTACAATTGTATAAGTGAAGAGCCACAAATAACTGATAGGATTTGTGGGAGAGATCTTCAGAAGAAGAGTGAAGAGCATATGCTACAAGTAGTGTCTCTACAAAATAAAGAAAAACATAAAGTGGAAGTTGAACAAACAAAAGAGGGAATGGCAGATACAGGATGTGAGGAAGGAAAGAAAATAATCTTCATTTTCTCAGACATTAACATCAATGAAATATTTTGGTTTTCACAATACCACTTTCTATTCAATGTTACATATTATTATCACATTTCTTAATGTTTAATAAGTTAAATTATCTACTCTCATTGTCACTAATTATGGTTGGAAAGTGTTGGAAAACTTTGCCTGTTATTGACACAAGGGAATACAAATGTGTGAGATCTTAAACATAGATCAGTAGTTAAGAGTCATATTTAAGGGTCTAAATAATAGTATAGATTAACCATCCCTAATCCAAAAACCCTGTAGATGCTCAACTGGTGGTCTATATACATATTCCAAAATTGAAAAGCTCTAAAATCTAAAAAATGTTTTGGTCCAAGAATATCAACAATGGATACTCAACTTGTATTAGTTTATCTGTATGAAGATGACATAATCTTTCTAAGAGCTTTCCATTTGTTTATTAATCTCTGATTGCAATTATGGTATTCTATTCTTTTGTGTTGTAAAGATCCAAGATGGGTTAAACCCAAGGTGTTTTACATGGGTAATGGGCATTTGCATGAACTTTTCCTGTTTTCTGATATCATCTGGAGTCAGTCTTTCCCTGAAAAACTACGTTCCATCCACACTAACCTACTTTCAGTTCCTCCAAATGCCAAGAATTTGCACATGCGGTACCTTTGCCTGGAGTACTTTCCCTCTGGCTCCTCATTTGGTCAGTTCCTTCTCATTAAGTCTCATATTACCCTTTGCTGACAATTCTGTGTAAGTAGGTCTTTCCTCTTCCCAGCCTCCATGAATCTCTATTTCAGCCCTCCACTTCTTTTCTTCATTTTATATATATATATATATATATATATATATATATATATATATATATATTTTTTTTTTTTTTTTTTTTTTTTTTTTACAATAGTTTTGTTAGATTGTGTTCTCTCTCCTCATTGGAATATTAGCTCCATGATGTCATCAGGGTCTGCCTTTATCGTTTTTTTTTTTTTTTTTTTTTTTTTTTTTTTTTGTTGGGTCACATCTCCAGACCTTTTTTTGTATTTTTTATTTAGAGACAGGGTCTCACTGAGTTGCTAAGTGCCTCGCCATTGCTGAGGCTGGCTTTGAACTCGCGATCCTCCTGCCTCAGCCTCCCAAATGCTGGGATTACAGGCGTGCAGGGTCTGCTCTGCCTTTATCGTTTTGATTCTTTTGATTCTCTTTGTGCTTGGTGTTAGTTCCTGACACCTACAGGTATGCAATACATATTTGCTGAATGAATTTTAAAAATGAATAAATTAGGTAATGTCCTGTGTGCCTCCTGGCCTATATTAAAATTAAATCCATACCCATAGTTAACTGACATTATCTTCTGAAAGTTTAGGCTAATCAACATTGTTATATACATGTATGTTTCAACTAATTAATATAAAGAAACAAGTTTTACAATACCATAAAATTTATTTCCCAAACTGTGAATGGAGGTGTGTTGGTTTATACAGAAGTTGAATAAATACTTGAGCATCTAATATTATATGACACAGTGCAGGATAAACATATAAGATAAGACTCTTTAGGAAAATAACCACAAGGTGGTATTATAATGAAGCTACACAGAACATCTACTAAGATGTCCCAAATCTTTTGATCATACTCTTTACAACATTTGACAGGTTCCTTACATTGCAACATCTACTTTTCCATCAGAGTACCAAAAACAACCTATAATTTTCAGCCTTTTGTGCCATACCATTTTTACTAACAACACATCCTTGCAAAATGTGAGTCTTATGATGGAACATATTAGGTCAAGACATCTTGTTTGCTCAATGGAAGTGGCAAAAGAATTATGGTTTTTTAATTGAAAAGGAGAGCCAAGCCCCTTATCAGCTTTGCAGTGAACTTCTGGAATTTGGTCCTGAAAGCTCAGACCACAGACATTTGTTTTATTTATTTTTGTTTTGTTTTGTTTTATTGTGCTAAGTTTTCTAACCATCCATTAAATAATAACTGTCTGCTTAAACTAACTTGAGTGAATCCTGTTGTGTGCAACTAGGAATATGCTGCCACTCAAGTCATCAGGTTCTACCAGCTACTACTCATTTTCTTTATTATAATAATATCTGTCAGGTCCTGAGCCAGTTCTCATTATTCCTTAAATGTGTTAGCTCTCTTTTCATCGCCATTTTCCCCAGTGTTATTCCAGGTACAATTGTTGAAGATCTTTATTATTCATTTGAACGATTCATCCAAAATATTGGCCTTAAATTTCTAGACTTCACGCACTTTACTGGTCTCAATTTCTACCTTACTTCACTCACACCCAGAGTTCCACTATAGACCCTGCTGTTATCAGTAAGTGTGATTCTATGATGTCCACATCTGTAATTGAACCCACAGATAACTACATTTTAGCTCATCCATTTAAGTGCTCAAACTCTAAAAATACTTTCACTCTCAACCCTTTTGTCATAGGAATTTGTTATTGTCTCTGACCACACTCACACCCTCACCACCTCTTTACTTAGCCTAAAATGTACAGTTCCATCTTTATTATCACTTGTTTTCATGTACCCTCAACTTCCAGAATCTGACCACTTACCACTACCTCCACTGCTCCCATATGGGTCTAAGACCCATTGTTTCCCAGTGAATTATTGTAATAATAGCTTCTTAACTGGTTCTCCTGCTTTCATCCTTTCATCTATCAGGTTTTTCTCAAAACATTATTTAAGTTAAAACATATGTTAAGCCATTTATACCTCTGCTCCAATTTTCAGTATTTTCTCATTAGGCTTAAGTAAAAGCCAGAGTCCTCACATATCCCAAGGGACGTAAATTCTCTGCCTTCACCCATTCCTCATGCTCCTTTCAGGATAGTTGCACTGGTTTCCTTGCAGTATTTTCTTTGCTTGTTGAGTTTTGTTTGTAACATCCATGACTCTGCATTAGGCCCCTTGTACTTGGCTTCTCTTCCTAAAACATTTGCTTTCACAGACCATTTTACTCCATAACCCCTTACATATTTTTACTCAAATGTCATTTTTGGGCAATGCCTTCCCTGATGACCTCTTCTGCAGCTTTCCTTTTCATTTATCCATCTGTCTCTATCTAATGTACTATTTATCTTATGCTGATTTTGTTTACTCTTTAAATCCCCAAAATTGATATAATGCCTGTAAGGAAGCTTTTCTGTATTTTGTTCAATTCTGTATGTATAGTGCCTGGAAGAGGCTCACATGTGCTTACTGAGTAAATCAATAAACCCTAGTAAATCAAGTGTTTGCATATTTATAGGACACAACTCTTTAGAGAAATGGGAATCTGGGATATGTGGCTTGGATAGATGCAACAGAAGTTATGGTTAGATTAGGTTAATATCAGAAGAAGGAATGATGTCTTCCATGATATATGGAGGAGAAATAGTCAGTTAAATGATTACCTGTCCCTTTTGCTGTGGTGCCTGTGAAAGTTAGACTTTGGTGGACTGAGTCATAGCTGTACTACACTATTTTGAAGAGCATGGAGAATATGAGGACAATGAGGTAAGGAGAATACTTTGAACTGTACTGAAGAGTTTGAAGAAAGAAAATGGCAAGATTAAGTTTTTAAATTCTAGAGCAAGGCTCAGTCAGAGAATCTAAGAGTTGTTATGCTGCTTGTAGTAGCTTCTTATTGAGGTCCAAGACATAACAGAAAGAAGATAAAGAACTTGACCCAAGACAGGTTACTGAATTACAATGGATGATAAATGCATAGATTTATCAGGTGTCTTATTTAAAAATCTTACCAGAACTCTAAAACACACACACCCCACACACACACACACACACACACACACACACACCAAGAACAAAAGGAGAGATATTTGTAAAGATTCAAATTTGCTTGAGCTATTCATGTACTGCATCCCAATGATTCTCTGCTCTGATGAGGCTGATCCTTTCTGTCTTCATGACTCTGTAATGGTTTCACTTAAAGCAGATACCTTACAAAAGAAACTTCTGCTCCTCTTCTTCCACCTCAAAATCCTTCCTTGCCTGCAGACTTTAAATTAGAATATGTAGTGGTATATAACACAATTTAGCCTAAGAAGAGAATGCTTTCCAGTCAAAAGAATTGTGTGAGTTTGCTAATTTGTGTTCTCAGAAGTCTGGCAATGTAGGCAGAAATTGATGCTAATAGTGTTGAACAGGAAGAGAAGAGCAGAAATGTGTCTGGCTCTTTGCCTCAGTCTCTAGCTCTAGGTGGCAGCCCAGCATATGTGCTGTAGCATCTTCAGTACCCATGGCTGCCACCCATGCCACATGGGCTCCTTCTTTGCTCATCTGCACCACTCCCTGGCTACACACTCCACTATCATAGCCACCATCGTGGAGAAGCTAGCCAAAGCCAATAAAAATCAAGGTGACCCAAGAAAATGGCTCCTCCTCTGAAGGAGATACAGAAAGAGCAAAGATGAGGAAATGTCAAAAGATGATGACAGCAGTGAAGGGGTTGTCAGTCCTCAGAGTAAAGGCAAGAAGGCTACCATAACTTAGACACAGAAGGTGGCAGTTTCTCCAACAAAAATGGTTGCTATTGCCATATTTGCTAAGAAAGCAGCTATCACCTCAGGCAAAAAGGCAGCAGTCATGTGGGCCAGGAAGACAGTTACCCAGATAAAGCAGTTGGAACACCTGGCAAGAGGCACCCACATTAGTTCAAGTATTGGCAGCAGCTGCTGGAAAGATGGGATCTGTCACCCCAGCCAAGTGGGCAAAGAATGGCAAAAAATGTCAAGAAGAAAGACAGTGATGGGAAGGTGATGGCAACCACTAGGAAGAGAATCATCACAGAGAGTGGATGAGGGTGGTGGATTTGGTCAACAGTGATGAAAGCAGCAGCTGCTGCCCTTCCTCAGGGAACAAAGGCAATGAGCAGCATATAAGGAAGATGAAGGGGATGATGATACTGGGAGGAAGATGATGCTGAAGAAGAAACCATGGAGACCACAGCAGCCGAATGAAAACAGCTTCTGCAAAAGCTATTCCTGTGAAAGCTAAGAGCATGGAGGAGGATGAGGATGGACAGGAAAGGGAGGAGGAGAGGGAAGAGGAGGAGGAGAGAAAGATGAGAAAGGGAAGTATAAGGAGGAGGAAAAAAAAGCTGTTAAAGAAACATCTGTAAAATGAAAGAAGGAAATGATCAAACAGAAACTGGCTCCTGGAGCCAGGAAACAGAATGTAGAAGCCACAGAACCAGCTCCATCTTCCAATCTCTTTGTAGGACACTGAATTCTAACACATCTTCTCCTGAATTGAAAATGTCTATCAGTGAACTTTTGCTAAAATGGCTCTTCCTGTTGTGTGTGTTAGAACTGGTGTGAGTAGGCATGTTGGCTGTGTGAATTTTGAAACTGCTGAAGGTCTGGAAAAAAAGGCTTGGAACACACTGGTTGAAAAATATTTGGCAATGAAATTAAACTAAAGAAACGAAAAGGAAAAGACGGTAAGAAAGATAGAGATTTGAGAATGCTTTTGGCGAAAAAAATCTCCCTTACAGTCAAGCAGGTTGAATTAAGGGAAGCATCTGAAGATGCCATTGAGATCAGATTAATCAGCAAAAATGGAAAGAGTAAAGGAATTGCTTATGTCGAAGGTAAGACAGAGGCTGATACAGAGGAAACCTTTGAAGTAAAGCAGGGAGCCAAGATTGACAGTCAATCCATTTCCCTGTACTACACTGGAGAGAAAAGTCAAAGTCAAGACTACAGAGGCAGAAAGAGTAGCACTTGGAAAGGTAAAACAAAAATGCTGTTTTTAAGCAATCTCTCCAACAGTGCAGCAGAGGAAACTCTTTAGGAAGTATTCGACATGCCAACTTTTATCAAAATACCCTAGAACCAAAATGGCAAATCTAAATGGTATGTATTTACAAAATTTGCTTCATTTGAAGGTATAAAGAAGATTTAAGTTTCTTTTATACAAGGGAAATTGAGGTCACAGCAATCAGGGTGGAGTTGCAATGATCCTGAGGATCAGCTAATGCAGGAAGCCATCCATCCAAAACTTGTTTGTCAAAAGTCTGTCTGAGGATACCACCAAAGAGACATTAAAGGGATCATTTGATAGTTCTATTCATGCAAGAATAGTCACCAACCAGGAAGCTGGATCCTCTAAAGGATTTTGTTCTGTAGACTTCAGCCATGAGAAGATGACGAAGCTACTGAGGAGGCCATGGAAGATGGTGAAATTGAGGGAAAGGACGTTGTCTTGAACTGGGCCAAGCCCAAGGGGGAAGATGGTTTTAAGGGTTCACATAAAGAGCTCTGGAGGCTGAGCTGGTAGCAGGGGACGATGAGTCAGATTTGGTTGCAGAGGCCAGGGTGACTTTGGAGGGCAAGGAGGCTTCTGAGGAGGCAGAGAAAGAGAGGAGGATAAAGAAGATGAGACCATAAACTACAAGAAAAGAAGAAGCCTCGATAGTTTTCTTCAGGCCCACTGTTTTCCCTCTTCCATCTGAAGGAAAGGACTCTGGCATTTTTCCTCAGCTACAAAAGGCAGAACCTTCTGAGGACATTCCAGAAGAGTATACAGATCTGGGGTCTACTTAGAAATCCAAATAAATGGCATTTCAAGGGTGATCTCCTTGTTGGTTTTGACTGAATATTCACGTGAAATTTTTGAGATGAGTGATAGAGCCAGTCCTTATATGTAAATTATGAATTTATGTTGTTTTATTTCACGTACAAAACCATTTCATTTTCCTACAAAAGCTTTTTCCCATTTTGCATTGGGGGTTATAAAGGAAGCAGAATGTTTTGTCATGATTTTTGCTTCAATGGCATTAGGACAAATTACCACTGCTAAACTCTGATTTCAGAACATAAAAGGTTGTTCTGTTAAATTAATCACATAATCTGGATTTAACCTTGATGACTGGCATCATGGAGTGGTCATAACTGTTTGCTCTACTGGTTGTGAAAACTCAGTAATGGACTGGAATAAATGAATAAATACTAGAAATTCTTTAGGAATAAGGAAGAAGAAGGAAACTGACAGTCTATGGAGCTAGTAATTGGTGAGTATAGCTTACCCCCTAGGGAGTTCCTTTGAGATGACAAAAGCATCACTTTCTTCTCTCTGACATGAAATATATTGTAGGAAGAGTACCCAGAATCCATAAAACACCAGTTGACTATTAGCTATTAAAACTATTACAGTAGCTACCTAAGGTATTAGCACTATCTGTGGTGATTTGTAAAAATTAGCCCAGAATTTTGACTTTTTGTCATTAAGAGGTGGGGGGCTATGTCCCCTCTGCTTGAATCTGGGTGAACCTTTGACTTTTTTGACAAACAGTATATAGTATGTTACATTTTGTCATTTTGTGACTTCTGAGCCTAGATCTAAAAAGACCAGGAAGTTCCTACCTGAATTGAAATTTAATGAAAATAGGACTTCACATATAGCACTGGACATAGTAACTAGAGATTATGGGTCTTCTTTATTTATTTTTTTTCCTTAAAGAAAAAGTTGATACCTTATTTTTTTAATCTAAGAACATAGTTGTATTGTTGGGTAGATAAGTACTATTTAAATTTTAAATAAGGAAATTACAAAAATAGATTGTAGTAGATATTTTTCCATTTGTGGTGGCTCAAAATGTTTTGAACTTATCCTTTATATTTGATAGTTCCCTGCATTCTGAATCCCACCTTCCTCATCCAGAATCTCAAAAATAGTTCTGGCTATGTTCACCACGAGGTGGCAGACATGAGTCAGTCAACTATGAACCACCTCCATTGGCTAGATCTGAGATGGGACCAGAGAGGTAAACTTGCTGGGCAGGGGGATCCATTTTGCTGACTTATTGCATGTGTCTGAAATTAGGGGTGTGAAAAAAAACATACAAGGCTAAGAAATACAGAAAATGCTTGGAAGCTTAGTTTAGAGATTACTTATATGTCTTAATTAATGTCTTTTTCACGATTAAAACAGCTGAGCTATATTCTGTTTTGCGCAGTTAGGAGCTTTCCTCTACAAAACAATGCAAAAATAAATGCATTATTATTAATATAAACAGATTTCTTAATGGCTTAACAATTTAACTTATTCTGAATACTCCTCTATACTTAGTAAAATATTCTACACAAAACATGCCTAATATTTTTAAATCAAATTAGTGATAAATAAAAATTAGACTGGAAATGGTAGTTCAAAATGGTATTATCTGTCACATATCTACAATCTATAATATTACAAATGAAGGTGTATGTTCTTTTGGCTTTTTGAGCCGCACAAGGGTGGTTGGATAAAACAAATACTTCATAAAAGGCAGCAATAAGGGATATAGGAAGAATGTTGTTGATTCATTTTCTCAAGAGAGATTGCTATGTTGTGAAAGTACCTGCTATATTTAATATAAGAAATATTGGTGAAACATTAATCTTGACATTAAGAAACCAAAATTTCTTCTAATAGCCTCAAAGGTCATGTGTTTGAAGTGAACCTGACATGCAGAATGGTGAAACTGAATTTAGAAAATTCAAGCTAATTTGCTAAGAATGTTCAGGGCAAAAACTGCCTGATTTATTTCTATGGCATGTATCTTACCCATTACAAAATGTGCTCCATGGTTAAAAAATGGCAGACCACAATTGAAACTCCTGTTGATGCCAAGACTACCAGTGGTTATTTGCTTTATCTGTTCTGAATTTGTTTTATCAAAAAACACAATAATCATATATAGAGGACCTCAACACCAAAAGGTCCACCCAGTTGGGAAGAGGATGGTGGAAATATTGACCCAAGAGATCTAGACAAATGACTTGAAAGAAATGTTTAGTAAATTGTTTCTATATAAAACTGGACAAAACATGGAAAGGTCTTGCCAACCTCATTGTTTACTTCATGATGTCCTTTTTAGGGCAGTGAACATGTTCAAGAAGCCCAAGTTTGAACTGGGAAAATTCATGGAACTTCCTGGTAATGGTATTTCTGGAAGAGCTACTGAGTATGATCCAAATGATAAAGTAGGACAAGCTGATAGATATGAACTACTCCAAGCATGTGTTTAAAATTCAGATTTTTAATATTGAAAAAAATTTATTTTTGAAAAAATGAAAGTGAATAAATTTAAAACATAAGAGGAGGAACTTATCTAAGATATCACTAACAATGTAATAAATGTACACCCTCACTGGGAGTTACAATTTTAGTTTAATTTTTAAAAACTCTTGAAGAATGTGCTAATGACACTTTCTTTGGTACTGAAAGGACTCTGTAAATGACAATCAATCCTATGTCAGAATTCCTTTTAAACCTCTACCTATGTATATACACCCCCACCCCCAGAAACACAGCACCATCAGGAATTTTTTGGACTATGTTCTGCTTGAAAGACAAAATATCCTAGCTAATTTAAATCCATTAGTTTAACTATGATCCAACTATGATCCTGTAAGAATTTCTGGATCTATAACCTTCATTAGATCTAAATTCAACATAAATTTGAGTGTAATTATTTTCAAGTAAAAATAACATTCTAGCAGAAATATACTTGACTAGTTTGGCTACTGTAATATGTTATACACATGTACACTCTTGTAGTAACTGTATTCTCTTTCAACTGCTAGAGTCTTCCTTTTTTGATTGGATTGTAATTTTTACACTTTAAGAAAGAATTGAGGATACATAGACTAATACATATAATTTCAGCTATCTTATATTAGACAAAGGCGCCAAAAATGTACAGTGGAGAAAGGATAGCCAAGGATAGCCAAATGGTGCTGGGAAAACTGGAAATCCATATGCAACAAAATGAAATTAAACCCTCCCTCTCACCATGCACAAAACTCAATTCAAAGTGGATCAGAGGCCAGTAGGAATTAGATCAGAGACAATACACCTAATAGAAGAAAAATTAAGCTCCACTTTCCAACATGTCAGATTAGGCCCCAAGTTCCTTAATAAGAATCCTGTAGCACAAGAATTATTACCAAGAATTAATGAATGGGATAGATTTAAACTAAAAAGCTTCTTCTCAGCAAAAGAAACAATCAGTGAGGTGAATAGAGAGCCAACTAATTGGGAACAAATATTTAATACGTGCACATAAGATAGAGCACTAATTTCTAGAATATATAAAGAACTCAAAAAACTTAACACCAAAAAAAAAAAATTAACCCAATCAATAAATGGGTTAAGGAATTGAAAAGACACTTCTCAGAAAAATATACACATTTAATCAACAAATACATGAAAAAATGCTCAACATCACTGGCAATTAGAGAAATGCAAATCAAAACTACTCTAAGATTTCATTTCACTCCAGTTAGAATGGCAGCTATCAAGAACACAAACAACAATAAATGTTGGAGAGGATGTGGGGAAAAAGGCACACTCATACATTGCTGGTGGGACTGCAAAATGGTGCAACTGCTATGGAAAGCAGTATGGAGATTTCTTGGGAAACTGGGAATGGAACCACCCTATGACCCAGCTATCCCACTCCTGGGTCTATTCCCAAAGGACTTAAAAACAGCATATTACAGTGACACAGTCACTTCAATCTTTATAGCAGCACAATTCACAATAGGTAGGTTGTGGAACCAACCTAGATGCCCCTCAGTAGATGAGTGGATTAAAAAAATGTGGTATATATACAAAATGGAATTTTACTCAGCAATAAAAGAGAATAAAATAATGGCATTTGAAGGTAAATGGATAAAGTTGGAGAATATAATGCTAAGTGAAATTAGTCAATCTCAAAAATCCAAATACCGAATGTTTTCTCTGATATAAGGAGGCTAGTTCACAGTGTTGTTGGATGGGGGTACATAGGAGGATTAGAGGAACACTAGAATGGTCAAAGGAAAGGGAGGGGAAGGAAGGTAGCAAGGGGGAAGGGAGGGGGGGAAAAAGGAAAAAAAAATTGGTGATTGAATGAGATGGATATCATTATCCTAAATGCATGATTGAAGATCTGAATGGTACTTATATGCTTTGTATACAAACTTGTGTGTAAAACGATGCTATACATGTGCATTATGAATTGTAATACATACTACTATTATAAATAAAAAAAAAGAAAGAAAAAAAAAACTAAAAAAAAAGAAATATGTTAGAAAACTATTGTTAACTTTTGTAGGCAAAGGTTTGTCAAGAATAGGACATTTTTTAAAAAAACCTTCCATGATAAACAGAAGTTAAAAGAATTTATAACTAGAAAGCCTGTAGCACAGAACATTCTCAACAAAATATTCCATGAAGATGAAATTTAAAAAAAAGTAAAAATCAGAAATGGAAGGAACTATACTAAAGGAATAGTCACTCAAAGGAGAAACTAATTCAAGTTAAAAATTAGAAATAAACCCAAATGACCAGGAATACATTTATATTTCAATAATAATCCTGGACACTAATGGCCTACTCATCAATCAAAAGACACAGACTGGCAGATTGGATTAAAAAACAAGACCCAATAATATGCTGTCTCCAAGAGACTCACCTCATAGGCAAAGGCATCCACAGACTGAAGGTGAAGGATGGGAAAAAAACATATCACTAACATAGATCGGAAAAACAAGCAGGGGTTTCTATCCTTATCATTACATCAAATAAAGTGGACGTTAAGCCAAAATTATTCAGAAGGGAAAAATAAGGCCATTTCATACTGCTTAAGGTAATTATACAGCAACAAGACATAACAATCATAAATATTTATGCCTCAAACAATGGAACAGCTATGTACATCAAACAAAGTCTTCTCAATTTCAAGGATGAAATATACCACAACACAATAATACTGGGAACTTTAACACGCCTCTGTCACTACTGGATAGATCCTCCAAAAACTAAATGAAGAAGCTATAGAAGTAAAAAATACAGTTGACAATGTAAACTTAATAGGCATATATAGAATATTTCATCCATTAATGACTTTCTTCACAGCAGCACATGGATCCTTCTCTAATATAGACCATGTTATGTAAGCTATCACGTATGTTGGCATACAATTGTAACATTACCTTAATATATTTCTAGCATCTGTAGGGTTATTTTGATAGCTACCTTTCTCATGATATTAATTTTGGTGTTCTTGATTTCCTCTTGGTTAGACTATTTTATTTTTTATCATCAAATTTTAGCTATATTATTTCTTCTCTATTTTATATATTTTTGCTCCTAGTCTTATTTTTTACTTCTTACTAAATAATTTGGAAATAATTTGATTATTATTCTAGCTTCTTTCTGATACAAGTACTTTAAGTTATAAATGTTCATCTGAATACTGTTTCATCACAGAGATCCTGATATTTCAAGCTTTTATTATCACTTAGTTCAAAGCACTTTTTATTTACTTTTCTTGTGCTTTCTTTCTTGACCTCTGAGATATTTATAAATGTGCCATTTAATTTTGAAGTAGTTGACATGTGGGGGTGGTATTCTGTATATCTTAAGGTAATTGATTTCCAATGTAATAAAACATGTAGGAAACATAGTCTGCATGAATTCAAATTTTTTAAAAATGGAAATGCTTTTGATATTAATTGTATTGTTACATATATGTCAAAACTGATCAAATTTCATATTTCAGATATAAGCATTTTATTGTACTTCAATTTTACGTCAATAAAGCTATGAAATAAAAAAAGAACAGGACATTTTTCTTTAATAATAGCAGGTAGCTGAATTTATGTGAACATCAAGTAAGATAAATCCTTCTACTCAAAGCAAAAGTAAGGGCATGGTAAGGAACATTTCCAATGCAATTAAGTCTTTCTCTTTTAGTTTATGACCCATGAGATTAAATTTCCATTTGTTATTTTTAAATGACATTAAGATTGGCTCTCATAATCATAGCTTATTTTATTTCCAAAGTCATGTAATGGTTACATTCAAAACATTATCAATAATATAAACTCTATTTTGAGATGCTCAGCCAAGGAGAATCCTTGGGAATGTCTCCTATAAGCCATGTGGTCCTTGGCATATAAGGACCACTTTAGTTTAGTACTTTAGTTTCCCTATGAGTTAGGTGGGAATAATGAGATTGCTGGAAGGATATAGTTAGTTAAATGTATAGAGCATTTATAAAAAAGAATGAGCACTTAATAATACTAGTGACTATATTTTCATTATTTTTACTTTATATATTCAATAAACATCATTCAACCTCCACTGGAACTTCTATTTTCTATTTTGGGAGAAGATATATACTTCATTCAACTCTCCGTATGAGGGAGGGCACTTTCTGGATCTATTGTTTTGGATGACACTCAAAATCAATACAATTGTCCCTATTTACTCAGGAGTCCCCTTTGTGGACTTTCTATGTTATTCATCTCAATTCATGAACATATGCTAACTCCTCCATCTGAAGAGAGCCAGAAGTTTGTCAGAACCCTGGAAACTAGAACACTGAATCTACTTTTAAACTTGCTCACAATCTAGGTAGATATTTACAGCAAGGAAAAACACAGCATGTAGAGGGAGAAACAACTATGTAAGTGCATTTTAAAAAGAAGAAAAAAACAACTTAACAATACATGATAGGGTGTTTTGAGAAAAGGAGAAAGATACATCTGATTTTTCGTCCTGGATGTTCTTTCTTTTCGTGGAGGTGAAGGAGGGTCAGAGGTGGTTATGCAACCTAAGGAGTTGTTATACAATCAGTGCTTTGCATAAGAAAGGTTTCATAAATCTGTTTCCATCACATAACTAAAACCAAGAATCCTTCACATCACTGCTATAAGGAAGGTAGAAAACCTTTTTTATACTTATTCATATTTTCAAAGTAACTACTATTCATGCTTAAAATCAATGACTTCAATTTCTATTGTCCTAAAAGAACTATATTTTTCTTCCTCTGAATCCTGAATGGACATTTCAAGGCTAGCTCAGCTTGCTGCATTTATTACCCAGGATTCCTTCAATAGGCAACAAAGACACTTACAGGATTTAGAGGATTTAATATCACGAAAATGATGTGTATGCAGAAAGCAAATCTCTAAGTTCTCTGAAATTAGTCACAATTAAGAAGGAATGTCACAACCCATGCTACAGTGGTCTCTTGGGCAATTTTTCCTCTAAGCTGTAGTAAATCTTTGAGTTCCTCCATGAATTTAGCTTGAGTGATCATGGATAGGGGTGCAGGTTCTGGATGGAGATTGCCTTACCTTTCGAATCCTTTCTCTGCTCTTTACTAACTATATGACTCCTGGGAACTTATCTGACCTTTTCTTAGTTCACTTGCTTTGACTGTAAAAGGGAGAAATTGTAACATCTCTTTAGGAGTATAGAAAGGAGTAAAGGGAGGGAAAGGAGTAAAGGGAGGAAGAAAGAAAGGACATATCAAGGAGAAATGCAAACTAAGTTAATAAAATTATCTGTTGCATTTTATATGTGAGGATTTATTGGAAATTTATCTGAAGGTATGCATTTTCATCCATTCTCAATTTCCTGCTCCAACATTTTAGATTTGGTCATCCTGCATTACATCCAAATTAAAACATAAAATAATGAAATGGAGCAGAATAAACCTCATGGCTGAAACAAACTAAATTTGTAGGGAAATACAGTGCTAAGATAAAAGTCAAAGGTGGGAAAATATAGAGAGGGAAAGAGAAACAAGAAAAAATTCGTCTGATACTTGAGAATATCATCTAATCTGCCCTTAAAAGCCCTGTTTCAGACAATCCATGTTACTGGCTCATCAAAGTCTCAGTGAAAACCAATTCATGTGTACATGTGTGAATTCTCTTTACCACACAATAAAGCCCTTGTGAATAAAGACATAAATTGAGTTTGACTATATAACCATTAAACATGCAATTCTATCTCTCATTAGAGGCACAAGCTCACAGTTTGTAGAACTGTATTTTTATATTAGTCTTTAAGACCAAGCATAAAATGAATAGGCCATTAACTGTGCTTTATTTTCTCAGAATCAATCTAGTAAATCTATGACACTTAAAATATTTTTACCTGCTTAAGATTTAATTGAATTTATATCCACACAAAAAGTGTTTTTTTTTTTTTTTAAATTTAGTAGAGAAACTACATGCATTTATGAGTAATGCGGCATTTTGTGTATTTCATGAAATTTAGTGACTCTTCTGAACTAGAAAATATAGCATCTTTGATCAAACTCTGAAATTTAATGTTACATGTCATGACACTGATGACACATGGGTTTCAAAAGTAGAATGTAGCAACTTCTATGAAATCAGATTTCATGAAATCAAAATGCATATAGGAACTAGAAATCTCCTTGGAGATCTCACATATAAAAGGTAGGCCTCTTTTAATTGCCAGAGGTCTATTCTAATGGCTTTCATGTTTTAACACGTTTTCTTTTAAATAAATAATTTTCTGGAATGAAGTGAGGACCAAATCCAGGCCACTCTGTCATAGCTCCCCATCATTTAAACTCTTATTCCTCTCCCAAACCTCTCTTCCTTTGCCCATTTCCAGCCTCTGAGGTATTACTCTGTTCCCAATCTTTTGAAAGTTTGAAACCCATTATTGAAATGCATCCCTTCTTTTTAAAGTCCAAAAGAGTAAAGACCAGAAGGAATAAGAATATTTTCTAAAGCAACATAGTGATTTAGTAGCCAAGACTATAATTTAGATTTCCTGTCTTTTTATTTTGAGTTTTGTAGGATATCTTCCTCCTTTTATAAAGTAGCTGACTTTGAGAAGATATCTGCTTAAGTATTCCTGAAGTTTTTAAATGCTTTTTATATAAATCCTGCATATATGATACTGAACTATATATGGAATTAATTCTAAGAAGAGGCTGTTTTATTCTTACTCTTGTGTTATTTCTTTCAGCTTTAAGTTCAGAGATCTCTTCTTCTTTTTCTAGAAGTTGCTCCCGGCAGGCATTCAATTCTTTTGTCAGTGCAGCAAATTCCTGGAAAGAAAATAAAAGTGTTTGAAAAGATATTCAAGTTATCAAAAACTAAAGGAAGAAATTTAAGTAGAAACATAAAAAGGTAAACTAAAAGCTTTTGAGTGAAAAAAAATGGGAAAAATTGATCTGGTTAATGTATATTGCTATTATGAAAGTTTATTGATTTTTTTGGTTCAACAAGTGCGAATCCATGATACTTAGTCTATGTATTTTATTATAATATATTGCTTATATGGGTGCATAAAGTGTATTTCAAAAGTATCACATACATCATATTAATATAACTTAGCATTAACATAATATTTATTGCTAGAATGACTTAAGCTTGACTAATTTTTTGAGTAGCCACCCAAATCTTACACTTTGATTTCCAGATAGTGATATTCAGGGTATAGTAGATCATCAAACTAATAACACAAACCCCTGCTGAATGTGCTAAAATTAAGAATTTTGTTTCCTAACAACGTGAAGAAGGAGAATCTACCTGTCTTACAAAATAATTAATGTATCAAAGATTTGATAAGATTGTCTTGTGAATCTTTGTATTGCTGTCTTTCTGAATGGTTAGCTCCATGAGTACAGTAACCTTGACTAGTTCAAGGTTAGTTATACCACCATCATCTAAGACACAGTGGAAGCTCAATTGATGTCATTTTTAATAAGTGAAAATGGTTCATACTGTAATAAAAATGGGGGGGGGATCTGGAGTAATCCTGTCTTCATGGGCTTACTGATACTTTGAAGAGATCTCTGGTGGTTTTCTTTTCGAAAATGCAAGCACAAAACATATGATTAGAAATTCACCATTAGCTGGTGAATTTAAATAGAAAAGATTCCTCAGAAATATCAGGAAACCTAATTCAATCATTCTTCCCCTCTAAGTTATAAAAGCATTACATAGTTTTTTTTTTTTTAAATGATAAACAGATCCCTGTTATCATTAATCCTTAGAGTGGTTCTCAGTAGTAAAACTGATGCTTAGCAAATATTTCAATATTTGGGAAAACTTAGGTCCAAACTGAAATGGCATTCTCAGAAGATAAAAGAGAAAAAAACTATGGGGGAGACATGCTTGGTTAACCTCCATAATTTGCCTCCATAAAGGCAAATTTAGTAAAAAAGTAAATGAATATGATGGTTATGCTAAGCTGGGAAAGGTTTGGGGTTTACATTCTTGTTTTCTTCAAACCACTTATTTTGCTCCATTTCTTTGAATGGCATCAACCCAGTGGGTACTTCAAAGAACTCAGAGTAGACTCTAGGGCTTAGAATCCAGATGAAAGTGTTCATTGTTACATTCTGACTAGCATTATAGATGAATGTTTTCTCCCTGGATTGCTGCCTGCTTAAATGTTGTTGATACTCTCAGCATATTATTTAAGTGCAGAATGGAAATGAGCAACAAGTAGAAAACAGAAAATCCTTCTCTAAAAAATGAAACTTTCGTTGTACATTACATAATTGTGATGGAGAAAATAAATGGCATATAAAGATTTTCTACCGTATGTTGTTAACATATAGGCATTTAAGAATAAACCTATAGACAAACAACATAATATTTACTAAAGTATAATGTAAATCAAATTTGGATATTTAAGACCATACTAATAACAAACAAACAAGCAAACATGTATCAATATATTTCTAGGGGTTAATTTGTTAGCTACAGAACAACAACGACAAAGAATAAATATTTCAGAATTTTGTTATTAAATCTCCAGTGAAATTATGAATGATTTCTGGTTTTCACCTTCCCCTTATATGTTCCTATTTTCAAAACTTTTAACAAAGAAGAAATAGGCTTTTTTTTGCTTACAGAATAAGAGAAAAATAAACCCATAAGTGCATGGAAATGAGCATTCAGCTGAAATAAAGGACAGAAATTAATTAAGTGTTATTGGTAACAGAGAATTTGGCATTTTTTCTCATCACAGCAGATTCTAAGCAGGTCATTTAATGCCTAGATAGATAGATAGAGCTTTCATTTATTAATTTCCTAGCAAATTTCAGGAACTATTTTCATATTCATTATCTTATCTTGCTCTATAAATTCCTATTAAGGGAGTCTCTTTCCTATGAGACTGATGGTAGAGGAAGATGAATTACTAAAATGTGCATCTAAGTTCACAAAGCTACCTTTCCATACAGAGTGAGTTATCTCTGAGCATATTTTTCCATATTGCAAGTTCAATGTTTTCCTACTGCATCACTTTGAACCTAGTTGTTCATTGGGTTTATATAACTCATATTTGGAGTGCATTTAGCAGTCTCCATTTTTTAAATCTGAAGCATTAAATAACCATTACCAGATTATATTGTATGATCTCCCTTAATTACTCCAATGAGAGTGTAGAGAGCTAGGAAACCCAAGGCAGGGCAACCAGTGTTAGAAAAGCATGTCCTACACATCTGGAGCTGTGATAGATGCAGATATCATATATGCAGATTTGCAGACACAGCGAAATTAACCATCAAACATTTTTATAGCTTTCTTTTGAAAATCTTCTTTTCCATGCTTGCTTCTCCATTCTTACTATCAACATGAACTAGTATCATCTTGTAAAAAATAATGCTAACACCAGATATATGTAGTTAACATTGAGTCACTACAATATACCAGGAATTCTACTAAACAATTTTATCTTGTTAATTTATTATATTGTTAATCCTAATAACATCTTGTTATAAACTCTAAAATCTCACTGAGGCCTAGATAAGGCATTTTCCCAGTTACATAGTTAGTCAGTGCTAGAGCTGGGCTTTAAACTCAGTTTATCCTTTATTGGGTAATTAAAATCAGTAATGTTCTCCCTCTACTACAAGGTTTTTCCCTTCTAAACTGTTCTTCCTTCATTCTTTGTAAAAGTTATCTTGCCAAAGTTCACAAAATATTCAGAGTTTCCTACTTTTAAACACATCAAGTTAAACAGACTTTAATATTTAAAATTAAAATTATCCAAAACAAACTCCTTTAAAAATTAACTATTATAGAATAATAGCAACCACCTTAGTTTTAAACGGGTGGCATTTTGTTGTGTTATGCTTTGTGCTAAATATTTAACATTAATTACTTCAGTTTTTATTTTTATTTTTCAGATGAAGATATGAAAAGTTAGTAGGGATAAATAACTTGTCTAAGGTCACAAAGCTAAAAATGACCCACTCTGATTCCAAACCTCTTTTACTTCTACAACACTGCCTTCAACTGGCTGAAAATGGAAAATCTCTTAGAAAATGTATCCTTGCTCTAACCTTCCATTCATACAACAGGTATTGGGATTTGCCACAAATCATACCCTAAGCTAGGTGCTGAAAATATAAAGATATATTAGAGATAGTTGCTTCACTTGACTTCATAGGGTTTTCAGAATTCACATTTAAGACCCTTCATGGGTTTCCTTTCTAAACAAGGACTCAACACCCACCACCAAAATGCCACACACAGATTAATACTGTTCAACTGTTAATACTATTACCTGTGCCTCTTTAAAGCCCCTATCTTAGAAACAGATTTATGCAACAGATTTCACTTTCCTGTGTTATTTCTATCTTCCTGTTTTCTCATCTTTTTTTTTTTTCTGTTCCTCTCACATATTAGCCTAATTCATTTTTTAAAGCAACAACCTGTTTTTGTTAATGCTTTATCATAACTCACTGCATTGTGTTTATGATAATTGAATTACATGTTTATCTCCCCTAAGTAAACAACATGAACTTTTAAGGCAAGGTGATTTTATTTATTTTTATATACTTAGCTCTTAGCAGAGTTCCTAGGAAATTGAATACACATTCAACAAATTCTTATTACAACAACGGATGAATGGCTTGCTTTCCCTAAGCTCTTCAACTTTAGTGTCTAATAATTTAAAAGGTAATATTAATTAGTCTTCCTACTCTTATAGAGTAAGAACATTATAATTTGCTTAATATAGAACAGTTATGATGGCTTTTTACTCTGTAGCTGTTGCCTTGTCTGCATCTGAAATACACTCTACTATATTTTACACAACAATTGTATTATTATCTCCCATGTTTTATTGCATTTATGTAAAGTGATACAGTGACTGCCTGAAAACTGCCAAATTCAACAAGTATTCAGAAAATCCTTTCTGATCCTGATAGTTTCTACAAAGAGGTGTGCAGTATGTCACCAAGCTAGGAATAGGCCAGGTTTAGTACTGGAAGTCATTATCATGAAACCATAATGTTTAGATATAAGTATTGGTGCTGATTGCAAAGATAATAGAATGAATTAGAATATGCATACTTGAAAGAAAATAATTGAGTGGGAAGCAACAATTTAAAAAATTATATTCCATAGTGCTTTAGGCCTATTCCTCTACATAGTTTGTACATTCAGATTTACCATTTGTTCACTGGATATATCACATTGATCTTATTGATATGGAAGGTAAAAATACATCTTTAACCAATATGCTGTTTTCCTAGTGTAGTGTTTCTCAAAGTATGTTCTTAAAACAGTATTTTTTTTTTACAAGATTCCCTGCAAGAAGCATCTATAACCAAATAAATTTGAGAAATGATATGTTTTACATTTTGTTCTTACAAATTTACAAACAAGTATGAGAATATAAGAGATTTTGAACAAAGTTGGTTTTGTGGCCAAGAATTGAAACAACCTAGATCCGTATCTATAGGAAAATAGATGAATTAATATAGGAACTCCACATAATGAAATATTGTTCAAAGAACAGAATAAATAGGCTAGATATTTGTATAAAAATGGAAATATTTCAAAAACACAATTTAAGCAAAAAGTGTATAAAACAACCCACCATAAAACACAGACTATTATCAGAGCTGAAGTCAGTGAGGAATGGATGTTATAAGAAATGTCATTCATACCTCACCATGGCTAAATTTAAAGGACCTCATAGGAAAAGCTGAGTTTGCTTTGAATAACAGAATCAGGAGGAGTCAATCAAACACCAGCCAAAAACCTTTCCAACAACTTTTCAGACCAGTCATTTTGTTCCCTAACCATACTTTGCCAAATTCTTAGTTGTCCCAAGGAACAAAATTACTTTCTCTACTCTGTACTTTTTTCCCTTGGAATTTTAAAGAGTGGTTACGATCTAGAACACACAATGCCATCAAATACCCTCAGACCCAAGGGAGTGGTGCTCTGTTTTTTTCTTAGTGTGGCCTTATGCAGCACATTCCTAGGGGCACTCACTGTTATAAGGGCTGGGGCACTGAAAATAAAACATTAAGGTCACTGCTCTGGATATGTCCATACACATCTGGTATTTGTTACTTCAACTTCTTTTTCTTGGAATAAACCTTTTTCAACACATGAAATTTTTCTTAATACCAATTCAACTCATGATAAAAAGAGGAAAATAAAATAACCATTTTTTAAGAAGTATTTTTTTAAAAAATCTGAAGATGTCATTTCTTAAACACCAATACAGTTGTCTAATTTCTGTCCATTCCTACTTATTTTTATTTTTATATTATTTTGGTGGTGGTAGTGGGGGTACCAGGGATTGAACTCAGGGGCACTCAACCACTGAGCCACATCCCCAGTCCTATTTTGTATTTTATTTAGAGATAGGGTCTCACTGAGTTGCTTAGTGCCTTTTGTTGCTGAGGCTGGCCTTGAACTCATGATCCTCCTGTCTCAGCCTCCTGAGCCCCTGAGATTACAGGCGTGTGCCACTGTACCCAGCTTCCTACTTTTAATCTACAAGTCTCTTACATTGTACAAAATCTAAAATTCAGCTAAGTTATCAGTGTTACCTTCTTTTCTCTGCCTGTGTTCCCCCCGTCCTGCTTTTAGACTATTGCTTTTGGGCACTTTTCTGAAGCTGGGAACATTGTTCTGAACCTTACATGTCAGATATGATTTATTTATTCATCATTTCAGATTTATTATTCCCAGAATGCAAGTGAGAGAACGTGGGTAAAAGAGATCGGATTAAGTAACTCCAGCAAGGACCTTTCTGCTACATTGGCAGTATCTGTGATGGCACCAGCATCCCCCAAGGCTTTCTCACCTCAAAGCAAGAAAACCTGTCTTTGTATCTTAACAGTGGTTTCACTGGTGTTGCCTTCTGAGCTAATGATAAACTTGTGTAATCCATAGTTTGAGCGTCTGAACTGCTGATATCTCCAATGATAGCCTGTAGGTCAACAGGTTGTAACAATCAGATTAAGGCAAAGAAACTTCTTTTGTTTTGATCCCTGTATGTGTTTTTATCTACAAGGAAAATACATTTACTAAGAAAAGAGTCAGTTTTTGCCCCTACTTACATTCTATAAGGGTAGCCTTAAGCTGGGCTCTGTGGCACACGCCTATAATCCCAGCGGCTCCAGAGGCCGAGGCAGGAGGATCACTAGTTCAAAGCCATCCTGAGCAAAAGCAAGACACTAAGCAACTCAGTGAGACCCTGTCTCTAAATAAAATACAAAATAGGGCTGGGGATGTGGCTCAGTGGCTGAGTGCCCCTGCGTTCAATCCCCAGTGCCAAAAAAAAAAAAAAAAAAAAAAAAAAAAGCCTTGACAGAAGAAGAAAGAATGTACAGAATCAGAGCTTCACGGGGACATCGCTCCTCTTCTTTTGGACTCTTGCCTCTTCGCACCTGGCCAGTCATCATGGCCTGTCGGCTTTGCCAACAGGCACAGAGCATTCTATTTTTCATCCATGCTTATCTTTAAATTCATTTTCTAATATTTAATATTAAACATACGAGGACTAAAAGAGAATGCTAACTTCCCAAACTCACTTCATGTGGTGGATTTTCTTAAGTTTGATTTTGGGGAAAAGGGCTGTATTCTCTTATGTGCTTTGTGTTTGAAAGGCCTTGACTTAATAGATGAGTCCTCACCTCAGGAAAGCAGATCAGCAGAAGCTGCGCAAGAAGGAAACTTAACCTTTCAATTTCAAGTCGGTGACACCAGCAGTCCCCAGAGAAATCTCTGGCAATACATTCATTGTGATAACAATTTTAACCCTCTTTAGCTTTCAATTAAACGTGCATTTTCTAATTATGTGGGTCACTTAATTAATGACCCCAGAGTGGCCTTATTTCTGCAGCCATATATCTGAATAAGTACTGGCTAAAGAATCATGAGTGCAAACTAGTCTGAAAAAAAAAAAAAATAAAAAAGAGCGAGTTGGAATTCAGCTTCACGAAACACCGCCAACACCCTCACCAGCCACAAAGAAATATCTTTTAGGTTTATTCTCCAACCATTTGTGCAAATCAAAAATAGCTCTCAGGAGAGCATATGGCATGGAAGCAGGCTGAGTTGACATCTAGCATTTAAATTAGACAAATTAACTACTTCAAAATGCTTTTTATAATGACTTCCTTGGGCTATGCCCCCCATGTACTATATTTTGGTGTTTCCTCTTTTGAAAATTGAAAATTCTTCCAGCAATTCTATTTGTAAGAATCAATGAAAAGAATTGGCTTTTAAATCTATATTTCTTTGAATGTAATTGCACATAAATTTACATGTATAAAGGTAGACATTTCTCCAGCGGCTTGGGAGGCTGAGACAGGAGGATCATCAGTTCAAAGCCAGCCCCACAAAAGCAAGGCACTAAGCAACCCAGTGAGACCCTGTCTCTAAATAAAATACAAAATAGGGCTGGGATGTGGCCAGAGGCCGAGTGCCCTTTGTTCAATCCCAGTACCGAAAAAACAAGGTAGATATTTCTTTTTTCAAATTACAGAATATGTATTATGGAAGAGATTAATTATATAAGCATTATATTGGAGGGGTGAAAACAAAGCAACAACAACAACAAAAGATTTAATATTCTATTTTCCTTAAATTTTAGACCTATACATATCCATGAATTAACAATTATAAATTCACAAGCCCTTAGAAATTTAGTTCAGAAATTATTCAGTTTGAAAACAAAATTGTGTTTATTTCATAGAAACTAATACTCCATTATTAGACTATTTCTTACACATATAAAAGGTTTTTTCATTGTTATGCAATCAAATATGGTGTTAATGACCTCTGTTTTTATAATTGCCTTCTAGACTCACATAAGCCTAGGGGAAACTGTCATCCAAAATTACTATGTGAAGCAGCCATGTCTCATGGTCAGCCCTGGGCAAGACAGCTTGAAGGTAGACTCGCTTGTACAGCTAATACAACTTGACAAGCACAACTGGACTCAGAATTTTCACAAAACTTCTCCAGTAAGGCTGCCCAAGTTAAAATGAAAGTGAGATTTAAACTCCATACAAATTATATTTCATGCCCCCTTGATTTTTAATTTATATATACTATAATTAGAAAACTTGTTGTCTTTTCCCTAAAACTGCATAACAGGTTATGTCACCGTAACTCGGTAACCTGGCGAATGCAAGTCTGTTGAAACTCTGACATGACACAAAAAACACTTTTTATGGTCCATAGGGTACATGGGAACTTGTGTTTTCAAAACCTTCTGATTAAGGTAAGTAGAATCTTGCAAAAAGTGAATGTTTGTTGAAATCAAACACTGGTGCTGTCAGGCTGCCTCCTACTGTCTAACCATCTAACCGTGTTCCTGCCATTCGTCATTCACTACCCTCCTACTGAAATGTGCCTGTCTTCTATCTTATCTACCCTCTCTGCTTTGTGAACTCCAATTTGTCAGTATGTGTTTAGAGTTGCCCTGGGAATCTGTTGCTCCTTAACAGTAGCCCTCTAGACATGATTCAGCTGGGTGATGAATCCTAGAGGGCACTCAGTGTCACCATAGATTGGTTGGAAACATATTTAGAGACATAGTAAGGTTTTTTGATATACTCAAATCAGTTACCCTGCCTGAGCTCTGTCTTCTGGGGGCCCTAGGCAAATTTGCCTTCATGAGCTAGTTTATTGATAAAAAATGTTACAAATTACATTTTTTTCTTTTAATTTTAAAAGAGTTTAAACATTTGCTTTGGACCCCCAAAATATTGTGACCCCCTAGGCAGTGCACTGACTGTGACTAATAGGTAAATTGGCCTTATACTCTGCTCACTCATGGAGGTCATGTTGTGGAATGATCCAAACAGTACACATTTCAGAGTGAAACAGAACTAGGTTCATATTTTGGCCAATACTAAGTGAACTTTTTAGGCCTCAGTTATGTAGCTGGGTAATAAGAGTCCAAGTTCTTTCTCATTGGATTAGTGTGAGTGAAAATGAAATTACTACTACAAACATTACTAGTACAAGCCCTGGTGTACGGTGAATGATATATACTCAGTTATTTATAATTCATATGTAGTTATTTCACATACAAGTTTGGTTTCTTCTAGGGTTCAGTTTTCCACATTAGGAAAATCTAATATTTCACAAGATGCTTCAGGTTATAAAAAAATCTCATGTACTTGTTTTTGTTTGATTTTTTTTTAAATTTAATGATTACTGAAATATACTTGAGAGTTACATAACTGGGGCCCATTTATATAAATCTCATTTTTACTCACTTTATTTTTTTTTCTGAAGGCTCTAATATTGATAGAGATAGCAGGATTATACTCAAAAGTAAAAATGAAGAGAGAGAGAGAGAAAGAGAGAGAGAGAGAGATTGATCCACTGTACTATTACTGGAATTCCCAATGGAAATGATGGATGTTTAATGTGATACAATAAAAATATTCAGCACATTTTCATAAGAGAAAATGTCTTATTTACCCTTTAGTTCCTTTGTACTCAGTAAATTCCTGCTGATCAAAAAATTAGGTTATTATCACCTAAAACACATCAAACAAAATCTATAATATCAATGCATATAAAAATAGAAAAGATGAAAAAATTCTGTAGATGTCATAAAACTGTTGTTAAAAGCAAACCCCATTGAACAAGTTTATCTGATTTCACCCCCTTTTATTCTCTCTGTACCTCTCTGTTGGAACCTATCACAACTTCTCCAGAGTTCAAACAACCCTCAAATGTTGTCTCATGTCTGAAATAAAATGACAACACAAAACATATTTCAGTTTTCAGTGAATTTGTGTTGGTTGCTCTGAGATGCTGTAGGGCCCAGATGCCTAGGAGTCTAGCCAGGAACAAGAGGTTACAGCCTGGATTCTTTTATAAATTCGCTGACCCATGAAGTAGGATGTGAAATGAAGACCCTCCTTGGGCTTTGGCTCTAAATTTGAGTAACTTCCTATTCCCACATCTTCTTCCTCTGCATATTATTATGAGAGCAGGAAAGAGTCCAACATAATTGATTAGAACCAAGACTGAAAGGAAACTCAAAGTTCCCTTTCCTTTTGACCTGCTTCACCTCCCCCTTCACTTTTCCCCAAACAGATCAAATATATAGAAAAGACAGAGGAAGATTATCAAAGAGAAATTATAGAGGAACCAAGCCTTCTATTTCCATAGTTAAATTAATGATCTTGTCCTTGATCTTGACTCATCTTTGTGGAAGGAAAGGGAAAGAATCTTTTATCTCCAGCAAGGTCCAAAAGGTATTTTTTGCTCATTAGATGCTTGAATCATTTGGAAATTTATTATAACCCAACATTTTAAGCCCATTAGCAAAATCACCTGGGCCAGTAAGCATTGTAGCTAAAGCATGTCAGGGATGAATCATTGCCAACCAAAAACTCAGTTGGCAGGAGAAGCCAATTTTCAACAGCTCTGACAGCGTAAAGCAGGAGGCATGTTTGACAAGATGCTGCATATTAATTTAAAAGGCTTTAGCATCTGGTTAGGTAATACCTGCTGTGGCAAACACTCCCAGGCACACAAAAGAGAATTCAAGCTGAATATTTAAATCTCCCCAAAAAAGCTCTAACTCTAAACAAAACAAAACAACAAAATCATGTCTCTCTAACAATCAACAGAGATATAATTATATAACCAAAAATATTTGGGCTATGACATTGTTGACTATTCACTAAGCTAAAGTGCTGTAGAGGGTACCATAGAAATTGTAAAGCATATCGAAACATATTGTCCTGCCTTGGAGAATTTTACTGTGTGCAGCATTTAGCAGAGGAGCATGGCTCAGAGAACAACACTTTGCATCCTAACTTCTTACACTAATATATAGCTAAAATAGAATTTGTCAGAGAGATGGGGGAGATGATGGCATCAAGTAACACAGGAGAACAAAACAGAAGCACAGGAGCGCTTCTAAGCACTCCTCTGAAAGGGTGTTCTGGCTCAAGGATTACAGTTGTCTAGGAGTGGGGTGGAGAAAAATGTATGCATATCCTAAGATTGTTATGACCCACTAACATGTACTGGTGCCACTCAATATTAAAATAATGTAACATGTTCTGATTCCATGAAGAAATATGGTTAGAACAAATGAATTTTCTGTATCTTTTAAAAGGGACTTGTCCTTGTCACCCCATTTTGGATACAAGTCTGGCTTGACAATTAATTCTCTTTATCACAGTAAATTACAAAATTGACATTTTGATCATTCTTTTATTGACTCCACAAAATATTATTGGATGCCTACTATGTGGAAGATCTTGTAAATACTTTCAGAAATTATAAGCAAGGGTGAAATAGTCTTGGCGAGTAAAGGTAACTGAACAGAAATTATAGCACAGTGGGATAAGTACTGTGATGAGGATGCATCTAAGGTGCTCAGCATTTATAGGCACCAGTCATCTGAGACTTGTATTGGGCCGGTGTGTAGAGGGAACATTAAGATGAAATGTGGACCACGACAAAGCATTAGCAGAGCAAAATATCCATTGAACAAAAATTCTTACAGATTAAGGGACCAGCACAAACAGCTTCCTAAGGTTCAAAACAACTCAAGCATAAAACTGTAAAACTATGAGAAAGATAACAATATTAACCAAAAAACAAAACAAGTGATAAAACCTATAATAATACAATCTTGGATTCAGCAAGATCATAGCATCTTGTTTTTTTTAGACATGATGCCAATAGCTCAAGCAACACAAGATATATAGATAAGTTGGTCACCATCTGCTATGGGTTGAGTTGTCTCCCACCCCCCAAATCATATGACAAACCATGACCTTCAATATGATGGTGTATTTGGAAATGGAGATTTTAGAAGATCATTAAGCATCAGGGAAGTCATGAGGGTGGGCTCTTATGATGATGTTAGTTTCCTTATAAAAAGAGACACCATAGTTCTCTGCCATGTGAGGACACATGGCAATGCAGCCACCTGCAGCCACCTGCAAGCCAGGAAAAGTCTCACCAGAACGTGGAAATGCTGGCATCCTGATTTCAGGCTTCCAGCCTTTAGAACTGTAAGGAAATAAGTCTTTGTTGTTCTAGCATCCCATTATGAAAACTCAAATTAATTCACCACCAAAATTTAAAACTCACACTTCAAATGAAGCCATCAAGAAAACAAAAGACCACCCATAGAATGAGGAAATTTTTATAACTTATATATTTCTAAAGATATACAAATAAACAATAGGCACATGAGAAAATGGTCTATACCACTAAGGATCAGAGAAATCCAAAGTAAAAGCACAATGAAATTACACTTCATACCCACTGGGCTGGTTAAAATGAAAGATGAACAGGAATTGTTGGCAAGGATGTGAAGACTCTTATACTGAAAGTGAGAACATAAAATGGTGAGGCTGCTTTGAAAAACAGCCTGGCAGTTTCTCAAATGGTAAAACAGAATTATCATATGATCCAGCAATTCTACTTCTAGGTATATACCCAAGAAAATTGAAAACATATGTCCACATAAAAACTTGTTCATGAATACTCGTAGCTACATTATTCATTATAGTTAAAAAGTGGAATGATCCAAATGTTCAAAATTAAAGAATGAATTTTAAAAATGTGGCATGTCATATTTTTTTTGTAAATTGCTATTTGTAATAAAAATACTTAAAATGTGATATATCCATTAAATGCATTTCAGGTACACAATATCTAATAACTAACTAAAGGTACTAAGTTATATAACATATTTTTGGAATGCATACCTATTGAACAAAATTCCCCATATATATCTTTGCCCCATTCCTTGATAACCACTATTCTATTGCTTACTTCTATTCCCTTGACTATTTTAGATGCCAGATAGAAGAAGAGCTGTGCAATATTTGTTCTTCCTTAACTGTTTGATTTCACTTAGCATAATGTCTTTCAGGTCTATACACATTGTTGCAATGGTAGGATTTCCTTCTCTTTTTAAGGATGAATAATATTCCTTTGAATGTATACTTTTCAATTTCTTTATCCACTAATCTGCCCATGGACATTTAGGTGGTTTCTGTATCTACACAAAATTAATAACGATACACTGAACATGAGAGTACACATATTTCAAAATCCTGATTTCAATTTTGGATACATACCCAGAGGGATTGCTGAATCATATGATAGATAGTTCTATTTTTAATTTTCTTGGAAACCCCATTACTGTTTTCTGTGGTGGCTGTACCATTTTATATTCCCACCAACAGTAGCTACAAGTGTTTCCTTTTCTTTACAACTTTGTCAACATTTGCTCTCTATTACTTTTTGATAAGAAGCATGCTAACAGGTGAGGGGTGACATAAACAAATATTGGAGAGTTTTGATATGTTTATCACCTAGCTTTTGGTGATGGTTACATGAATGTATACATATAGCCAAACTCACCAAAAATATATATTAATTATATGCAGTTCATTATATGTCAATTATAACTCAATAAAGCTGAAAATATTTTCAATTAATATGGAACATTAGCAATAAAAAGGAACCACTGATGCATATTAGATCATAATGAAACTGAAAATACTATGCTAAGCTAAAGAAATGTCACTGAGAACAATTAGTATGTTTGAATTAATATTAAATGTCTGCTATTGATAAATGTATAGAAACAGAAGGTATAATTAGATGTTGCCTAGGACTATGGGGAAAGAAGATGTTGGATGAGGTGACAGTTAATGAATGCCAGATATTTTAATGGAGTAATGAAAATTTATCAATAACACTGTTTTCTAAAAAAAAAAAAATAGTTCAGTATGGATGTACTGAAGTATGAACCATGCTAATTAATTATTTTGGTCTTTGGTGAGGGGCTTTGAGATCCATGGAAGGGAATTAAGCTGATGAGTGACATTCTTAACTTTATCCTGTTTCTTATGAATTTAGAAACCATTTAGACACTGAAATCATGAAATTTCTGGAATTCTCAGGCCAAGGGTTAGATACTGGACCTTGCTAAAATTTTCAAGGTAATATTATCCTGGCATACTCTCTTTCAAAACCAATCAGTCTGTTTGTGGACATCTAATTTTTTCAACTTCAATTGCATTCTTACCTTGACACTCCTCAGTAATGTATGCTAGAAACAAACAATGCTTTACCTAAGAAATATGCCCTTTTCCCTTCTGGTTTTTTTTCTTACTCCTGGGAAAGTTCCCTGATATTTGAGTGTCTTGCTGGTCAGTAGAAGCAGAGAGAGTCTCAGAAGACTTGCTTTTTGGGAAGGCAGATACAATTTTCACAAAGAAAATACATGGAAAATTCTGAATCTTTAAATTATTCCTAAAAAGTATGCAAAAAGACTCAAGCAAAGTTAGGGATAACTCTTGACTGCCCTATTTACTCATTTATGAAACAAGTCCAATAAATAATTGCTACACATACATAAACATAAACTTGAATATAGAGAGCAAATATATATTTAATTTTATAATAATTTTATATTTTTTTATTTTATACTGTCTTCCTATACACATGTGTTGACACTACCCTCCCCTGTCTGAGAAAAGAAATAATCACGTTTTTTTTCCCATGAAGCAACCTCATGATATCCTAAACTTAAGCATAAACTATTTCATAATCCAAACTGAGACCCAAGAAATATCCTATCAGCCATCTTACTTTGAAATTGTGAAAATTTGTTTTTACGTCTTCTTCAAAAAGTAAAGTATAACTGATAACCCAGAAAAGACTATAACAGAAAATTCTAACTGCAAAACCACAGCTTATTTATGTGAATAAATTAAAAGAACTTGATTGAGTGCTCTGCACATTATGCAAAGAAATCAACAAAGGAAAGTCATTTTATTTGACTGAGGATCTACCACACTCTTTACTCACTTTTTTAATTTACTTAAGCTATAGTTGCTTGGGAGAATGAAAAACAGTTATGAGTCAAAGTATATTTTCAGACATTCTTCCCTCCCACTTTTTATATTTTGGTATTAAAAGACATTTTTGATGATATGCTTCAAGAGAAAGAACATATTCCATGAGTAAGAAAGTTAATCAGAAAATCATAAAAATGTTATAAATTTAAGGGAAGAAAATATTTCAACACTTTCTTCTAATTGAGGTTTTAAATTTTCTTTTAAACAACTTTAAGTTTGAAAATCAATACTAATACCCAGAACCATCTTGTTATGATTTAATTGTTCTAAAACATAATTATTGTCTTTCATTTAATTGTGTTTCTAAAAACCCAGTTATCAACGCTTTGCAAATAAACAAAAATCAAATTAGTATTTTAAAATCTTTGCTTTCAATGTATTAGAGGAGGTTTGCTGTGTAATTAAATAAGTTTGCTAATTTAGCCCTATTGTTTTACATAGATCACTCTCAGAATTATTTAGGTGGTAAAGTAAATGGTAGATACATAAAGCAAATGGTGATTGGTTGAATATTCCTGATAGAAGTTGAAGTTATGAAATATTTAGAATAGAGTGATACATAAAACATAAATAGGCTTTTTAAATTAATGAAATTGTTTCAGGTGAGCTGTATCTCATTGTAATTGTTCATTTCACTCTTCCTTTAATTTTTTTTTTAACAATCTTACTGAGTCTTCAGTTTTCACTAAAAGACTAAAAGCTTTTATTTTACTATCATGCAAACATCTTTGTATCTAGATGGCAAACTCTGTACCAGCCAGAACTTACTTGCCTCTGTTCTACTACCAGCTCCTCCCACAAAATCTGCCATGAAGACTACATTTGTCAAATCAGGATGTTATTCTGTTCATGTTTGGTAATCAAAGTTTAATTCAGGTTAGCAAGCATTATTAGTTAAGAATGAACAGAATTAAAGTCTTGTTTCTGATAAAGCCACTGAGGAGTGAATTTGAAACAAGTCATACCTATTTCATTCTTTTAAAGTGTTATTCTATAAATATTTTACACTTAAATTTTATGCTGTGTGTTATAATTTTAACATTCTTAAACATGCAGTTTCCCATTTATTGTTTTTTTTTTCCTGATTCTAGCACAAGATAACTTAATTCTCGTGACTTAACACATGGGATGCAAGTTCATATTTCATTTCCTTAATCTGTGAAAATTCTGTAAGTTCCAACTAAAGGCTTTCTTTGTATTTTTAATTTTTTTTTCCTGTTAGGAAATATGAATCAAGGACTACCCTAAATAGCTAATAACAATTTGAGCCCTAACCCTTCTTAAAGGCAGCATTGTGGTGAGAGCATTTCCCCCTTCATCATATTTGAGCTTGTATCATTATATTTCTTGTTGTCTTTTGTTCTTGGTAGATTTTTTTCCAGACTTCCCTGCCTCAGTGTGAAGCATATTAGTGTTCTAAATTTATGCAGAGGTTTTATTTCTACTTCCTTTCCCTCCTACAATGAGGGCCTGTCCTCTCCCCTGTATCCAGCATACCCTATGGACATGAAATCCCCAAGTTTCTAGTTTCTGATATTAGCAAATATCTTAAGATTGCTCCAACTTTCAGAGTGCACTGTGTTGTTGTTTTTTAACTGTTTTCCTTTTGTGAGAATATTTTTATGCAGTTAAAACAATCTGTGTTGCAATTATCTAGATTTTTGTAGTGAGATCTTTTAAACTTTCGTATTTGTCAAATTGGCAAAAGCTGAACTTGAAAATGATGAAATATTTATGAATATTGAATTCCTATATAGAAATAACATTAAAGATTATTCAAACCATTGGGGAATTATCACTGAGAATTGGTATTTGTTTTCCCTTTGACAGTTTTCTAGTTGGCGATACATGAGGTTCATTGTAACACAAAATGTTAGTGAGTTTATAAAGAAAAATATAAGAAATCTTAGTTTATATCACAGGTACATGAACTGTATATAATATAATTCAATTGACTAAAAAGAATAACATTACTGTGAAAGTGCTCTCTGTTAAGAAATTTGGTCTTAAGAAGAAAAACAAAGCCATAGGATTGGAAAATGAGGAGGAAAGAAGAACTACTTTCAATTACCTGAAAGTTCTCCTAGAAACCTGAAAGCGTTGATTCACAGACAGAGAATGATAATCAGAAAGTCAGGAAAATATGTTTGCAAAATGATAAATTTACTTAATCCATAGCCCCTTTTATTTAGCCATCATTTGCAAGTGGTTATCATGTATCCAAATATGTGCTGAGATGACAAAGATGAATAAAGTGAGTTCTTGGTTCCGAAGTCCTTATTAGAGTTAAAGGAAGAGATAGGCCTATTTCAGAAATACTGTGGTGTATATATACTACATTGTGATAAAAATTGAAATGTATTCTGCAAAAGTAGAGCCAGAATATCCCTGTGTTGCATTTTATCTAGGGTTACATAGTGTTTCACCCTCAGAGGCAGGGCAAGTCTGAAAGAAATCTACCAAGAGCAAAAGGACATCTGTGCATCTTAAAATTTATATAAATGCCCCATACATCATGGCTGGTAGAATTGTAAAACTTTGAAAAATAGTTTGGCATTTCTTCAAAATTTTAAATACAGAGTGACCATGTAGCCCCGCAATTATCTTCATTATATACTCAAGAGAAATAAAAATACATGCATAGAAACAAAACTCTTATAGGGGGAATGTTCATAGCAGCATTCTTCATAATAGTCAATAAATGAAAACAACTCAGATGTCAATCAATTGATGATGCATGGGTAAATAAAACTAGTACGTCCATACAATAGAATGTTATCTGCTAATAAGAAGAAATGAAGTTTTGATATATACTACTACATGGATGAATATTTTAAAAAGCTAAGTCAAAGAAGCTAGTCACAAAAGATCTCATATTGTATAATTCCAATTACACTGAATATCTAGAGTAAGCAAGCCCATACAGAAAGAAAGTAAATTAGTGTTGCCAAGGATTTGAAGATGGGAGATGAGGAATGATTGCTAATAATGCACATTATTTAGGGGGAAAGGAATGATGAAAATATTCTAAATTTAGATAATGAAGATTGCACAATTCTATGAACGTGCTAAAAAATTCTGAAGTTTACATTTGAAAAAAGCTAATTTTATCTTGTATAAATTGTCTTAATACAATTTATCAAAAACTATAAGAAAAACTACATAAAATATTTAAAATGAAAGTGGAAGTCTAATATGTTCAACTTTATAGAATGTATATTTAAGTTTAATTAAATTCCTGTGCATCTTAAAATTTAAAAAGTGGAAAGTGGAAGTCTAATATGTTCAACTTTATAGAATGTATATTTAAGTTTAATTAAATTCCTGTTGGACTCATGGGAACTTATGCCATTATAAATGTAATCATTTCAAATCATTTTATAGAATACCTCTTCCATCATCCCCCCATTTTTTGGTTTGGTGCATACAAAAGTAAATTACTTCTTGCCCATATGCAGAAATTTGAAGTCTCCCTGGGGTAGAAATCACTTTTAAAGTGCCCTGCTGTTTCATTCATGGTGCTGTATTCTTAAAGGACACTGAAAAGAATGTGGTATTGTCTGATTGAAGGTTGTTTCCTTAGTAATAACTCCACAATATTCTAGTAATTTTAAAGTTTCATTTTACTGCCCTACATAAAACAATATGAAAAGCCTAAAATGCCACCAAAGTAAAAGACAAAAGCTCTTGAGATAAATATAATGGACAAGTTAAAAAACAAAACAAAAAAATCAGTCCATGCCGTTTTAAGCCCAGCACTATATAGATATTTTAGAATTAGATGTCCTTTAACAAGTGTGATGCTGATTGTCTAATGAGTCCATTTACTTTTAAGTACATAGAGAATTATATGGCTAAAAGTGTATTTCAAAAAGCAGTGAAGTAAATAATTTCAAAAAATAAGAAGTGCTTAGTTGTTTTCAAGTGCTGAATCCAAAGTGAGACTTTTATAAATGAGAATTCAATATTATATAGTCAATAAATGTACTTTTGCTTTAACCAAAGTTACTTGATTATGTTTTAATTCATCTCCTGCATATCAACTCTTTTCTATAGTGTATGTTTTTCTTTTGGTTATCATTTATTTTTGTTTTGTTGATTTTGTTCCAGGACATACATTATACAGTTCTTTCTAAATATCACACATTCAATAAATTTTTAAATAAAATTTCTATATTTATCCTCTATAGTTTAAATCTTGAGTGTCCCCCCAAGCCCCGTGTGATGCAGTCTTAGTCCTCAGCCCTTGGTACTGTGGGTTATGGAAAAATTTTTAAAAGGTGGGGCCTGGTGAAATTTAGGTCTCTGTGGCTTACCCTCAAAAAAGACATTGGCAATGAGGCCTTTTCCTTTCTCTCACTTTCATTTTCTAGCCACCATGCTTCTACCATGATGTCCTGCCTTGCCCCAGGCCCAGAAACCACAAAAACAATCCGAATCTCTGAAACTCTAAGCTAAACTAAACTTTTCCTTCTTATAAGTTGATTAACACAGGTTTGGTTTTTTGTCACAGTGACAGAATGCTAATATTACCATAAGCTGATCCTACTAGTATTTCTTCCAATATTTTTCCTACAATGCTAAGACATGAGAAAGGACCTCTGTTAAATAATTCAGATACTCAGTACTTACCTAAAATGTATCTCCTCACTTGTGAATGAAAAATATTTACCTTAAAGCCTTTGTCTCTATGAATTTCATGGCTTGGTCTAAATGACTGTGTGCAAGAATGAGAATGAATCACAAGACCAAAAGGGAATTAAAAAAAGAAAAGAAAAACAGATATTTCAAATTTTGTGCCAAAAAATGTTTAACACAAGTTACAAAATATTAAAGTAACTTAAAACACAAGGTGAAGGATGTGGAACAACAACCCCCAGGGAGAAAAGAGGAACATGGGTCTCAGGGAGAGGAGGAAAACAATGGGTTCTGGACTTTCACCATTTCCCAGAAACAATGGGCTTTGAACTTTCGCAGCTGTTCCCCTGACACATTCTGCTATGATTCAAGTCTAACTGAACCCTATAAAACTCTGACCCCTATTATAACCATTCACCATTTTCTCTCTTGAAAATGTGCCCCTCTGCTGCTTAATAAAACATCCTAGATCCCTTGAGGTCTGTCCCCATTTCACTTACTTTTGCTTTCACAAGGCAATATGAGACCATAAAATGTAAATTTTTGTATGTCATTATTAATGTTAAAATATGAAAGCCTGAAGCAAAAAAAAAAAAAAAAAAATGACACCTTTAAGGAACACTAGATGGTAAAAATAAAGTAGTTAACAGTGTATAATTTTTTGGACTAAACGACTTGGTAATTCCAGTTAAAACAGACTACCCATCTGCAGTCTTACTTACAATATCATAATATATAACTTCTTGCATGTTTGAGGGCATTCTGAAAGAATATTCCTATTGGGTTAGAAATTAGTGTTTAAAATGCAGCACAACTCATAGAATCAATAATAATACATATTTTTCACTGCATTTTAAGCACTATTCTAGGCATTTTATTTGCATCAACTTCTGAATATTCACAGTTAATATATGGTATTGTATTCTGATTATCTCATTTTACAAATGGAGTACAGGATGCACAGAGAATGTAAGTAACTTGCCCAATGGCTAATATGTGTTAATGTTTTATAAGGCAGAATTAATACTTGAACCTAATCATCTAGTGCTAAAATTTCAGTTAAGCACTAACATTGTACTTCCTATCTCACAATTCTATCATGAACATTGCCACATAAAATAACGTACAAAGCAGAGAACTTTCAGGATGTAAGTTCATAGAAATGATAAGTAACTATGGTATTCCTAGAAATGATATTACCAGTGTATTTTTCAGGTGTAAACTGCCTTAGGAAAATACTCTATTTACTATAAATGTATGAACATTTTTTTTAAACTGCAGATTCCTTTTGGTTGTTATTTTTTAATAAATTCACACAAATATTTTTAAACTTGAATGCTGGGGTTTAAAATCAGCTTTTGATTATATTCAAAACTAGTAGGTATGACATGCTTACTCTACATAACTCATACTAGTGATGGTAGAAAATTAGTGATACAAATTTAATTCACTCTTGGATGAGAGTAATTATTATACTCATAATACATAACATTTATTAAGTACACTTCAGTAAATTATTTTTACAAAACTGTAAATTCTAATTTGTCAAGAAGAAATATCATGCATTAGTTCCTTTGCCTATCAAATGGACATCTTTTATAAAATCTGGTGTGTTCTCTGTCTTTAGGGAAGAAAAATATGTGGATCATCATAGCATAGTGTATTTAGCTTTGGAGCACCTGGAACCTGAACTGACCACAACTGGGATGATTTAGAATGTCCATGTGGTGAATCTTTCATTGGTTTACTTACATAGGGAGAAAGGTGACCCTTGGGAAGGCAAAGTAGCAAAGTGGTTGGAATCTCCAGCTCTGGAAGCAATTGCTGATGTCTGAATCTTAGTTCCATCTTTTAGTAGTGGTATTGTCACTGGGAAATTTACTTCATGTTTTTGTATCTCACCTTATTCATCTGTAAGTTATTCATGTAAAATGTTTAGACAAGTGTCAGTACTTGCCAATATTAACCATTTATTATTATTACTATTATTGTAGGAATAAAGTCAAAACTCATATTTGTAAGAATAGGAAGATCTTGTCATAAGTGATTCTAGGGGTCAGCTGGGTGCCCAAACCCCTCTAATCCAAAGGTACAGATATTGTAACATTAGCATTAAATCCATGGCTGGTATCTTCCATGTTGTCAGGCCATTTTCAAAGTTTTAACATAATCAATTTCTGTTATGGCAAGAAGAAACATTGGCGTTTGGGTCCAATGCCATGATAATGACAGATGTCCAATGACCCACTTGATAATTGAAGAAGCTGTGTAGATCTGAACTAAATAATAATTAATATGTGGCCATAGAAGGCAAATTATAAAAAAATATATAATAATAATGTAATTTGAAATGTCTGTGATGGCAATGAGTTCCATAATCTGATTTTATAATTAATATTTGCATTTCCATTTAATTTTGTATTCAGTACCACATTTATTATTGATTTTAAAAACATGGAACATAGTTACTTAGTGAATCCATTAGTAATTTCTGAGAATTCCTCCATTTAAGCTAGAGAAAGCAAAGTTCTCTTATACAATATTAGTACACAGAACAAATCAGGAAGTTCTGGTGGTTCATCCTTCATTGCTTTTTTCCATTATTTTATTATTCCACATTCTTATATTTGCATTTAAAGAGCAGAATCAGACAAATGTAAAGCATTTATCACATAAGGAGTATGAACACAATGAAGCTGTAATTGATGAAATTAATAGATATATAGAATTGAGTACAGCACAATGATTTTATGATTGTAAAGGTCAGCTACATAAACAAGTTTCTGTCCTATTTTGACGAACTGGTCAATCCAGGGCACCAACATCTAACTTCTCGTGGTCTGAATTATTGTTTACCATATTGTCAATATATTTTTTAATTTGGTAATATTGAGATTTTTAAAAATCAATAAATGGAAACAATAGGCATTGTTAATTACTTTGTGCATAAGAAAGTCTTTAAAAATCGTTTCTCTAGTTGCACAGTATTTAACATTTAATGACATACAAACACACACATATGTAGACAGAGAGAGAGAATTTATCAATGAATAAAATTTCACTATATACCTTTAATTTTTAAAAGTATTTGGGAACAGCAGGAAGGTTCAAGTTACTTTCTCCATGACCAGTGACATTATTTTTAGCTTTCTGCTTATTTGGATGTTTGTACATATACATATTACAATGCACTAGCTTAAAACAACCAAAATAACAGTCAATAACATTAGTTTTAATTTTGGACTGGCAGGAAAAATATAGTATAGAAGGCAACATTTTTTATTACTTTTCTCTTAAATAGTTACTTTATTTCATTATCACACTATCCTGAAAATAAAATTGCTCCCAACCTATCTTTGATAAAATTTTCAGTTAAAATAATTCAACTACATTTTGGTATTTCCTAAATAAGTTTCTGTGTGAAATAAAATTTCTGTCAGGTACAATCCAATTTAAAAGTTCTTACAGTATGTAATGTAAAGTTAGTATGAACAAAAAAGTCTGTATTTATAAGTTGAAATTTGTTTATGAATCATTAACAATTCAAAACGTTTATGAGTGGCTGTTGACAAGAATGTCCTTCTAACTCTTGCTGTATGACTATCTTTTGATATTTTATTCATTTTTCAAGATCCATTTTTATTTCACCATTTATAAATAAATGTTACATTTTATATCACTGGTTCTCACCTATTATAATCTTTCTTTCATATGCATGTCCAGCTTCCCCAATATAACATCATGCCCATTATAAGATTTAGTATTTATTTTATCAAAAATAAACATTTGAGCAGTGTTTGGCACATGGTAGATGTTTAATAAATTCATGTTGAATTAACCTAATTAAGTAAATTATAAATACACAACGAAACTTACTATGTTTGCTAAGACATAAATAGGTCCTCTTATGAAATTTTAGGGGCTACAAGGTCAACCTTTGGAAAATTCCAAATTAGTTTTTTATTAAATATTTCCTGAGCAGAATGCTTTGTAGGATATTTCTAGAAATACAATCCACTAAAATGTTTCCAATCTGAATGTTAGAAATGTAACATAAGCAAAAACCTCCCTGCATCTTGGGCTTACAGGACTGTCAAATAGAAATGCATCTATGCTATGAGCTCCATTCTTTTCTATGGTTATCTCTATCACCTTTTTGCATCACTAGTATTTCTAAATGAGTGACACATTTATTTTAAATTGGATGTTTATGCTTAAAGAAAATGCAAAAAGTTAGAGCACTAAGGCGATTAGAGATTTGCCGAGGTTTGTATATTTAAGTCCTCAAGACATTTTCAGTGTCTGATTCACGTTCATCAGGTACAAGTAAATGTTGTTAAGTATCTTTGAGAAGCAGCAAAAGTGTAACAGTTGTCCATTTTATGCTTCTCTACCACTGGGACTTATTTTTTAAAAGGACATGTTTCTTTCTCTTTCTGTCTTCTTTCTCCTCCTAATTGCTCCCCTTTCTTAATCTCAGGGGAAACAGAATGACCCGTCTTCTCCATCCTAGGCAGAGTTATCTATCCTTGAGCACACACCTGCCACGGGAACCAAGTAATTCAGACTTGGGGATGGCACCAGAAGATCTCAGAAATGACTGTCTCCCAAATTAACAAGTGAATTACAACTCCAACAGAGGACTCATGGAATGTAGCCTTTGAATCACCTCTTTAAACCCTCCCTGATCCCCAACGGGCAGAATCACAGCCTCTGGAACAGGAGTCCCCTGTTCTTCTCCTTTGCTAGCAAGCCAATACAACCTCTTTTTCCTTCTTCCCAAAACCTTGTTTTTGTGATTGGATTGGTACCCCGGACAAGGCAACAACTGAAATGGTAACAAAAGCAACAACTGAAATTTCTTCGTGCTTCTAAGACTTCTAGACATTCAGATTCTTCTCTCATAGAGGCCCTCTCCATCTTTCCAACATACAGTTTTCCCTCAGTCTTGTCTTTCTATTTGGTTCTCATTTTATAGTGCTGTTTCTCCACACGGGTTTTCACTGATGTGTGTCCCATAGATTTTCCACAAGCTTAACATTCTCCCCTTTCTTTGAAGCTCTATTAAGTATCTTTCAATTGAAGCAACTGCTTAATTTGTTAACTGTAGGCATTATCACCCAATATCTCTTCAAGGCCTCTTACTTTATTTATGGCCTTATTTTTGCCATTTCCCACCTGAGCCTATGCTGCTTTTACTTGCTCCTTTAGGAAAACAGACTCTCTCAGAAGTACATAGCCATTGTATTCTTTCAGCCTGGAATGCTCTCTCCTCTTCAATGTCATCTTCTTAGAGGGACATCCCTTTTCATCTACTCTAAAGTAGGTTCTGCACCCTTTTGCAGTTACTATTTCTCTGCATCCTCTCATGCTTTAGGAAAAATTTCTTCTGATGTTTTTTTCCTCGATTCAGCATTACTTTTTTTGTTTCATCCTAACTATTGAAACAATTGCTGATCTGGGTTTCCTACCTTCAATCTTATACTTAATTCATTTTATATCTAGAATATCACTCATCTCAAAGTCTTGTTTGGTCATTTGATTTTCTTATTCCCTCATCAACATTTCATAAATCCCCCAAGCACAGAGGATAAAGTAAAAAAGTGTTTAGTCCTTGCTATGCACAAATGTGTCCCCCCAGGATTTATGTGTTGAAACCATACCCCCAATTTTGTGAGATTTGGGGGTGAGGCCTTTGGGAGGTCAGTAGGGTTATATTAAGCTGTGAGGGTGAGGACCCCATGATAGAATTAATGCCCTAATAAAAAAGGGAGACAAAAGATCTCCCTCACTCTCTGCCTTGTAAAGATACAACAGAAAGCAAACTGTCACCAGACACAGAGTCTGCCAATGCCTTGAACTTTGACTTCCCAGCCTCTGAACCTATGAGGTACACTGGAGGGATGGGGGCAAGAGGATGAGACATGTGGAAGAGAAATACTGCAATGACATTCACAATTCTTGAGACATTTTGCTATAAAGGAAATGAGAGAAATTCAGTGGGGCATAACTAGAGGTATAGTTGGAGAGATGAAGTCACAAGGGTTTTGGTATATATATATATATATATATATATATATATATATATATATACATATATATATGTATTTATACACACATATATATAGATACACACACACATATATATATATATTATTAACACTATGAAAACAATGGCATTGTAAACATCAATGGAAAAGACACAATTGAAATGAGGGAAATTAATCAAAGAGAGATGGGGGGAGAATTTCTGAAACTGTCTTTGAGTAGCTGAGATGGGAGCAGAGGAAGGGCTTGACCTTGGCCAATAGCTAAGGGCAGTTTTTCCAGGGTCACAAGTGAGAATATAGAAGGAACCTAAAGAGGTAAGATGCAGATAGGTAGGGAGATGTGACTTTTGAAGCTTTTGTGTTCTCAAAGAAAGAAGCAGACTCAACAACTGAGAATCAAAATGGAGAAGGTGGGTGTTGGAAATATGACAAAAAGTGAATCTGTAAAAGTGTTGTTTAGGTGTCTGTTCTAAAAAGGCGTTACCTCAATTATCCCCTAAAAGAAATTGAGGGGATGTATCTCCTCATACATCTTTAAATTAATATCTAAAACTTGTTATACTTTTTAACTGAACACAAAATATGCAATTTTTGATATATTATAAATTTTGGCATACTAAAATGAAACAATATTATTTTAAATACATCAAATGGAATTGTAACGTCTTAGCAGTTTTATACTCACCATTATTCACTAAAAGCAATAATATAAATTCCTTAAGATAGAGAATTTGCATTTTTTTTCTGCCTAAATTTGTTTCCATTTTACTTCTTATATCATGGAATGCATTTTTAAACTTAAAGTCACTTATTGGTCACTGAACATATTTCTCTGCAATAAATATATTTAAAGAACTTGGTTTTAAAATGTGTAATATCATGAGTTCCACTTACAATTTTTATCTCTGAATTCTCAAAAATTATTTATTGAAATTGATAAAAATAATATATATTTATTAAAATTTTTGATGTTTAATTATGAAACAGAAAGTAAATTTTATTGGCAATGCATAATATAATGAAGAAGATAAAGAGGAATGTTGCAACTTGCTTAAAGGATACTTCATATATGACAGTGCTGCATTTTGTCTTACAGTTTGGAGATTTGGTAGCCTTTTTAACAGAATAATGCACCATGCAATAATTTGGGATGAATGAAAGTAATGCATCTCAACCATACCTCCCTCTCTCTCTCTCTCTCTCTCTCTTCCCTTTCTCCCTCCATCCATTCCTACCATCCTTCTTACACTCCCTTCATCCTTCTTTCTTTTTCTTCCCTTCCTTTCCTCCTTCCTTCCTTTCCTTGTTTTTTTCCTTCCTCTCTTTCTTTTTCTTTTTATATACAGAAAGACATGTACCTTTAAATTAAATAGGAGAAAAGGAACCAGCTTGTTTCTCCAGTAGGTAAATCAGTTTTAGAAAAAGGAGCTCATGGAAGTTTTAAATTATTCAAAAGCAATATGTGATCCTTGATTGAATTAGGGACAGAATTTGTAAAAAGTTTTATCTTTTCCAAAAATTTTGATAAAGAACTTGTGAAAATTTAAGATGGACTAAATGTTAAATAACACTTTTATCATGTGAAATTTCTTGAGTATGATAATAATACTATAGAACTCTGGAAGAAAGTCTTCACAGATACAAGAACAGGTTGAAGTTTTCAAGGTAGTACATCAATGTTATCTGCAACTTACTTTCATGTGTTAAAGAAAAACATGTCCAAGGAAGAAATAGATGAAACAAATGTGGCCAAACAATCACAGCATTGTTTTTTGTGAGTGAAAGATTAATAACAATGAAGACTTCATACATTATCAGCTTTAATACATGCCCAGGATCACAGTCCTGTGTTTCTGGCCTCCAACCCTCTGGGACAAAATGGGACAATTCAACATGCAGTGATAAAATAGAAGAGAGATTCTGAGGACATGCATCCTATGGGAAGTTGGTGGTGCTATGTTTACATGAGTAAGACCAGAAGGATATTTTAATATGATGGAAAGGAGGCTTGCTTTGAAGAATAAATATACATAGGGGGCACTTGGGTATCTTCTGCTGCATAGAATAGTTTGCTCTTCTTGACTATGACATGGCCCAGAGCACACACAGCAGACTTGGTAGACTTTATGATGGCACTAGCCCAATTGAAGCTCCTCCTTCCTGGAGAAGGAGGTTACAGATATTTGTTTCATAAAGTCAACTCTCAGTAATAAAAATATTGGTTGTAATTAAAATTTCCAAATCATAAAGGTCAAAATATATGTTGGAACACTTGCTTAGCTCCTCATGCATATGAGCTGTTTGGCAGCAGTTCCACTTCCCTAAAGATAACCAAAAGCCTTATTCACCCACGACGGTTGTGGCTACAGAAATAATCCTCTTATAAATTGTTATTTGTGATAAATAAAATGAGAACAGAAGTGATTGCACCAAGATCACATTTTCAGGTCATTGCATGATTATTTTTGGCTCAATAATATTGAAAATTATGGATTAAAAAAATGAGATGCGTTTGAATTCCTAAGTAAGACTAGTGACTGCATTTCTTTTCTTCTAAAGATATGCATACATTAATCTTCTTTGTATTAATTTTCTCTTCATTAGGACCCAGTTTCCTTATGTACTCTTGGCATAGGATTTATGTAAAACATAGTAGGCGTGAACGATAAAAAGGGTTTCCTTTCATTTCCTGTGTTATTCTGCATCTGAAATTTCCATACCACATAGGCCTTTCTTGATTCTCTGTAAAATAAACTGAAGTTCTAGTTCTAAAGCATTTCTACCACCTTCCATGGGCAGTGTACAGTTTCCTTTTACATAGATTTTTCCCCAGAGTTTCCATTACATTGTTTTGAAAAAGAGAAAGATAAAGAAAAATGCACACTATCCCAACTGAAGATAAAAAACAAAAACCCTCTGGCTGCTGTTCTCACAAATTTAGAGTTGGCATGGCTCAAGAGAGCTAGCTGCGGTATGTGTCAACAGAGTGTTTTTCTTATATTTAGTTTGAAATAATTTTAGATATATGGAAGAGATGCAAAGATAGTACAGAGAGTTTTATATACATTTCATCCAGCTTCACCCACTGTTAGCATCTTACATAATCACAGGACATGTATCAAAGAAAATAACGCTGGTGAAAATCCTTAACTAAAGTGCAAACTCCCTTCAGATTTCTAAGTTCTAATATTCATATTCTGCCCCAGGATCCAAAGATGTCACATTGTATTTCATCATGTCTTCTTTGTTTCATCTTATCTAAGAAAATTTCTCAAACTTTTCCTCATATTTAAGGATTCTGACATCTCCCAAAAGTCCTGGTCCCATATTTTGTAGACTGTCTCTCAATTTTCTTTTTTCCTGATATTTTCTTAGGATTACATTTGACATTATAAATTTTGTGGAAGAATACCACAGAGATGTGGCCTTTTTATTGCCTCCTCTCGGGGAGTACAGTTATAGAGATTTAAAGATGTGTGTTTCCTTTTGGGCAAGCACAGCAAAGCAATGCATTGTATATCACAAGATGGATGAAAACTGATTTTGTTATGATAGCCTGTCTCTCTTGGCACTTTTGGCCCGCTGGCCTTAGGCCATTACTATAACCTAGTATGTAGGGCTCTACAAGAGTGTCAGTACTTCTGCCATGTTAATCTTTGCAGACTCTGCCTCCCCTGCAGAGAACTCTGTGAGTATTTTCTGCCAGGACTTACATCCTGCCTCTGCACCGTGCTCCTGTAAGACCTCTTTGAAGGGTATACCATTCCACATCTGCTTCCCATCTTCCATCATCAACTGCTAAAAAACTAGAGGGGGTTCCCAACCGGGTTTTTTGTTGTTGTTGTTGTTGTTCCTGCTAAGAAAATTGCAATAATCTTCAAAAAGGACTATTATCTCTCATTCTCTTTTTCTCTTTTAACTATATCATAGCAGAGAGGCATAGTCAAAAGCAATGTCTTAAGGGAGTTGACACTCTTTCCTCAATTAACTCTCACCTTGGATGTTCAGCTAACAATAATTATGTTGTTGAAGACAAGGAAAAGGAGAAGGGGAGAAGCCACCATTTATGATGGAATAGGCTAGCTTTGTGCTTCCATCAGATCCCATTTAAATCTGAGAAGCCTGTAAGGTAAGTATCATTTTCTCTTTTTCACAGATGGAGAAAATGAAGTTCAGTGTGACCAAAACAAAACAAAACAAAACAAAACAAAACAAAACAAAACAAAACAAAAAAAACATCTTCCAGGTAGTAAGGGGGAAAACCAAAGGTCATGGTCTTTTTTTCTCTCTCCCTCCCTTGGAGGTGTAATTCACATACATTCTTTAAGTCTGAACTTAAAAGACAGACATCTCCTTATTATCACCAAACCTAATCCTGGTTGTGATACCATCCCTCTGGAGGATAGATGTTCCAGTAATTGTCCTGAGATTATTTGTGATGGTTAGTAATGTGCCTTCTGAAAGGCAGAAAACAATGTGAACAATACCATCCATAGCATGTGTGAATTCTATAAAGTTCTCTGACTATCCTATTCATCTGAACAATACTGAATAGATTGGACCTGTTGGAAGCTGAGAAGGTTTTTGTCTCCCTCAAAGAGTTTTGTGCTGCCCCTTTAATACCAGTCCTACTCCAATTTGAATGAGAAGCCACAGATCACAGAATCCTAAAGTATAAGCAAAAAATAGGTTTTCCTTTGCTTTTGATAACTCCCTGAGGCACACTAAACAATGACTAAGTATCCCTTGTAGGAATGTGGCAAAATGAAAAACTGAACACAAAGATTCTTAACTTTAACACTATTTGTCCACAAAGGTTTTGAACTTACAAAACAAATTCTTTCATGCACCAGGATTCAGAATTTCTTATTAAAAATGAAAGTTCGGCTGACGAGGTAACTCTGATAGATGCATGAGCATCTTAGCCTCTCTTAGGAACTTCTTTTACTTTTCTTTCTTTCTTTCTTTCTTTCTTTCTTTCTTTCTTTCTTTCTTTCTTTCTTTCTTTCTTTCTTCCTTTTTTTTTTCATGTGATATTCTAAGTCTGGGTGTCTGATGATTCTCCATACTTAAGCACTTGTTTGATTTTAAATCTAAAATACTATACTTTAAGTCTCTGCACTACTATTTACCTTTCTTTCCAGGAACCCTTCAGCTAAAGAGCATGATCCTCCTGCATTGAATAATTCAGCCAACTCAACTCCGACTAGTCCTTCAAAGCAGGGAGCCAGGTATTGTGTCATTAGTGCCATTCACACATATTCCACCTCTTTTTTTCTTTCCAGCACATTTCCAATATGCACTTCTCTTCCTCTTTTAAGTGCAGCCATACTGAAATCCTGGTGCTTCCTTTTGGTAGTTATGGAACACAAACAAATTAATTCATGTCCCTGAATCTAAGTTTTCTCCACTGTCAAGTGAGAAAAACATACTTCAGAGGGTTGTTGTAAAGGTTAAGTAAGTATATAAGATACCTAGACAAGATACTTGCAGGAATTTTGAATATTACTTTTCTTTCCTCATGACTGCAAACAGAATCAACCTTTACCTTTTTCTACACTCATGGCATATTTCTAACAGGCAGCTTTAGTGAACACATATGTACATTGTGTTCACTAAACACAGTCATCTGTACAACAGATGATCCTTGCAAATTGCTTTTTCCTACCATAGTGAGAAAAAGGCTATAAAGGTTTGCATTTCCAGTTTTAGCACAGTTCCAGGACATAGTATAATGTAGTAAATGTATATGAAATGATAGACAATGAATGAATGAACAGGAACTAAACGTGGAAATTTGTTGTCTTTGTTCAAAACACAGATTATTTGTTCCCTCATTTATGATATCTTTCTTGTTTACCCTAGATGCCTTCAGTACTTTCTTCTTTGCAATTTCATTGAGCCTTCTATGTATCTACCAGTCATGTGTCATAATCTCTATCATTTATCTATATTTTACAAAATAGAGAGATTATAAAAGAGATAATTTTGTGATATTTGGAGTATGCTATCCAAAACTCTTAAACTAAGACTGCAAAAACAGCAACAGAGCATCGATTGCAATTAACTGAGGCACTACTTGACTCTCTACTAAGCAGAATATATATATAATTATTTCATTTAGTCTTCCAAGAGTCCTATGAAACATATTGTAATTGCCACTTAAGCACAAGAAAAGTGAGATTTACAAAGGTTAAGTGGCTTCCTCAATGTTACAAAGCTAGTACAAATCAGAACTGGAATTCTAGTTTCTCTGGCCCAAACCCTGACTTTACTATACACTGCAGTATGTATCCTGTCTATCCTATGGGTGCCTGTACCACAATATCCCCAGCCTCCATGAACAGAAAGGACACCAGGAGCATAAATTTTGTTGAAATAAATAACTTCCATGATATTTTTATAAAATTTAGTTTACATGTATCTTTTACCTAAAATGCTAGCCCCTTCAGTTTGGAGAGCTTCTGGAACAAAGTGCATACATTCCATGCACAATACCTCTGGGTGCATAGCATCTATCATCTCAACATGCTAACAATGTGTTTCATTGGTACATAATAGAAATAGAAATTCATATGTTGAAAAACTGTAACAAATTATTTTTTTAAAAAATACAAATTACTGCCATCAAATTTTGCTTCACTTTGGTATTATAGCATGTGAAAAAGCATTTATCTCAGAGACACAGAGTTTTGGTATGAAAAAGGCATTCGTTCATTTGTGCTAATTTATGTTTCCCTCTCCATCTGCTCTGTGAAACTTTTCTTTGAACCACAAGTCTTCTGAATTTGATCTGTTAATTTGACCCTGATTTCTTAAACTGCTGCTTCTGTTTGTAAATAGACTTGACTCTTCTGCTTCTGAACTCTGCTCCTCATAATCAGATTAATTCAGATAAAGCTGCTTCAGAGAAGAGGTCAAAATCATTGCCAATAATAGCAGTTGCCCTACTTCAAGCTGTTCTCAACATAGCAGCCAGAGATCCCATCCATACCAAAAGCAGATTAGCCCTGCTGCTGCCCCTTTTGCTCACAATACTCCCTGGCTCCGGTGGCTTCTGACCTCACTGACGATAAAAGCCAAAGAGACGTTTTTGTCAGCAATATTGTACCCTGTTTGCACTCCCCTCTTTTGGTTCCATCACTTATTTTTGTCCTAGTCCATTCATTTGTCGCTGCATTATTCTCTGCTCATATCTGGAATATTTCTGCTTTTGTATCTGCTCTTTCCTTGCTTTTCCCTATAGTGGCTCTCTCAACTCAGTCAAGTCTTTACTCAAATGCTCCCTCACATGGAGGCATTCTCTGACCTCCTTATTTTAGTGTCCCACACGCCTCTTGGCTTATTTTTTGACCATCAGGACATTTATCTCTAACATATTGTATATTAGCTTAAACTGTTTTGTTTATTTTGTATTTTCCCTGAACACCATACAAGCTCCACATTACACACAAATTTCTCTACCTTGAACATTGCTGTATTTCTAGAACATAGACAGTACCTGGCAGGGGCACCTGATAGGTTCTCAAAACACATTTATCCAATGACTAGATAAACAAATGAACAGACACATTATTATCAACTCTTGCAAACATTTGATTCATGAATAATTGTTACTAAATAACACTAATAAACTTAAAATGCTATAATTATTCAGATTTTACTATATTTTTATTATTTTGGTTAGAAATTTATCTTTAATATTTTATTTTTAAATGAAGAAATTTACAATATGCTATATAAATATATAAAATATATAAATAATGTCAGGTTCTTTTCAAGGTGTCTGTTAGCTTTAAATATATGTAGTGCCATCAATGATGCTGTTGCAAATTTGCTACTAAGACAGATTAAAGAACAAGAGACAAAAGCCAAGAATGCATAGAGCTAGACACACTAATGTAGTTTTGAAGAGAAATGTCCCTGAGCCCTGGAATTGAGCAGAGGTATATTAGTCACTTTTTCATTGCTGTAAATAAAATACCAAACAAAAACAACTCAGAGGAGGAAAGTTTATTTGGGGTTCAAAGTGTCAGAGGTCTTAGTCCATGGTTGGCTGACCCCATTGCTTTGGGCCTGAGGAGAGGTGAAACATCATGGTGCAAGTGTTAGATAGGAGTTCAGGGATGCCACAATGGTGGAGGCTGAGTACAAGAAAGATGCTGCTGGGGCTGGGGCTATGGCTCAGTGGTAGAGCACTGGTCTCTCACGTGTGAGGCCCTGGGTTTGATCCTCAGCACCACATACATAAAATAAAGGTATTGTGTCTACCTACAACTAAATAAAATATTTAAAAAAATTAAAAAAAGAAAGATTCTACTACTATAAGCCAAGATAGGAAGAGAAATCATGTCCCTGTTCATGATAAATCCCATTACTATGACAACTCCCATGCTGAGGACTTGTCACCATGACAACTACCAACATAGGTTCTGTATTTAAAATGCCAACGGGGGTAATGTGGGCAATACTCTAATTAGGTTTTCTAAAATAACCAATGGGAGAAAACTGGACAATATTCTAATCAGGTATCATAAGGTAACCATTAGGAGTCAATGGGGTAAGATTTTCAATCTGGTCCATATAGGAAAGAGTATACCTCACAGCTTAGCATATAAGATACTAATTTCCAGACATTGGGGCCTTGAACCTCTTTTTTATGCTCAACCCACTTCACTCTACCTTACAGAGTGCTATTCTCACCTCCACTTTCAATACATCTGTACATTGCCTTTTATTTTTTTTTTTTACATTGGAACTGTTCCTTTTTTTAATTTATTTTTTATTCAAAGTTGTTGTATTTATAATATTAGTATGCATTATAATTCATAGTAAACATATAGAGCATCTTTTTACAAAACACTGTATACAATGTATATTCGTTCCATTCAAACTTCAATCATGCATTTAGGATAAAGACATCCATCTTATTCAACCACCTTTTCTTTTTTTCCCTCACAGTGGTATACATTGCCTTTTATTTGTGTGTAGCTTGCTCAATTCTTTGTTCCAGATACCAAGGCCCTAGACCCTAACTGGAAACCCCCACGATAAGGTCTCAGTCCATAGTTGGCTAATCCCATTGCTCTGAACCTGAAGTGAGATAGAACATCATGGTACAAGGGTGTGGCAAAGGAAAGCTGTTCAGCTTATGGTAAAACAGAGAGAGAAAAAGGGGCCATAGACAGAGTCCACGTGATAGCCCCAGTGACCTTCTTCTTCCAGCCATGTCCCACCTGCCTAAATTTAACCACTGAATAGTCCATTCAAATTATTAATCCATTATTATGGTTTAGCTATTAGGTTTTCCTCAAAATCTCATGTATAAGATAATGCAAGGCAAGTTTAGAGGTGAAATGATTGGGTGATGAGAGTTTTAACTTAATCAGTGAATTAATCCCTGATAGGAATGAATTGGGTGACAGAGTAAGGTTGGAGGAAGTGGGTCCCTTGGGGCATGCCTTTGGGTTTACATTTGTCCTTGTTGAGTGACATTTGCCTTCTCTCTCTCTGCTTCCTGGTGCAATGTTCTGAGCTGCTTTCCTCTGCCACGCTCTTCCTTGCTGATGTCCTGCCTCACTCAGACCCTGAGGAATGTATTAGGCCATCTATGGACTGAGACCTCTAAAACTTGAGTCCCCAAATAAACTGTTCCTCCTCTAAAATTGTTCTTGTCAGGTCTTTTGGTCACATAACAAAAAAAGCTGACTAAACCATCCATCAAATTGATTAATTCACTGATAACTGATCAATTATCAGTGATAAATTGATCAATTCACTTCTGAATATTGCTACATTACCTAACAAATGAACTCTTTGGGGGACATTTTTTGATACAAACCAAAGGAAGTTACATAATAAGAACATTTTCTCTCTGGGGAAAAAATGTATACACATTTTTGTAACACTTTCTTATTTTCCAGTGGAATGACATATTTTCATGGAAACCTTGACCTAACCTGATATATAATGTTAAGAAAATAGATTAAATGTCCTTCTCTCATTATGGGAAAATCAGATTATAGCCCAATGCAAGCATTCCTTCACTGATAATTTTAATATTAACCCTGAAAGAACCAAGTAAGTGACTGTAATTATCTGCCCCACAATTACTTTACAAGAAAATTTACCAGCAAATGCTGCCTACATAAAAATGAGGTGGAAATGCTAAGTTACTATTTTAGAGTAAGTAAGCTTTTTCCATAAAATAATGGCACATAGCAATTGATAATACATTAGGAAAGAAAACGCTGGAGCAATGGTTAAATGATTCGCTCAATTCTTACTTTGTATTAAAATTTCTTGGGAATGTTTGGAAATATGAGTTTCTGGTACTTGAAGTCCACACCCTTCCACTTCCAAAGAGATTCTCATTTATATGGTCTTGGCATGTCCAAGTTACTTCCATGTTTTGATACATCCCTTAAAATTTTTTGATCTGTAACTAATTTTCTGAAAAATGCACTGTGGGAAAAAATGTATATAGACTTTCTGCATAACAGTCTTCAATGATTGATTCATCCATCATAAATTATATCATGTACTCAATATATGCTAAGAACTGTCCTGGGGGAATAAGTTCATGGGGTTTATAGTTTAGTTGAGAAAAGTTAATCAGAAAAGTAGAAAATATTAATCAGATATTAACATACACCAGTGCTATATTCATGCCAATTAAGCACCAATGACCATTTCTTTCCTTTTCATCCTCACAGGGAATCTGAAATCAAGTTAATCTAAATTTGTTTTGCATTATTTATCTAAATGACACCTAAGATCTAGTAAAACTGCGACTATCTAAGTAGCCTCACACAACTCATACTGTCCTACTTCTCCCTGTTCTTACAGTGTCTCATCTAGGAGAGTGTGTAGGCGTCATCAAAAGCTCTTTGTATGGAAATATTGGGAGGCTATAGAGAGGGAAATTTTACTTCTAGACTAAGAAGTGTTTCAAACACTTGAAACCCTGTGTGTGAAGTCTTATCTCTAAACATTCTCACTTCACATAACCAAGAATTCTGATTAATCCTTTTACTCTTTCTCTCTCTCTCCCAATGCTATTGGCCTGGTTCAGACCAATTCTTCTGAGGAGAACTGTACTATTATAGACTTCTAACCATTTTCCTTCCCTTTAGATTCTTCACCATCTAAACAGTCCTTTATAGTTTTAAGAAACAGCTCTGGAACCCATATCTGCTCATCATATTGTGAAAAAAAAAAAAAAAAAAAAAAAAATAATGAGACAAATTCCCATTTTCTACATGAACAAGACCAAGTGGTTGGTTGAGTATGATACACATTCATCTCTAAACCTGACTCTGGTCAAATTCTCCAGTGCCTCAGTTGGCCCCATTTAGATACATGGGATACTCTCTCTTAACATTTTGTTAATTAGAATAATAAATGGGTATGTATACAAAAAGATGGAAACAGGTTAGGCATTTATTGAATTTTTAGAGCCTTATAGGTAAAATATGAATTGAAAGCATCATCTTTGTACAGCACTTCCCTGGGTCTCTGATGAACTTGGTAGATTGTTGATTTTTCCTTACTTATCCATATTACATTTTTAGTTGACCTGAAAGCCTAAATAGTCATGCAAATGCCTATTCATAAACAACAACAAAAAAAAGTGTTTTATGCAGAATCTGCAATGTATGAAAAACTGGGGCAGACTACTAAGTAATGCTTAGTCCCCAAACTCATTAAAAATAAAATTTTGAGGGTTGTTGAAGCTTATGAAAAACATACAGAGAAGGCAGTTAGAGAAAAATAACATATTTAAAGTAAGATGATTAAAGTATTGCAGCTTGGAGGGAGATTATTTTTTGTTGAGTAAACTTTTATGTGCAATTCATAAAAATAATTTAATTATAAGCAAATTATATAAAATTTAGGTATTTTCCAAGTATTTAAAAGTCTTAATCAAGGTAGAATCCCCTTTCTCATAAATTCTTGAAAACTTCATCAGTGGACTATGGAAATAAAAGGGGAGAAAGAGTAAAACACCTCAAAAGAGGCTCAACTGACCATCATGAGGGTAGTGGTGGAGTAGCTGCTTATATTTCATTTTTGTAAAAAAATGGAAATTTTTGGCCAAAACGGGAATCTACCATTTCCGTTTCTTTCAACCACATGCTTTCTCCACAATGATTTTTAGCTGGTGTCTACTGAACTTTGGCTCTGTATGCACATGGTTTTGATCTATACCCAGCTCTAGTGCTGGCCTGAGGTTGGTACTCATTTTCTGGCATTTGGCAACAGGCTTGCCAATAACATTTGGAGAGCCCACAACAGGAATACAAATGGGAGTTCAATTCTGTCTCTCTTATCTCCCCCAATCCCACCACCAACTTTGCTCCACACCACGAGCAGCCTCAGATACATGTGTACAAACACACCTTGGCTCACATGTAGAAGTCCCTCAATAAACAGTCTTTCTTTGGCTATATGGTCTTAGGGATGTTTATGTCCAAAGTAAAATCTGTATTCCAAGGAGCTAGCCTATTCAGGCCTCAGAAGCAATATTAGCTCATTGATAGAGTTAGGGATTTTCACGTTCTTGGTACACAGAGATACTCTAGAAGCAGTATGGGAGGCCTAATCAAACAAATCCAAAATCAACTAAATTTATTTTTAATATCTTCTTGGCCTCAGGAATATCTGTTCTGGTGGGCAGGAATGAAATCAAAGGAGGACCAGGGCTGTGCTCACTGAGCACAGAGCCCAGGACACGGCTGCCTTGAGGTTCTCAGATTCCCAGTGTAGAGTAAAGGTAGAGTATCAAAAGCCATTCTGCATGTACCATCATCATAAAAGTATTTCCAAGCTGGGGGAAAGGAAAAAGGCAGAGGAGGCTAGACATCATCTGCAGTTTTACACTGGGCTTATAAAATAATCTATATAGTCACTTTTCAATAAGAGAGTATATAAAGTGTTACAACTTTTATTCTTTCCTCATGCATATCCTTGTTTTAGGAAACTTTATTCTTTCTCGTCTGCCTGAAAATTTTCTAAATTTTCTTTAAAAACCCAGGTAAAATGCCTACTCTGAATTGAACTTTCTTTAGTCCACCATCAGCTGAACTAACAAGGTTAGACAGCACTTGGCATATCATTCTTAGTATTGCCACATAGCATTACATTTAGTTATGCTTAATTCACTAAAACATGACTTCACTAAGCACATGAGCTACCGCTCATTCTTTCTTTACCTCAAACCAAATACAGTGTTTGATATATACTACAGATGCAACTTTTGTCTGATGGATTGAATTAAACCTTTGTCATTTATATTGGGATTTTCATTCCTTGTGTTCATCTCTGTCTTGAAATTAATTTTTATCAAGGTCTTTTGTGGAAAATGTGGCAGTATATCCTAGGTATTATACTACCAGGATGGTCTATAGTGGATATATTATTTCATGGATCCAGATCATCATTTGATAACTTTTAATAATTTTTTGTTGGGTCAAATCATAAATAATATAGGATTTTCTGGCTATAAACCCTCTCACCACTCCACACTCCTGTTGTGACACAAAATTAGCCTGGATAAGATAAATGTAAACAAATGGGTATGGTTGTGTTTCAGTAATACTTTATTTGTAAAAATAGATGGCAGGGCAGATGTGCTCATGATCTATACTGGCCTTTATCAAATAGTCACACAGGAAAATAAGCCCAATGCCTTAAGACATCCATGTATGTATTGAATTACCTTTTCTCTTATGCATCTAGAACTGTGATAGTTATACTCCATCTTAGGACAACTGAGGAAATAGCTACTCAGTTTTCTTGTTTCTGTGGTTCAGATGAGCAACCCTAGCTTTCCATTCATGGATATACCTAAAACTATATCACAGTTTTATTACATATTGTTATTGGTTTGTATTTATTTATTTTTTCAAATATCCCCTTGGGTCTTATTTGCTTGAGTTGATTTATTATATCAAAATGAAAAACTTCACATGTATTATTTTAAAATATCCTCTTTGAGACTTTATCAAGAAAACTTACATTTTTTACATAGTTTGCAAAGTAGTATTTCCTCTATTTATATGTTCATACTAATAAGATCCAGACTAAAATTCTTATTAAAATGTCTGGAGAACATTCTTTTTTTGGTGTAATGGAGTACTAGGGATTGAGCTCAGGGGCACTCGACCACTGAGCAATATTCCCAGCCTGATTTGTTTGTATTTTATTTAGAGACATGGTCTCACTGAGTTTCATAAGGCCTCACTTTTGCTGAGGCTGGCTTTGAACTCATGATTCTCCTTCCTTAGTCTCCTGAGCAGCTGGGATTACAGGCATGCGTTACCCTACCCAGCTAGAGAATGTTGTTGAGTTTTTTATGTTCCTATAAAGTAATTTTTAATATCCAATTCTCCATTCAAGTTCTATAGATACTATTATGACCAAAAAAATTGGAATCACTATTTACTCCTCTCTTTCATTTCATTCCATTTATTAAGAAATTTGGTCGACTGTACTTTTCAAAAGATATCAGGAATAGAACCACCTCTTACCTCCTTTCCAGCAAGCACCCTACCTTTCATCTGGATTATTGCAGTAACCATGTAACTGGTGTCTGCTTCTACTCTCAGCATAGTAGCTAGAGAGATTTTCTTAAAACAGAAAACCATATGTCTTTTTTTGTTCAAAACCCAAAATGTAATCAGCTTAGAATGGAGGACAATCTAGGATACATGTCCAGCCTCACACAACTGACAGAAGGTCTAGAGACTAGCAAGGAGAACATCTGGCATTGGATCTGAAGTGCTATTATATGGCAAGTATTCCTAAGTTCCTGTGTTAGGAACTTAAAAAAAATATCAAAGAACATCTATTTCTTCATCTGATGTAAATAAGTACTAAGCCCTCAAATATGGATTCTAGTAGTCACATCATACATTAACTTGATGGTAAAGAATGAACTTTATCTTCATCTCTGATGTTTCTCCATCTCTGAAGTTTACTAACACAAAGCTGTGTCTCTTTTGTATTATTTGTAAGGATCAAGTGAGAAAATGTTTATGGCAGGAGCTGTTTGAAACTTAAAGAATTACAAATGAAAAAATATATATGTATACATATATCTTATTGACCTTTCAAAGAACAGAGATAAGACCACTTCACTTGGACCCAAGCCAAAGGAGAGCCTTCTGTCCATCAATTCTCAGCAAAATGTTTGAATCATACAAAGTTGGGTTGTGCTCTCATTACTGACTTCAGACCAGATATTACAGAAGAATTAGAAAATGTTAAGGAAAATAAGATTTTGCACTCAAATCTTCCTTGGGATAAGGAAAGCTCTTCCTATTCTGTTACTGATCAGTTCTTGTTGCATCCTCCTCTTTTCTACCATTTGGTCTGTGTCTAAGAACATACATAAGGGTCAATTATCAAATACAGCCCAAGTGAATGAGCTTTTCATTACAGCAACTTAGAAAGAAACTTCCTTTTCCTTCAAGGAGCTTAAGGCCCTTTCCTTTGATGCTCTTGATTCCTGATGTTCTGTGTGGACTTGAAATTGTGTAAATAAATATCTTGTTCCTGAGACTCAGTTTCATTTCTCTCTGTCTCAAACCTATGGATTACCTCTCCTTACTCCTACAGTTAAGATTTAGGCTTTGTCGACACAGGACAGGTCAGAGTTCTGGGAACTCAGACCCCAAAAGAAAGAAATTTTAGTACCATATTAAAAAAAATATTATTATCCCTTTTCTCCCAAATGCAAAGACTCAACATAATTTCTATGAGATATTTATGTCATTTTCTTCATCAAAAGTGAAACTCAAATATTTTTGAAAGTTCAGACCATTATATACTATCTGTTAGATGTTAATGGAGATAGGAATTTAGAAGAGGAAAAAAGTACATATACAATGGATAAAAGCAACCAAACCACCCCAATTACTCAATTGCTTATGACTTATATTTTAGTTTCTTTATTTGGCAGATTCTAAAAGTGATCTTCATTCACATTTCAAATGCCAATTGCATTATAAAATCTTCAAAAATTGAATATTTCTAAACCACTATTCTATATATATCCTTAATAATAGATAAAAAGTAAACAATAAGGCAGATGCATAGAAATGTGTGTGTATGTATGTGTGTGTTATAATATTATGTGTGTGTATAGGCTCCAATCACATTTCCCCCAAACTACACACTTCTCAAGAGCTCAAGATAATTTTAAACTTATTAAATTTGTCTACATATTAGTTTTCCAATTATCACATGTAAATTTGAACTTGCTTTTTACATTTGGATTTGAGAACTGTGTAACTTAATCCTTCAGCACAACAACAAAATCATTGCACATTGAAATAAATTTTTGAACAACTATATATAATATTATATGTGTGATATTATATCTAACATTTATTATTCACTTATTAGATGTCAAACTGTTCAAAATTACTTACATATTTTACCTATTTAATTCCAAAGAAAACACCAAGAGATAAGTTTTATGATTATCCCAATTTTAGCAAAAAAAAAAAAAAAGAGGTACAGTGTGTCATAAATATATGTGGCAGAGCCAGAATTTACACATAAAAGATATCTCTAGAATCCCCACTCAACTATATTTTGTTAATCTTACCCTGTATAGTCATCATTAAAGAAAAAACATTCAAAGAAATTGCTATTGTAAACAAAGTATTCATGACTAGAAAGAATACAAAAGAAGGCCAAGTCTGAAAATGTCCACCCACACAAAACATTAAACTCAAGACTCAAGTTCAGCCAGGGAAGCTGATATGCCTATTAAATTATTCTAATTAGCTGTCTTATTTTTCCTTATTATTCATTTTCATGTCTTCCTTAATCTTCAAGTGACAGTAGTAGAAACATGCTGTTTTTACATCCACAGCAATAATTTACTAAGAAAAGGAAAAACCATGTTCAATAAGATTTTAATTACAAAATATATGGAAAAATTTGTTTGAAGGTAGTTGATGTTCACAATTAAAAATTCTTATCATTTTTGAGCAAAACAATAAAAGTCAAAAACTCCCTGGAATTCAAAGAGGATTCTGAAAAACTGCTGAGCAAAATTGTGATCATTTTTTGTCCATATCTGAAAATGTTTTAACAATATATGAAGATAAATCATTGACATTTGATAAAACATTTTTAAAAGAGTGAAATTTCATCACTGCTGTTAGGCATTTTGCTAGTGCAAGTTCTGACTGGTACTTTTAATGCAAAGTTATATTTTAAGCAAGCTATCCATTCTCCAGGAAAACATTAAAAAAAATCAGAGATCAAAAAGAACAAATAACAAAAGAAATGGACAAAAAGATCAAGATATAGATATAATATCTATAAATAAATTTATTAAAATGGAATTTGTAATCATGCAAGCTTGGATAACAAAGGAAAATATTACTGAATAATAGTAAACTGTGGAAAGCATTGTGCCAGATTACATATACCATTTGATTTAAAATACATAAAAATACATCCAAAGCTGCATCAAGCTCTTTTATACTATAGGATCTGTGAAGACAAACATTGTTGTTCACTTTCATATTTTCAGCCCCAAGTTCAAAATTGAGAACATAATCAATGATCATTGTGAAAAGGAAAGTTAACAACTGAATAAATATATGTAGTGGGATGACTGATAAAAAAATATCCTGTAAGAACTCAACATTTTCAAATCCTAAACTTATTGCTCAATTTTGTAGAACAAAATTCTGTTGGTTGCAAATTCTGTTCAAAAGTAGAGTCATTTGTTTTTCATTTGTAGTCTTACAAATTTAGGCAGTCACATTTCTATTCATTCATTTAAAAAATATACAGGCTAATATCAATTCCATAGGGTTCTTGTGCAGTTTAGATGATGCAAGGCATTAATAGCATTTAGCATATACAGTAGTCCCTCATTATCCACAGGGATTATGTCCCAAGAACCCCAGTGAGTGTCTGAAACCACCTATAACTATGCTTTTTCGTAAACACACATATCAGTGATAATATCATATTTACAAATTAGGCACAGTAACAGATTAACAATAATAGTGAGGTAGAGCAATTATATCAGTATACTGTAATAAAATATATGTGAATGCAATATCTCTCTTAAAATATGTTGTACTTTCAACTTTTCACTTAAAGGAAGTAATATATATCTTCATTTTGGGATATCTGAGTTGCCAGAATAGCTTTGGGGCATTATTAAGTAAAACAAGGGTTATTTGAACATAAGTACTGAGATGTGATAACTAATTAATCTGGTAACTAAGATGGCTGCTGAATAACTAAGGGGCAGGTAGCACACACAGTGTGGACACAATGGACAGAGGGATGATTCACATCTGAGTGGGACACAGCAGGATTGATTGAGAGTTCATAGTGCAACTCAGAATGGTATGCAATTTGAACTTCATGAGTTGATTATTCCTGGAATTTTACATCTAATATTTTAATATATCCCAGTTTGGAGAATTACCATAAGCATATGGCACTAAATAAATAAGAGTTTTAGTACAGAATCTCTCAGATCTTGATGCACTTGGTGTTTTGTTTTTTTTTTTTTTTCCTCCCTGCTTTTAATTCTTTTTTCTGCTGTGTCCATCAATGTCAACATGTTAGGCAACAATGTGTCTAGTACTTAGTAGATGCTGCTTTATCATCCCTCACTTAAAATCACTTAATGGCTCCCCAATGTCTTCATGACAAAATCAAAACACCTCATACTCTCACAAAAGACACTTGACAGGCTGACCTCTCTACCTCTCCCACGCCTTCTCTCACTGCTCTGGCCTATGTACTCTCAGCCTAAACAAACTTTTTAAATTCTCTGAACATTCTTTCCTTACATGTAACTTCTGATCTTCCTTTAAAATTCACCCAAATCATCAAATTCTCTAGGAAACTTTCTCTTTTCCCTTTTGTTTGGGTCTGAGTTCCTTTCTTCAATCATGCTTCATTGGCTTTTGATGTTAAGGCAGCTTTCATTGACCAATTCTCTGAAAGATGCATCTGCCCAAGGTCAGGTTCTGTGTCATATTCATCTTTTTTTGGGGTGTCCTGAGAAGGCTTGGTCCAAAGTAGAGGCTTAGTACCTAACTATGGAACAAATAACTTGCCTAGTATTTGCATCATGTTTTCAGATAAACTAATGTAGGTAAAGAGGTGGAGTTTGTGAAATCATTTTATTGATGTGCTCTGTTGGACTAGTTAGAAATTTCAGTTTTCAGGTTAGAAACCAAGAAGGCTTAAAGTGTCAAAAAACATTTTAATTATTTAGGTCAAGCTTGCCAAAGAGGACAATGAAGCATAAAAGAACATTTAACATGGATCTAGCTTTTCCAGGCACCTCGCAAATTAGAAATGCACCACTTTATGCTCATTGGCAGCTCACAGACACACCTCTCTTTCTAACATAGCACTCTACTGTTATGAACTTGGATCACCTGCTTTTCTCTTCATAATTAGCATATGGTGTGATCTTGTGTCTGAGAAAAGCATTTATCATAGTCTAAATACTGCTAGGACTCCTTTCCAACTTTCTATAATCAGCCGCTAATGGGAAGACCTCTAATGCTTTTGTTCCCCTGAAATTAGAAAACACATTTGATAGCGTATGCAACCTTACTTTTAGTTTCTTCAAAGTTGAAACTAGGAATAAAAATAGAATGTAAGAAAAAAAATGTCAATGACCTGGTTCACTTTTTGTCTGGATGTGCAAATGGTATTTTGAATACTTGGGTAGAATAAATAGCTCCATAGTTATTGACATGATAGTGCCTACCAGTGAAAAAAATAAGGGCTTAAACTCAAAACAATTATAATCTAGAAAGAAAAATTTTAAAACGTGAATATACTATATTTTAAAAAAATAAGTGAATTCATTTTACGAAATTGAGCAAAGGGCAAAAATGAGAGTTTTCCAAACTAGATAAAAGGCTGACATAAGCATGAGAATAACAAATATTCTGTTATTAGAGATATGTTTTCCTTATTTATAAGAGGAAGCTAGAATTTAATGTCACATATTAGATCACAGATGTCACAAATATAACTTATAAGACAACGTGGGCAGAAAAGGTCTACATTCATCTCGGAATGCTTTTTTTGGAAAGCAACTTGATAACATTTTTTAAAATTTTAAATATAGTTACTCTTTGACTTATTAATTTTGCCCCTAAGAATTTATGTTAACACATACTTCTAAAATTATTTTAAAGTACATAAATATATATCCATTGCATAATTTGTTGTGTCACAAAAAAAAACCCCAGCTGTAACCTAATGCCTATTGATCTTTGTATAAAAGTAGAACGACAAGACATTCACACACTAGAATACTATGTTCTCATAAAAATAAATAGGCATATCACATTTGTTAGTTTTCATTGAATTTCTCTTTACAATTTTAGCTTACACACCTATTGATACTGTTATTTTAAAAACCTCCCTTTATTTCTTGGATAAAACTAATTTAAGTGATATGCAACATTTAGAATAAAGTTCTTAACTTTTATATCTTTTAAGAATGCAGTTCCCATTCTTGACTACAAAACAATGACAAACACCTATAACTTCACTTTTAGGGTATTTTATTTTGACCCTTTTAGAAATCTTTTCTAAGTGAAGATTTTCATTAATATAAAGTTAGGTTATTTTAGAGGTATATTTCCCCTTATAATTTATTCACATGTAAGTAAACTTATTAAGACTACAATTTTAGTACAATGAAAAACTGAATGTCTATTTAATCTTGAAGTAAATATACTAAAATATCTTGCATATTTTATCCTTCCTCTATTTGATCCATTCTGCTTTCCTTGATAACATGTTGGTAGAAATCAATCATTTCTTATTAGATGACACTTTGCCAGTTAAGCCGCCAGTTATTCTTTTATTATAAAGAATGACTTGTGGATTCTTAGTACTGTTCTTCTTATCTGAGTTTTGGCATTCCCTCAGTGTTTTTTTCTGCTATTACTTTTAATCTTTAGGATCATATATATGAAAGCTAAAAAAATTCAGTGAGAAAGTATAACATGTTTCTGCTACTGGCATTGCCATGAATTTACACATTTATTTGCTTTAAATATTTTTACATCAAAAAGGAAGCTATAAAAAAAGGAAGCTATATGAAATCCTCCTAATTAAAAATGACCTGCCAATTAAAATAAGCTTTGATTGTAATAAATAGTATGTGGCCCTTGAAAAATAATATATAATACTAACTCAAGAGCAATGCCATCTATAGTAAGTTTATCTCCCTCTTTTCCACCAGCTAGTTGTACAGAATTGTTGGCAAAGGGTAAATCCAAGAAACTTAAAATGCAGGAGAAAAATCATGTTGTTGCTCAGAAATATTACAGATTAACCAACATGGATATAAACACACTCTGATGAATGCAAATAATACGTAAATCCAAATGTATATTATGTGTATTGAAAAATATGCCGTTTACATAATTAAATTAATGAAAATATAAATGTCAAACATCTCTAAATATTTTGCCATAATTATTTCAGCAGCAGCAGTCCTTCCTCTTATTTCTGACTTATGTTTGGATTTATCTGTTCTTTACCATCTATCAATACTCTGAGGGTCAGTCCAGGTCACTGAGAAGGATCAGCTCAGACGCTCCTATTCCAATTCCTTAGTGCATGCCACCTGGATGTCTTAAACTCACCCAGACTCCTTGTCCTCAAATCTTACATTTCCCCATATCTTTTCTCTTTGAATGTTGTTCTATATACACATGTATGTTTTTATAGTTGCCTTTTTTTTTTTCAAATTAGAAATCTGGGAGTCATGCTAAACTCCTTTTTCTCATTACTACATCTGATAAAGAAGACTTACAAATTCTGCCCCCAAAATAAATCTGAGATCTCACTACTTCTCTCCTTTCCTACAATACATATAATCTCTTAACAAGTCTCTTACTTTAGGTACTTAGTAAGACCTTAAATTTCCAACATGCCAAATAGTTTTGCTCCTAAAAATAAAAATTGTCCCTAAAATATTATATTTTCTATGAGTGTTGTGAACATTGAGGAAATCATGCTTTCTAGATTTGTAATTCTCATGTAGATTTTATTTTAATTTTGGGAAAACAGAGGAGTATAAAAATATATTGAATTTGTTTTCAGATAGATTATTTTTAGAATTTCAGAGCACAAATAATCTTTATGCTTGGCCAACTTATGTAACTATCAAGAGAGACATTATACTTATTTGTAAAAGAATGGTAATATTTCCTGAGAGATTTATTATTGAGATTAAATTGTACACAATATGTAATTTTCTTGTTTCCATTTGTTAACTTTACTGTTCATGTCCCTTTCAGATACCAGGCATTTATGATATAATTTGATGCATAAAATATTATTTGGTTTTGTTGGTTTTATGGGTTGAATTGTGTACTCCCAAAAGATGTTGAATCCTAAATCCAGTGCTTATAAATGTGAATTAATTTGAAAACAGGGTCTCTGTGGATAACTGAATTGATATTTGGTTGGGTCCTAATCCAATATGACTATGTCTTTGTGAGCGGGGAATTTGAACAGAGATACATGAGGAAAGACATACAGAGGAAGGACAATATGAAGGGAAGTTGCCATTTATAAACCAAGAAATACAGGAGGCATCCAGAAGGTAGGAGAGAAGAATGAACCAGATTCTTCTAAATGGCTCTCAGAAGGAACCAACTCTGCCAATATCTTGATTTCAAACTTGGAGCATCCAGTACTCCAAGCATGCATCTAGTGAGACAATAAATTTCAGTTCTAGCTATGCATTTTGGGGGTGCTTTGTTACAGTAATCTCAGAAAGCTAGTACAGTTGTTTTGTTGTATTTTATATAAATGTATCCATTCTTACATTAAATGTTTATAAGCTTAATTAAGGAAAAACATGAACCTGAAATATGTTAATCACATATGAAAGTACCAGAGAAAGCTAAATAATTAATAAACAATATTAATGATGCCAGAAATGAAATCCTATCAAACCCAGAGGAAAACATGCTAATGAATTCCTCTCATATTTTACAGGACCAAAGGGAAGGCTTCATGATCAAAAGAGAAGCTACATGAAATAGTTTATGCATCATTTTTCCTTAACCCCATGTATCATTTGGAATTCTATATAGCTTTTCTAATTGTTCTGCATTGTTCAGAATCTTCGTTGAGAGACCAAAATCCACTTAAGCTAGTGTATGCTCTGTCATACCATTTTAAATGGCATATCAAATCATCAGAAAGACTGAAAAAACTGTAGGTTAAGCATTTAACAATTAATTCTAAAGCTATGCCACAGGACAAGGATCCAGGAGAATTGCTGTCTCTTACCTAATTAGAAGCCTTCAGCCTGCTCCAGTTCTTCATCACCCTGGCCATGATGAGGAAAACATGAGTTCACTGGCAGCTCCAGAACCACAGCATGTCTGCCACAGCCTGCAGATTGGAATCTGTGCCACAAGCCCTGTCTCTCAGCAGCCCAAATGGCTGATGAGATGTCGAGACCCTGGGTCTTGCTGCCCCAGAAGCTCCACACACCCCTGATTGTGTTGTTTGGCGGGTATAGCAGAAGCTGCAGAAAAGGAGCTCTCTGAGAAGGCATGAGATTTACTGAACCTAAGTGACATAGATGCAAAAGAATCCTGAAAATGTAACTTGCAGCCTTCTACATCCTGCCACTTAAGAAGGTTGATAGAAGGAGGGTGGGAGGGTGTTGAGCACTAATTTACCTCCAGATAGCCTAGTAATGTTGGTTTGTTATGACAGTATCTTAGGTACCCCATCCAGCTTCTCATTTAGGAGTCCATACTCTTCACCTCTGGATTATCAGTCTTCCTGCTTCTTGAAAACCTGTCCTTTGGGATCCTCTACTCTCAGACTACACTGTTGGGTACCTTTCCTCTTACAGTTGCCTCTAGATTTACTTCCTTGAAGATTTCAACATTTGGATCAATACCATCTTAACTTTTTCAGTCAAAATTCTGGATGATTCAATATCTACACACAAGGATCTTGATTTCTCTTTTGCAGTGATTTGATCCTCAACCATATCTCAGCCATCTACTTTCAAGGTTGATTCTATTCTGCAAATAATAACTACATCCCAATGTCCACAATTTCAATTCTAAACATATCATTCTCTAAAACCTTCTTTATTTCTAACTGCTTCCTCAAATAGACAAATTGCAGCAGTTCCCCAAATTTAGAAGGATTCACATCCACACAGACCATATTTACATTCTCATGTCCTTAAATTCCCTAGCTATCCTTTTAGATGCTATGGCCCATTCTGATGATCACTCAAATGCATATTTTTTTTTCTCTTTAGAACTTTCTAAACCACTTTTCCTGTCTTATAATTTACCATAATTTATCTATCTATCATCTAATTGCCTTTTTTCCTACTACAGTTTATGACTATAGTTTCATGAGATTAGACTCTTTTGTTCTTAGCAGTTGCCTCAGAATGTAGAATAGGGTCTGTGTACAGTAAGAGTTCAATAAACATTTGTTGAGTAAATTAATGACCTAATTATATTTTAATTTTTTTAATTGAGCTATAATATCACCTATCATATAAAAGTTAATAAAATATTTTATTGAAGAAAAGCAAACTTTTAGCACTCTATTTGGTTCAAGGTCAATGGAATAGTCAACTTTATAAAATCAACAATATATAAGAAATACAGTAATTCTACTTTTTTTGTTATATACCATACATATTCTCCATTAACTTTTCTTCATAAAATTTCCCACATTTTAATGAAAATTGCCTCAATTAAAGTAATAGTAAAATTTTAAAGGATTAAAAATATCTGAGAACACTAATTGAATAAAATCTTGAATTGGTCAATTACAATAACTGTAGGTTATATTAATGTTGTACTGAGATTACAATTATCTTCAAATTGATTCTACTTTCTTCAATCTGTCCTTAAGGAAAAAAATTAAATAGCTTTAAAACATTTAAAGATTCATTTTAACGATGCCATTAAGCAGTCATAATGTAGTTCCCAAATTATTAATTACATCAGCCAAATCAACCATGACAATCTATTAATAGGAAGTGAAGAAGAAAATTAAATTAGTAAAAACTATTTAAGTGATTAGCTAATTACAGAGAGACCCACATTACATGAGCATACGCTAGCAGGTTCTCATAAGCCTGCAACCTGGATTGTTTACAGCAACATTGCTCTCATTGATATGATGAACGTATAGACATCTATGATATATCAAATGCCATAAACATACTTAAAATAAGTGTTTCAAGTCCTTGTGCAGCTAACATACTGCTAAAACCTGAACAATCTCTGGCTGTAGGAACATTTCACACAAAATGCTATCTAGGGATTATCATAATGAGATTGATGTTGGATTATTTCTACAATGAAATTTTCTGAGTATGTGTTTGTCACTCCACTGAGTCTATAGTAAACAGTGCAAAAGACAATTGCTTTCTCCTATCCTTCTCCCTGCCCCTTCTTCCTTTCTCCCTTTCTTAAATAATTATTGGTCACATACTAAGTGCCAGGCATTTTGACAGGTTTGTCACAATAAGAAATAACAAGACAGATAAGGTGACTTAGATCCAAAGGATCAGAAGTGGTCAGTTCAGAGTAGCTGCAATAGAGGGGGTCCAGACGTGGCAACTAGCTATTCCAGAGCATTAACATATATCTCCTGTGGTGGAAAAAACATGGTATGTCTAAGAGCCAGTATAGAATTGGTGATAGTAAGTGTGTCAAGGCAAGATAGAGAGTTGGCAGAAAGAGGTCACACCACACAGTGCTCTGTAGCTCAGGGAAGAGGTTGGATATCTTGCAAGTGAAATAGAAAGACCAAATTCTATTTTCTGTGGGGAAGCTGAGATGGTGGACTGTCATACAATCTAAGTATTGTGAAAGATATTAGACACTTCTTTCTTTCTGTTCATATGTTGCCCTTCTTTGAATATAATGCAAGACAATCACATAAATCTAAAAATCGTGGTATTTTTTAAAAAAGGGAGATGCTAAATATTCACAAAAATACTAGACAATCACTCAATGATTAGAGGTAATAGAACTTAACATGTTCCTAAAACTTGAGAAATTTAAGGAGTCAGAAGAAATAAAGTGTGGCCTAATGATCACTAACAAAAGATAAAAATGAGTTTGAATCTACTACATACTCAGGATAACAACTCCTGGTAAATATGGCTTAATATATCAATTGTTGTGGTGAGTGACAATTTGACATAAAATTATCATCTAATTGAGTAGGTTGGGGTTTATGCTGATCTTTACTAAATTCTAATTTTTTATTCATTTTATATATATTTCTATTTTTTTTTTTTTTTTTTTTGGTACTGGGGATTAAACTCAGGGGCACACAAGCACTGAGCCACATCCCCAGCCCTATTTTATATTTTATTTAGAGACAGGGTCTCACTGAATTGCTTAGTGCCTGGCCATTGCTGAGGCTGGCTTTGAACTCATGATCCTTCTGTCTCAACCTCCTGAGCTCCTGGGATTACAGGCATGTGCCACAGTGCCTGGCTTATATATATTCTTTCATTTTATGTATATTCTTTATGTACAAAGTGAATAAAGAATAAGCATTTTAAAATAATTAGTGCATATTATTACTATCATGTTAAGTGCAGCACAATTTTGAAGACTAATAATTTATCCAAATGCAAAGATTGTTTAAGTGTTACTAGACCATTGTTAAAATTATTGCATATTTTGATGCAAAATCAGTTTTCTTATAAAGAAATTAAATTGCACCCAGACTGCTCTGCTCAATTCTTTATTATAGAGTTTATACTATGTGTGGTTATGTGGTTATGTGAAGAAAATAGCAAGGATTCATTTTGCAGCTTTTTTTTTTTTTTTTTTTTTTTTTTAATGAGGGAACAGAATGTCAATGCCTACAAGCAGTTCACTAAGCCACAGAAAGACTGGGAGGGAGTTCAGACCTGAGCCATTCCACATGTGCAGTGGGTAGGCCTAGAAGGGATTTTTCAGTGACACTTCATCCTTCTGGTTTTGTGCAGAGACCTTGCTTCTGAGACCTCAACATTTCTGCTATAAAATAACCACTCTCCATTCATGCTACTGCCTTACTTATTTTGCAGCTATTCTTACTCTAGCCAAATATAACAAAATATATATACACTTATCTAGGGGAATTAATAAAGTTGAATAAAAATATTTTGTCTTTTTACATATGTTTATTTCATGTTTTTTTGAAAATATAAAAATCTATAAATTTGAAAGAAGAAAAAGTTAAAAATGGAAAATTGGATTGGCAATATTCATTATTTGAGATATTGTTAAGACTAGTATTTAATTGCTTCAAAGTAATTTTTTCCCCAGGCTATTTTTTCTTTTGATTCCACAGCCTATACCTTACCAAGGAATGAATAAGCATTCTTCTATATACTGAAATGCTGCTTTTTAGAAATATATGCAGACTATGAATTATATATTTTATGCATATAAGCAAAATTGGATCTTGCTATGCATGTCTTATATGTTCAGAAAGATACATAAAAATATTAAATATCTCTAAGATTAGCCCTCTGAAACATTGTTTTTCACCATTTGACCCAGCTATGTATATATATTTTCTTTTTATATTCACTGGTTTATACCCAAAGGACTTATAATCAGCATATTACAGTGACGTGGCCATGTCAATATTTATAGCAGCTCAATTCACAATAGCTAAACTATGGAACCAACCTAGATGTCCTTCAATAGATGAATAGATAAAGAAAATGTGGTAAATATAGACAATGGAATATTACTCAGCCTTAAAGAAGAATGAAGTTATGGTATTTGCTGGTAAATGGATGGATCTGGGGAATATCATGCTAAGCAAAATAAGCCAATCCCCCAAAACCAAAGGCTGAATGTTTTCTCTTATGTGCAGATGCTAAATCACAATAGGGGGTGAGCATTAGGGAAAAATAGAGTTATGTTAGACTAGGTAGAAGGGAGTGAAGGGAAGGGGAGGGGATATGAGTATAGGAAGGATAGTAGAATGAAACAGATACTGTTGCCTTATGTACATATATGACTGCATGACCGATGTGATTCTACAACATGTACAATCAGAAAAATGAGAAGTTAAACCCCATTTATGTATGATATACCGAAGTGCATAGATGCAGTCTACTGTCATGTATAACTAATTAAAGCAAATTAAAAAATTTAAAAATGAATTAAATATAAAATGTTGAATTAATCAATATTACATCTCTTTAAGTATACAATATCTATAGGAGTCTTTCCTTCCTTCTTCTCTTCCTTCCTTCCGTCCTTCCTTCCTTCTATTTTTTTTACTACTGATTGAACCCAAGGACTTACAAATGCTAGACAAGTGCTCTACTACAAGTCTACATCCTTCACCCCAACTCCACTGCTTTTGTTTTAAACAGGGCTTCACTAAATTGCCTAGGCTGGCCTCAAATTTGCAATCTTCCTTTCTCAGTCTTCTGAATAACTTGGCATTGCAATTGTGCACCACTGTTCCTGGGAAACATGTAGTAATATTTCTGAATGAGAAATCATATATTCTTTTTGCCTCCAGGCCCCACTAGTTCAGTACTATAATCCATCCTATATATTGTTGCAAGATTTATCTTCATAAAAGTTACAATGCTAATACTAGTGTTCTCAGATTCATTTCACTCAATTTTAAAGTCATTGTCCCCTTCCATCCAGTTCTTTTCCTCTGAAGCCTCTTTCCATGATAAATAACTATACTAATTACTTTGTTCCACCTGCTTGTTTTGGTGAAGCTGAGGGTAGCACTGACCTGTGGCCCTCACTCATGGAGATAGTATTCTGTATTACTCAAGGTAAGCATAGCTTCTATCCCAGAGAGGTCCTGAAGTCCTAATGGGGATTTTTCTTATTGGTGGGCTGGAGGACTTTGCTCCACACTCTTACTTTAGGACCTAGGCTGGTTGTGATTCTGTCATTATCTCATTGCTTCAAGTGGCTGAGAAGATCAATATTCATCTGTCAGAGAATACATGAGATTTTTCAGTCCAGACAAGGAATTGGTATGTGCTATGTTTGCCAATCTTTCATTGATCATACATCTGTCATATGGTTACTTCTAAAAGAAAATGAGGGTGGGACATAAACTCTGGCCATGTACCCTGCAGAAAAAGAAGTTTTGCTACATAACTAACTGTTCTCTCATATTGCCCTGTCCTTCATGGACAAGAGGCATAAAAGTGTGTTATCATTTTTTTTTTCTGGTTGATTTCTGCCTCCAGGCCCCAAGTACAATCCATCCTACATATTGTTCCAATAGATATTGTTCCATAGTGTACAGGAAACTTACAGGAACCATACATTCTTAGAACTGAATATATCCTTATCCCATGAGGAGGTTTAGTCTGCATTTGGTTGACCATTCCAAAAACCCATCTTCCAGCTTATATATTTCAGCATAATGTTCTTTACCATCTATCTGTTTTCATGCCCACATCCATGGAGACATAGGCAATTTACCATACACATTACTGTCATTTGAACATTTGAATTGTTTTTAATTCTTTAAAACTGCATCTGTTTTTCTAGTCTGCATACATTTTGCTAATGCTGCTTGTTCCCAAGACTGAGGGTGTTGTCTGTATTCCATGTTGCCAAAGAACCTGGATTTTACCTCTATAATGTGAAGGATGCTGAAAAGATTATTTCCCAGTAAATTGAGCATGATCAATCACTGGACTCTTTTATTCCATACATCTTACTAAACTCAAATTAACCCACAAATAGCTACTAACTAACCATGGCATTCTTGTTCTGCTCTCTGTACACCCAGTCCCATTGGAAAAAAAAAATATGTAACTAAGTGGTTTTCCTCTAGCTTCTAAAAATATGGAAAATGAGTAATTCTCAAAATAATATTAAGCTTTGGTAGGCTTTTTAGAATTTCAAATTACCTTATTACCTAAATGTCCTCTCTCCATTATTTACCTAAAGAAAAAGTACATTTATTTTTTATTACCACTCATCCTAACCATTGGGTCAAGCCTTCTGCTGCTCTCAGTAAGATGGTGGGGGGTGGGGGGTGGCTATTTTTCTTAAGTTTTAGAGGAAGGACTACAGAATCTCAGAGCTCAGGTAGAAACTGCAATGACCATGGGGTCACCACAGAGAACTTCAGCTGAGTCAGTGCCTAATGGAGCCATAGGTGTAGTGTCAACCCAGACTGGTGGAGGCACCAAAATACAATTCCATGGCAGTAGACCTATGTATGGGGCTGAACTTAACAAAAATATAGAGGTGGGATTGTCAAGGAAAGCTGAGGAAATGAGACTTCCATCCCATAATTGTCCAAAAAGCAGGACTTCTGTCCCCATGATTCTGGAGAGGAGATAATCTAACAAGAGCATTATTCTTATACCTTACATGGGAACCTGTCCTATTTTTTTTTCTTTCCCATTTTCCCCTTTTGAGTTAGAAGTCTGCGCCTTTGCCTGTCCCATCATTGTGTTTTGGAAGCACATAACCTGTTTGATTTCACGGGTTCACAGCTGGAAAACACTATGCCTCAGAATGACTCATATCTTGAGTTTCACTCATATCCTAGTTAGATGATATTTAGATGAAACTTTAGGCATTTGAGTTAGTTCTGGAGTGAGTTAAATATTTTGGACTATTGAAATTAAATAATTGTATTTTGCTTTGAAGAAGGGCATGCATTTTGGAAGACCAAGGGTGGAATACAATGGTTTGAATGTTTGTATCCTCTTCAGATTTACATGTTGAAATCTTAACCCCAAGATGATTGTATTAGGAAGGGAAGATTTTAGGAGGTGGTTAGGTTATCAGAGTATGGGATTCATGAATGATGTTAGTACCCTTATAAAAGAGGCCTACGAAGGACCCTGAATAGAGTCTGTGACTTGATCCTACCCATAAAATATGGTACAGGCGAAGATATTTTTAAATATATAATTAAGCTCCCAAATCAGCTGATTTTAAGTCAATCAAAAGAAATAGGATTCTACCTTCCAGAATACAATTAGCTGAAGCATAATCTTTCTACTATATATATCCACACATACTTCATATATTCTAGAGAGTGCATTTGTTTTAAGCTAGGCTGATTCATAAGCAGGAAAACATAACTTCTAGATAAAACATAACTTTTTAAAAAAAGAGTTCTTGAAAATGAGAGGGAATCTGTATTCCATTCAAATTTCTGAGCATGTACTTATTCAGCCATAAGCAACAGTGCTTTGTAATTGTGACCACAAAATATAATTTAAGTTCATCAATGTGTACGTAAGTAAATAAGTAAACAGAAAAATAACAACAGTAACAGAAGCTATCTATGAAAAGTGTCAGAAGCATTTCCATAGCAACATCAGAATATTTATCACTATAATCAGCAGTGGGAAAAAATGTGCTAAAGCCAAACCTTGTTTTTCCCAGAATCATGGGACTGCAGTGCTCACCCACACAACAGAATCAGCAGCATGAACAATGGAAAATTACATTTTATGTATAAAACATTCATTGAGCACTATACAATTATACATAAATCACTAAGTATAAAAATATATTTTTACAAAAACAGATATGAAAAGAGATAATTATAATATTTTTAAGTGTCAGTAAAATGTATCATATTCTAATTTGGGATTATTTTTCTAGGATTAAAATATTGTAGCTAGAGTCCCTATTTTCAAATAAGAAAAGCAAGCCCAAATCAAATGTATCTCATTAATGGGACTGTTGTCTTCTCAGTACTAACAAGAATTCATCTGGATCTAAAAATGATGCAGTATATCAGAGCCAATGAGGAAGAAGAAAGTATCAAACTGACAACCTAAATGGGGATTGTCTTTAAGCGATCACATTAAACAAACAAACAAAAAAAACTACTAAACACTTTCTATTTTAAAGATTTAAGCCACAAAACGTAAAAATTAAGTAATCACAGATTTCTTTAGCCATTCAGAAAGATTGCTGAGATTTTTTTCATATTTTCATTTACCTTTCCAGTATCAAGTGATAAAATAGTATCTTATTTTCTTGAAAATATGTTTTCCTACTTTAAAATGAATATTATTAATTTTTAAATTTTACATTGGATAATTGTATCATCATTAGTAGCCTACTCAGAAAACAAAAATGGATAGAAAGTGGAAGGAGAGAAAAGACATGAAGAAAAGTAAAATCAGAGAAATACAATGAAATACAACCTGTTCCAGTAGTCCCACATGAAGAAATAAAATTCCAGGGAGAATTTTAGCTTGATATGTATTCCAAATAAGTGGGGGATTGAGATATATATCTATATATTTACACTGATATGCCCAGATAAGTAGATAGATAAGATATAAAAGGGGGAGAGAAAGAGAGAGAGAGAATACAATGAATACAATGGAAAGCAAGATGATTTCCTGTCTGTTGGTGGATCTTTCTAGACATCTGTGACTCTCTAGTAAGGTGTTAGCTTCCCTGGTCAAATAAAATTGACTACTTGTTTGTGCATGTTCAATATGCTAAAAATGATTTTTATACATTTAAATGGTTAGAGACAATAAAAAGAATATTTCATGACTTGTCAATGTACGTGAAATTTGGATGAATGCAAATTTGGAGTTTCAGTGGCTATAAATCCAGTTTTATTGGAATACAGTCAGGGCCACCCATTTTTGCATGCATTTTTTTAAGAAAATGTTGTTGTTTTTGAGCATCAAGAACAGAGCAGAGTGGTTGTAACATAGCCTCTCTAACTTCCCAAAGCCCCAAATATTAATTGTTGGGCTCTTTACAAACCAATTTGCCAACTACTATGGAGTTAAAGCAACCTTTGAGAAAGAGAGATTCAGAATATAAGCAAATGCAGCTTTGGTATCCAAAAGATTTTGATTCAAGATATGAAGAAAATTAAAAGGAAAGCAGAATTCTGTCTCATCAGAAGTTGAAGAGAATTTAAATATCTCATGAGCCTAAAAAACCAAGTGATTAGCAGGCTGGGTGAGGTGTATAGGCCTCCACGAATAACCCAGGAGTATAGAACCAGTGGCCTGTGAGAGCTGGAAGGCCAATTTAAAAAATAAAAACTTTAGAGTTTGTGATTTTTTAAAAAAGGGCCCCAGTATGTCAACTGTAAAGGACAGAAAATTCACTCAGAAGGTCAGCAGCGCTTCATCTGCTCAGCCGCAATCTCCGATTGATAAGCCAGCTCACTCAGCTGAAAAGGGTACAATCTCCTGTGCGGTAAACACTGAGACAGTAAGCACTGGAAAAGCCAGCGAGAAATGAAAATTGAGAACAGGAAAGACAAAAAAAAAAAAAAAAAAAAAAAAAAAAGATCCACATCCTGGTAATATATTTGTTTAAGAAGAAATCTCTGCATATTTGGAGTATTATGTACTTGCCATGTTTTATGCATTGTGCTCTTATTAGAGATAGAAGATGGCATTGTGACTCTAATCTAGCATCTATAAAATTGAATAATTGGTTTTAAATTATGATTTTAAGTGAAAATCTCATTATGTTTTATGCAATATTGAAATATTTAATATATTATATTTATATATGGTTAAGGGTAAATTGAAGAATTTAGAATATCTGTTGAGTAGTTAGTTAAAATGTGTCTGGGATTCAATTTGGCATTACATATTCCAGATGAATATGATCATGTCCCTGCCCTTTCAAAAACCATGGGATAGTGGAAGAGACAGATATAAATGTAAATAAATAAATAAATAAAAACAATGGAGTAGACATATGAAGATAGTATAGACGATACCATGAAATCATAGAAAAACGAGACAAAACCCTATATATGAAGATCAGAGAGAACTTTCTGAGTGAATTAAAACTTGAGTGACATTTTGAACAAAAAAGAATTTCCTGAGATCTGAATGGATCACTTTTAGGTAAACTGCACAAGAACAAAACAAAAGAAGCTAATGAGGAAGAGAATGAAAATAATTGGTAACCAACCTGTGATGTGGATTATTCAGATATTGGCATGAAAGGATATAGCAAGATATAAGATGAAAAGAAAGGTAAGGTGTATATTCCTAGGAAATGTGGAGGATATGTGAATGAGAAATGTTTTTCCCTAAGGGGAATGGGCAGGTTTTGAAGACTTTTTTTTCTTCCAACAAGAGACTAAGCTGGATACATTGAATATTGGACCACAATAAAACTGGAGGCAAAGAGATGATTTCAAGGGTGATAATAATAATAATAATAGCAGCAATATTGCTAAGAAACAATAAGAATTGTAGAATCTTAAAGTCAGAAAGAAACTCATAGATCAACTCTCAAATTCATTAAATCACTTGTGGCAATAATGACAATTTATTAAGTGGATATTAATTAGGAAATTAATGTAATACATAAATTTCCAGGTGTAGGAGTTGCCCATTTCCTAAAAGGTCAGCATTATCTTTAATGCAATTATTTCTCCCCATCCATAGCCTTTGGCCACAGTTAGTTGGATCAAAAATTGTCTTCTGAAATAAAAACAACTGTGACATTTGATTTTGGTGACCTAGCTTGAACAGAGGAGCTAATGCAATCAAATTAGAGATTTGGAGATTGTTACTAGTGAGCTGTGGACTTCACAACTGGAAAATAAGGTGTTATTAGGTTCTGGAATGGATATTTTCAAACTTGTGCAAGCAAATGACTAAGCTGATTGCAAAGAAAGAAAGATAGACAGAAAAAAGGCATTGAGATAGGAATCATGTAGTCTCAAAGAGTCTGTCAGAATGGCTCAATTCCCAAAGGCCTGCCAGTTGCCATGAAGTCAAATAATCTTTTTCCTACTCTGCTAGATTTCGTGATGCTCTACAAGGCTTTATAATTAATACCTCCTCTTTTTGATTTAGTTTACATGGGTTCTGTTCCTTGCAAGCAAAGAAAACATGAGTAGAAAACACAGAGACTAACTAATCAAGCAGATAAAACTCTATGCTGCTAAGAATTTTTTTGCACTATCTTAAAGGAGAAAGTGCATAGCTTTTCTTCAAATACCTTCAGTTTCCTTTTGATACAATCTATTCCATTTTCAGACTTCAGGTGTTAACTACTTCTGTACATTCTGATGATATCAAGCTTGATGCCCATTGTATTTATGATGCAATAGGCATGCCTACTGTTCCTTTCTTTTTCACATCCCAAAATCTCCTCTATAGCAGTGCTTAAAAGTGTTTTTTTTAAATTATTTCAATTTCCTCCTCTATCACAACATATAAATAGTTTCACTAATAGAAGCAAATGCCTCTTCATCAACCAAAAATATATCTCCATTAGTCAAATATCACTTAAGAATTTTCTATTAAGAGTACGTTTCTTAGGTATCTGGTTTTACACCAAATTCAGCTGACATTCCAACTTTGTGTCATAATATTGGTGTACAATGGCAGCAAGGAGCACTTAACCTTCTGAGAAAAGCAGAGTTAAGTTTCATATCCAGTGTCACCTATACCCTGGCAGAAGAAAAGGATGTAATAAAGTGCAATTCTAATTTTGATGAGTCTACGACCATACTACCCTGAACATGCCCAGTCTTGTCTAATTTTGATGAAAAGTACAAGGGTTGAAACATTACAAATGCTTGTGGTTGGTATGAAAAGTATCACAGCATTTTAATACAAAGTGATATTTTATAAAGGTACTATTTTTCTCAAAAGATCATTTATGAATTTAGGATCTATCAAATTTTTGCAACTTATTTTTAAATGATATATATGCTCAATATCCTTCTTATCTATTGTTTAGGCCCAGGTTGTTTAAAAAATGCACCACTGATAAAAACCTCAAAATATAAAGGCAAATAAGTGATGATAGATTTATAATGAGTTGAAGACTTTCTATATTGATTTCCCAATACTTAAAAAAGAAAACTTTTAAAATTCGTGAGGTTTTGAAGAAGAAATGAAATTGGTACAAAAACTCCTCTGAATTAGAAATAGTTCCATAGTGATATATGAATGAATAATAAATTCAAACTTATCTATGTGACAGCAAATATACTTCAATTACAAGGGTTCCTGAATTTGTATTTCCTTAGGTCATTTTCCTATCCTATTAACTGAACAGTTAATATTGTATTTATCTTTCAATCATCATTTCTTTACTGGACTTTCCCTCAAGTAAAAGAAGGAATACAATGAATGCCAATGTTCTGAAATATTATCAATGTATTTTTCCCTTCTCAGAAATCAAATTTCTTCTCTTTTACTTTATATTCTTTTTGTGAAGATATGAGGGGACCCCGAGGACACATAATTCATTGCTAAACTTTGAGTTTCAGTCTTAACTTGAAAGTTCATAGCAAAGCAGATTTTCTTGACACACAGACAAAGCTTTTCTAGAAACATCCAAAGCAGAGTGAATAAATGTCAAAAAGCAAAGCTGAGAAAACAGGCCATGATGTCAAAAGAAAGAGCAGGTAAAGCAACAGGTCCATGGATGGGAATGCTTCTAGGAGCAGAGGATGATTGAAAGGAAGGTAGAAGATGATATGAATACAGCTTGCTTCTTGTTCAAAGTTGAAATCCTTGAGGAAAAGATGAAATAGATCAAAAGATTCAGATGAATTGGAGAAAAATGATACTTTTAAGGAAGTTTCCTGCTTCCCCCAGTAAAGTACTAGCAAACTCCAAGGGCATCAGAAAACTTCCCCTTTTATCAGGTGCAATAGCCAGCATCACTCAAGAAGGTAACGATTGAGGTTGTCTGGTGAGTGCACAGGACAAAGCCCCAGCAGGTCTGTCACACCCCAGTGCACTTGAGGTTTTCAGGGCAAGGGCCACAAAAGAATGTACAGAAGTTCTGAGAATGCTGCTGGGTTTTAAGAGGACTAGGTTCAAAATAAGATGGTTGTAGAGCTTAGGATCTCCCGATTATTTGCAAAGGCCAGATCTAGGTTCAGCAGCACTGCATGCCAGAACAATATTCAAAAGACCAGATGGGACTAGCCATAACTCAGTGGATACCAGGTCATGATGCCCAAGGTCCTGAAATGTAAAATTTTCCTTGTAGCAGAAGCCATACGATCAGGTGAAGCACCTGCAATAAAGAATATCTAACTCAATACCATAAAAATATGTTTTTCTTTCCTTTCAGGTACAATCTTGACAAGTAAATAAAGAAAAAGTTCATTTGTTTAGACAGATTTGTACCTTTTCCCTCCTCTGAAAAATAAAAATAGAAACCACACTTTAAAACTAGTGAGTTTGTTTTAAACTAAAAGAGATCAAAATCTGTTCCATATAAGAAAATAAAAGTTCAGGAAGAGACCCACTTGGAAAAAAAGAAAAGAAATTTATAGGACTTTGTCTTTTATATTTAGAAATTATGTGAAAACCCAATTCTTTTATACAAGCTGTAATTTGAAAATTCCTTAATTCATAACATCTTTGTTGTAGCTGAGGAAAAAGCTAGCTTTTCTAAATTAAATCAAAATAAAATACAAGGTAACATCTCAGGGAAAAAGCATTAGCAAACTGTGCTTTTAACCACTTCATTAAATCAAGCAGATCACAAATGACTGGCAAAACCAGATTTTCACCTTTGTTCCTCAATTCATTTTCACTCATCATCAAATCTGAGTCTTCAATGAAAATAAGAGTGTTATAGTCAGCATCTCAGTATGCAAAGGACACACTATGAAAATTAATTATAATAGCTAGCACTGAAAATTCATCAACAATGACAACAAATTTGACAGCTACTATTTACTAACATATCAGATTAACAGAATATTAACATGAAAGAAGATACAGGTATCAACTATCCTGCATAATAAACTCAGTTTTCCTCACTAGTTCAGCATAAATTACAAATGTTACACTACCATGCTCATTGATACCTAATATTACAATTGCCTATTCTTTTCTAAGAACCTTAGACTCTTATTATTTCCTACAAATATTTTAATTTTGTTTTCCAAATCACTCAACTGCCATACTACAAAGTATCAATGACTTTATTTTAGATACCAGCTTAAAAAAAAAACCCTCATTTTCTCCCACAATTCTTTATCACAGAAAATTAAAAAGTGAAAATAATCTCTCAATCTAAAGTTCTGAAATTTTAAATTTTATATTGAAAAGAATCAAATCATTCAAACTGCCTTAAGGAACAACTAAAAAAAATATGCATGATAAATTGGCAACTTCAGATCACTCAATTAATAATAGATACATATATACATTTCATTCATAAGAAATTATCATATACACACATGCATACACACGTGCTGCATAATGATGCTTCAGACAATGATAGACTGCTTATATGATGGTCCCATAAGATATCTGTCACCTACTGATGTTTTACCTGCCTTAGTGTGTGTGTGATTACATTCTAAAATGTATGCACAATGATAGAATCATCTAATACCTATTTTTCATCACATATTCTGTCTATTTATAACACATGACTACTGTGTGTGTTTGCGTTTGTGGGTATGTGTGTGTGCGCACTTGTATGTGTATTGAGTTTGGGGAGAGATGTAAAAATTTCATTTTAGAAAATTTCCTCTGAGGGATTGTGAAGAGGGGGTAGATGAAGAAATATTTTTTTTTAGATCAACATAGAAAGTGAGGCTATCTTCCATATATGTCATGACTCATGAATGTTAAATATTTTTAATAGCCATAAGTTTTCTGCCAGTTTGTAACAAGTTTATGCCTTACATCAGTAAGTATTAATTATGAAGCACATACTATTTATAAAGCATGATATAGTCCTGAAACCTGAATGGGAAGCAGGAGGAAGAATTTCAAAAGAAAAAAATAAGTACCTTTCCATAAAACATTTAAATATGCACATGTCTTATAGGGGAAATGGGAAACGTAAACTCAGTTTCAGAGTAACCACGCAACAGACAACAAATCCTTGATGTGATAAATAGATTTTTGAAAAAATCTCTGTTGGGACAATTACGTAGTACATGAATATTTAAACATTTGGCTGACTCATGTCATTATTTTGTACCATCTATTAGTCCCTCACTCCTTGACTTATAAAAGAGAAAGGATGTGAAGGAGGTAAGAGAAGAAAGAGAATAACAAAAGTGGCACAACAGAAACTGAAGACATCCATATGTATGTCTGTTCTTTCTCACTCCTGTGCCTCTATCACTGTGGAGCCTGGCTTGCACTTGGCTTCCATCTCGCCCTCTACACCAGTGTGCTCTGGGCTATCTACTCAGCTGACCCAGACCCTTGAGCCACCTCCCTACTCCTCCAGTGTTCTTGAAAGGCTAATTCTTCCATTGTTAGTACACCTCTGCTAGAATGCAGACCACAAAGCATTATAAGAATCTTTTTTTCATGGCACACTGAGAGTGAGTTCTTTGGTTTACCAGTTTTCCCAAGATCTGGCACTATGCCTGGCTAGTGCTTCCATGAGAACAAAAGTTGAGCTTGAAGGAGAGGAGACCTGGCTGGTGGTAAGGAATCTCAGGTGTGACATGTCCTTATGCCATCTTTCCTAGATCTGCCCTTTCCTGCACAATCCTGTAGGGTGAAAAGTTTTATTTTGGCTGGGTGCAGTGGTGCCCACTGCAGGTAATTCCAGTGACTCAGGAGGCTGAGGCAGGAGGATTGTGAGTTCAAAGCCAGCCTCAGCAAAATCGAGGTACTAAATAACTTAGTGAGACTCTGTCTCTAAATAAAATACAAAATAGTGGTGGGGATGTGGCTCAGAGGTCGAGTTCCCCTGAGTTCAATCCCATGTACACCCCACCCCCAAAGTTTTATTTTGCTCAGCACATTGTAAATGGGGCCATTTCTTAAATTTGGATTCATATCACTCATGACTCAATCTGAGGATAAGCAGGAGGCCCACAGCATGCATAGCAAGAAACCCAGTTTAGTGGTTAGGGGTACAAATCTTAGATTTTATTACATCAAGTGTTATCATCTCTGTTAACTGTTAGTTTTGTAAAGTTATTATATCCCAACGAGCCTTTTTTCTTTGCTTGTAAAGTAAGCATATCATTTATGTCAAAATTTGGTTGTGAATATTAAAAAAGATAAGGTATAACACAATCACTGGACATTCACCATAAGCAGTGTTATTATCATGACCCTAAGAGGATGAAGCACCTTAGTAGTAATTAATTCCTTCATTTAAAACATGCTTATTGAGTGCCAGGTACTGTACCACATGCATGGATATATTCATGTATAAGCCATTATGGGGTTTACGTTCTGGTGCAGATAAGCATAAATAACAAAAGTACGCAATAAGAGGGAAGACAATATGTGCTTTGGGAAAAAAAAATACAGGTTGGAAATGCTAGGGGTGAGGGAGGAAGAGAAGGACTGCAACTTTAATTTGGACAGTCCAAGTAAAACTCCTTGAGATATTATTTAAACCTAATTTGAAAGGAGGTGAGCATGTAGATGTGGGGAAACAGCAAATGCAAAGGCCCTGTGGTATAAAGTATTGCCATTTCTTTTTTTCTTTCTTTTTTTTTTGGTTCCAGGGATTAAACTCAGGGCACTTGACCACTGGGCCACATCCCCAGCCCTTTTTTGTATTTTTGTTAGAGATAGGGTCTCACTGAGTTGCTAAGTGCCTCACCATTGCTGAGGCTGGCTTTGAACTCACGACCCTCCTGCCTCAGCCTCCCAAGTGCTGGGATTACAGGCGTACGCCACCGTGCCCGGCTGCCATTTCTTTATAACAGGATGAAGACCAGTATGGGTGAACTAGAGAAGGGATAGTATGAGGTAAGATCAAAAGATGAATTGTAACCATAGGTAATTTTTAAAATCTTGGCTTTCTCTTGGAATGGGACAGTGAGCCTTTGAGAACTCGAGTACAAAAATAACAAAAACTGATAATTTTCGCAATATCTGGCTCTTATGTTGGCTACTACAGAGAAACAAAGGTAGAAATGGTGTTTCGGTTGTATAGCTAGAAGATAATTATAATAATCCAGGTGACAGGAGCTTGCTCACACTAACGTAGAGCAACATAAGCGGTGAGATGTGGGTAGATTTCTGGATTGCTTGTGTTGTGTGATAGAGAGAAATCAAGGATGATCTCAAGATATGCATTTTAATTTATTAGAACTGAATGGTCATCAAGGAAGATGGGACGTCTCTGAGGGGAGCCATTTAGAGGGGAGGGTCAAGAGTTCTATTTTGAGACATGTCAAAGATGAGATGTCAGTAAAGGCAGAGGATAGGTGAGTATCTGTGTACATGTGTCTGAAGGTCATGGGAGAAATCTGGGGAAAGAACATCACTTGAGAGCCCAGGGGCCTGCAAATGGTAGTTTAAGCCATGAGATTGAGTGACATCAAGTGAATAAGGGGTGCCTTTGGCATTAGGATGTCTGGAGGAGAAAAGCCAGCAAAGGATATTGAGGAGAAGCAACCAGTGAGGTAGGAGAAAAATGTGATGTGGTTTCCACCATGGACATCAACATCATCTCAAGGGAACTCCTTATCCATGATGACCCTAAATACATGTATGAAGACACAATTGTTGTAAAAATACTTTATGTGAAACCAGCAATTTGAAAAATTGTGGTCTTTATATGTCATATGGAATGAAATGTACTTTGCAATCATGTATAACAAATTAGAATAATAAAAAATTAAAAAAAATAAATGCAACTCTAGTCCCACTCATGTCCTAATGAATCAGGAGCTAGAGGTGGAACCCAGTGATTGGGGTTTTAATAGTACTTTCAGGTGATTCTTAAACAACTCTGACAATTAAGAACCACTGCTACATAAGAACAGTTGGATTGGAGGTAAATGGTAGAATTTGCATTAATAATCTTAAATGTTAATAAACTATCATTGCACCTCTATGAGTAAACAGTGTGCTAGATACCTATTAAGTAGTCACTCAAGAGCACACACTCCAAGATGCTACCGCACTTTCATCAGAGTTAACATAATTTCCTTTTCCTTAGTTTCCCATTTTCCATTTCTGTTAGGCATGTTTGCTTAAAATAAGTTTTATTCCCCAAAGCTGATTTCACTGACTTTGACTCCTTTCCATTAATCTGACTAAAGTTATTCCAATTTAACTCAGGTTTGAAACATCCAGGAATGATCGGAGTTCTAAAAGAGGAGCTTGTTTATCCAGATTAACTCCTGCAATTTAGGGGGAGATGTGAGAAAGAGAGAGAGAAAGGGAAAAAGGGTGTGGGGAGAGAAAGAGAGAGAGAGAGAAAGGGAGAAAGTGCGCCAGTAGGCACTTCTCCTGTTATTTGACTATTTCAAGTAGATTCTGCATTTCTCACCAACTCCTCCCCCCACTCCTGCCTTACCAAAAATAAATAGGCCAAATAAAAAGATAGGTTACATGGGAATAAAAATACAAACTAGGAAATGAACACATGACAAACTTTTGAAGTCTTTAACATTTAAGAAAGCTAAAAGAATTTATCATAACATTCAGTAATTAAGTGAAAGTACTTTAAAAAAATCAGCCTGAAAACTAATTTTTTTTTAAAAAAAATATTTATTTATTTATTTGCTTTAGTTGTACACAATGTGTTTATTTTTACGTGGTGCTGAGGATCTAACCAGCCGCTTAGGCAGGCAAGTGCTAGGCAAGCAAGCGCTCTACCACTCTACCTCTGAGCCACAATCCCAGCCCCAGCCTGACAACTAATTTGAGTAAAGGGATTTATTTAACTTCTCAGAACTTCTGCATGCCCAACAATAGAAATGTGTACAGCTAGAAAGCCTTCCTGGCATGACGACTGAGACTGATTGGTTTATCTTAAGTGAAAATGCCTTTTCAAACTTAGAAGTAAGCAAAGATTAAGTAGATATTAAAGTAGAAGGAAAAATGTGTTTCTTATTAAAGAAAGGAATTTTAGAGACACGGAGTATTGATCAATTACTTAAACAAATTTAGCTCCTAAACTAGGACTTTAAGATATTTTAAGCTGAGAAGAAGCTTTTTAACTGAATCCATCCCATTTATTGATTCTTGGTTATAATTTTTGTGCTAATGGTGTGTTATTGAGGAAGTTGGGGCCTAATCCAACATGATGGAGATTTGGGCCTACTTTTTCTTCTATTAGGTGCAAGGTCTCTGGTTTAATTCCTAGGTCCTTGGTCCACTTTGAGTTAAGTTTTGTGCATGGTGAGATAAAGAGATTTAATTTCATTTTATTACATGAGGATTTCCAATTTTCCCAACACCTTTGTTGAAGAGGCTGTCTTTCCTCCAATGAATGTTTTTGGCACCTTTGTCTAATATAAGATAACTGTAGGTGTGTGGGTTAGTCTCTGTGTCTTCTATTCTGTACCATTGGCCATCTGGTCTATTTTGGTGCCAATATCATGTTGTTTTTGTTACAATTGCTTTGTAATACAATTTAAGGTCTAGAATAATAATGCCACCAGCTTCACTCTTCTTGCTAAGAATTGCTTTGGCTATTCTGGGTCTCTTATTTTTCCAGACAAGGAATTAAACAGACACTTCTCAGAAGATAATATACAATCAATCAACAAATATATGAAAAAAAATGTTCAACATCTCTAGCAATTAGAGAAATGCAAATCAAAACTACTATAAGATTTCATCTCACTCCAGTCAGAATGGCAGCTATTAAACACACAAGCAGCAATAAATGCTGGCGAGGATGTGGGGAAAAAGGCACACTCTTACATTGCTGGTAGAACTACAATTTGGTGAAACCAATCTGGAAAATAGTATGGAGATTCCTAGGAAAACTTAGAATGGAACCACCATTTGACCCAGCTATCCCACTCCTTGGTCTATTCCCAAAGGACTTGAAAATGGCTTACTACAGGGAAACAGCCACATCAGTGTTTATAGCAGCACAATTCACAATAGCTAGATTGTGAAACCAACACAGATGCCCATCAACAGATGAATGGATAGGGAAACTTTGGTATATATACACAATGGAACACTACTCAACACTAAAAGAGAATAAAATCATGGCATTTGCAGGTAAATGGATGAAGTTGGAGAGAATAATGCTAAGTGAAGTTAGCCAATCCCAAAAAAACAAAGGTCGAATGATTCCTTTGCTATGATGATACTGACTTATCATCACGGAGGGGGGATGAGAGGAATGAAAGAACTTTTAATAGAACAAAGAGGGGGGAGTGAGAGGAGGGGGCAAGGGGATAGGAATAATGGTAGAATCAGTTAGCCATCATTGCCCTAAGTACATGTATGAAGACACAATTGTGAAAATACTTTATATAAAACCAACAACTTGAAAAATTGTGCTCATTATATGTAATGTGAAATGAGTTGCACTCTGCAAACATGTATAACAAATTACAACAAAAATAAAAAGAAAAAAAGAAAAAAGTTATTTTAAGGACAGATTTCATATGTGTATATTCTTATGTGTTATTATTGATCAAAAGAGGAAATATGCAAAACAAAAATTCACATACTCAAAATGTTATCCATATTCAAATATTCTTACCTTAGAATTCAAAGATATTTGAAACTATTTGAATGAAAATAAGAGAAAAGTACAGAAATAAAATGATGCACACCTGGTGCCTTTCATTAAGACTTAAGAAATGTGTTGGTATTGCCATATAGCAATACATTTAGATCTGTTAGGATAACAAACATATCAGAAAACCATTCAAGCTTATAACCACTCACATCACTTTTCTTTTTCCCCAAAGATGCCCCCGCTCTCTTGAAGTTGAAGTTTATTATTCCCATGCAGATTCTTACATATTATAACATATGTATGTACTCATAAACAATATTCACTATCATTCTGTGTTTAAAAATTTGCACAAATAACTTGCGTTTTTCACCTAACATTAAGCTTTTGAAATTTATCAGTGTTGATGCCTGTTGCTAAATAGTCTTCTATTATGAGAACAGAACAGCTTATTTATATTCTTACACAGAATGTTAGGCTGTTTCCACTCTCTTTTTCTTCTATTACAAACAGTTCATTGGCAGGCATTTTCTTTTTTTAATGAGCACTATTCAAATGAATTCAGCTGTAGGAAATTGTCCATGGCACATTCCAACCTGACAATTCTGTCCATGAGCTCCTCCTCAACAGCTGTCCATACAAATGCAAGACAATTTTATGTAAAATTAATACTTCTGTGAGAAGTTCCCATGAGAGGAGTTGTCTTGTAGGTTGGGAAACCAGATGACAAAGGAAAGTCATAAGCTCTGAGAAGAAATGTATGACAAAGCATATCAGTTCTGATAGCTTCCTACGTGAGATCTATGATATGTATAATAACTTGGGAAAAGCTTTATTTTCTTTTCTTGGAGAATCTTGAAAACAGTCTTGTGAACAAAATTGTTACTGCTCAATAAATTGATCTCTTTTTTAAATATTTATCAGAGTGTCTTTAAAGCAATCAGTAAATAAAACGGCTAAAATTTTATTGAATGCTGAGTGTCTTTGTGATCAGAATGATGGAATTAAGACAAACTTATTTTTTCCCTTGAGCTGAGATGTTCCTGGTCACAGGTTAACAATTGTGAAAACACTATACATATAAGATGGACTTAAACAATTAAGTAAGTAGACAACTGATGGTGAAAACCAGATTTCTAACTGTGGGACTGTAATTATAGACAAACAAGGGCTGAAGACCAGAATGATCTATGTGTTACTGGGTTAGGGTTAAATACACATGGATTAAGTCACATACAGATGCGTACTGTAGTGGGCTGATTTGTGACCTTCAAAAAGATGTGTCTGTTCTAATGCCTGAAACCTAAAAATATTATCATATATGGCAAAAAAAAAAAAAAAAAAGATTAAGAATCTTGAGTGGAACTTTTTCTGGTTTTCTTGATGTGCCCTACCTATAATCACATGGATCCCTATTAGACAGAGGCAGAGGGATTGTTAAGACAAGAGGATGAGGGACTGTGACCACTGAAACAGAGATCAGAGTGATGTGGCCAGTAGCCAAGGGACACCTGGAGCTCTGGAGGAAGGATGAGGAAAAGATTGTATTCTTCCTTTAAGCGGTGTAAGGAGCATGATTCTGTCAATACCTCAACTGAGGACTTTTGGTTTCCAGACTGTGAGGGAATATATTTTAGTTTTTTTATACCATGGAGGTAATGGCAATTTGTTAGAGCAGACACAGGAGACCAATACCTAAATACCTATAGTTGTAGATATAGATATGTGTACATATAGGAATTGAAATTTCAGTTGCCAATATAACACACTTCATGTACCACAGTACAGAAATCCTATATATAAGTATCTAATTAATTAATTATGGATGGGCATATCTGGGCATATTGAAATATGTGACATTTATTATGCATTGACTTTCTTTTATACTTGACATTTTGGCTAGAGCATCATATTGACTTCCGAAAATTATATATCAAAATGAATTTTGTTTTGTGTGAACTAGCATTAGAAAGCAAAAGAGCACTGCATTGGAAAGCACTGGATTTAGTATGGAAGTACCGTTGAGTCTGGGCAGTGTGAGGACCACTGGTCCCTGGAGCTTCTACATCTCTGATTGTGTTCTTCTCTAGAGTGAAAAAAAATTAGCAGGTTGTGACATCTCTGTTCCTAACCATGCCCTAAGTCTGGCAGTGAGAAATGTGGCAGATGCTGGGGGTGGGTGTGCTGGAAGGGAAAGGGAAATAATATTTTCCAGCACCTAGATTTTGGTGTTGGCCGGGAAATTATTTGTCCATGGCAAACTGCATTTATCTTTTATGAAAACTGTGCTCACTTTATGAAATTATACTCATGCTAAATAGAAACCTAAAATATGTAAGTTTTATCTGTACCCCTGTTTTATTACCAAACATCACATTGATTGATTGTTACCTCTGAAAGTCACTAAAACAAAATTCTACACTCTCACTTTAGGGTAATTGTTAACTTACTGACTGACTTTTAAATGGATTAGTGCCATATTTAATTGAAGAAGCAACAGAGAATTAGAGAAAAAAAAAATGAGAACTGGGAATTTGAACTCAATTTCATCTTGATTTGCTGCAAGATTCTTTAATGATCTATGAAAATTTCATATGACTAATATTTTAATCAATAGAAGAGAATAATAACTAACCTCTAAATTTGCAACTACAACTAGTGCCTAGAAAAATTGGAATAAACAAGGGAATGGACAAGAATTCTAACATTTTTCTGGCAAAGGGCTATTGTTACTTTAAAAATGCAAAAAGAATATTTGAATATTTACATTCCTTTAAATGAAGACAACATTAATTCATGACTCATGTAGCTGCAGTTAGAGTTTACAAGGGTAGCATTAAACTGACATTCATTAAGTACAGCCCATGTGCCAGTCTTCTACCAGTTTTATGTGTATTTTATCTCACTTGATTTTCCAAACAGTGGTATGATGTCATTACTATTATATATTCTCATTTTTAAATCAAAACCTAGAAAAGTTAACTAGTTTTTCCAAAGCATATATAACAAAAAATATAGCATTGCAAAAGGGAGAACCTCAAACTGATTCCAAGGCTATTTTCTTAACTTCGGATCACATTCTCCTGTCAATAGAAGAGACTGATATCAGCAACATGACTATGGTAGGGAAAATTAAAGCATCTCAGGACTTGCCTTTTTCTTTGTGATAAAACATAGGTAATCTTTTTCCTATTTTATTTACTATTCAAAACTGGACATTACGAAGTCTGTCTGAATTTCTGGATTTTCACATATAAGATTCTGATTTTTTTTGGTTAATCCAGAGCTGGAAAATAAATGGTGATATACTAATGCAAGTCAATTGCTCCTCTGTAAGTTTTTTTTTTTTTTTTAATAATTTCATTTTAACAAAGTTTGCATATAAAACTCTATGAACTATTTAAAATTTGACATATTTCCCAACTTCAATACAATGCCAGATGATGAAAAAATCCCCCCAAAATGAGAGAAACAAAATAAGTTTGTTGCATAAATGATAAATAGATTTCATTTTTCCCTTTATAAAAAATGTTTGTTTTGCTCCATTGGAATAGATATTATGATTTCAGATAAGTAAACTGCAGGTGCTTGTCATGAAGCTAATACTAAATTTGAAATTGAATATTTATATTATTTCAAAGTTTTAGTTGGTAAGCTTTTATTAGCAAAAATATAAGGAGGGCTGGGATTGTGGCTCAGTGGTAGAGCGCTCGCCTAGAACGTGCGCAGTCCGGGTTCGATCCTCAGCACCATGTACAAATAAACGAATTGTGTACAACCAAAGCAAATAAATAAATAAAATTAAAAAAATATATAAGGAAGCTTAGTTTCCTGCAAGAGAAATAAATAGTACAAATTGATGTCTTTGAGCTGTAGTTTGCCTCTACACAAGTAGTGAATCATATCTTCCCATCTGTCCTAACCCAAATGTATCCATTAGAAATATCTTCCTCTCTGGGAAGAGCATTGTCACATGTGTTTATTATTACTTTCATTTATATACAGCTTTAGCTTTTCCTCTATCTTCCTAGAGCCACTTTCCTTTTATGAAATCGAGTAAGAATTATATGCTTTTTTAAGAAAGATTCCAGTCACTATCATTCACCACTGGTAACAAAGTATAAATTGGCTAGTGGAGAATTAACGTATATCCTAACGAAAATTATTTTTAAAATATCTAATGTTGCACATTAGTTTCACTTAAGAAACTGGCAGAACCTTAAGTTTCTATAAAAATGTGACCCGGATATCAACTGGGGTCTTCTTCCTATTGAGAGAGAGTTAACTGAGCTCTCACATCATACCCTGTGGGAATTCTAAATGCATCCCTCTTGATATCTTTGAATGTAAAAGTTTTTATTCTCATAACAACCTCCTGGATGCTCCTATTTTCTTATTTGTTGGATCATCTTGTATTGCCCTTTTTCTTACATATTCCCAAATCATTAGTCATGTGACCCATTTGTGTGTTTAAGGGATGATAAGTAATAGCAGAATTAATAACCACAATCTGAGTAAGCCTATTCTCATCACCTCTGTCTAGCTAACCATTTTACTATTGGGGCCTCTGTTTTTTCCTTTCCACACACAGATGCTCCAATGAGCTTATTATATAAAGATAATTACTCATCTAGATCTCTCACAGCTTGCCTAAGCCATCTTCAGATTATTTCATCTTAAAAAAATCTAAGCTTATTAAGTTATATTGCAGAGTAGAGATGGTTTTCTTCCTGAAAGAATGTTCTATCCTGGTGCAAAGAATAGTTTAGTCTACAAATATATCTTTAACCTCAAGTAAACATAGACTAATTAGCGTTAAGTCCCAGAGACACAGAGTAAATGAACAAATCACTGCCCTTTCAAAATTCACAGCCTCACCAGGAAGATAGATTAGTGAAAAAGTAAACAGGGAGTGGAGTAAGTGCTACTACACAGCTGCATGGGGTACATAACGGCAGAGTAAATTCAAGGATCTAGGGAGTTTGGAACTCCAGGGAGGATTCACATGGAAAGAAACACCCCAGCTAAGTCTGTTAAGAATGCAAAATAATTTGTTAGGCACTTGGAAGGTTAAGGCATTCCAGGCACAGGAAGAGCATCTGTAAAGGAACGGAGGTAACTGATTTGGGAAAACAGTAAGGAGTTATCTCTGACAGGGTGAATTCAGAGTGGTGTGATCCAATTAAACAGAAGGTGGGAGATTAAAGTGATAAATTTTAAAGGTCTACATAAAGCAGCCTGTGGAAGTAATAGCAGAGGATTTGAATGAAGCAGGTTTTTGGTTAGGAATTTGGATTCAATGGATTCTGAGGTTTCTGGCTGAGGTATCCCACACAGCAGTATTTGAATATCAAATGGTGATTTTTAATTTGGCATTTGAGTTGTGCTGATAATGACATGCATATGGAATATTGGAGTTAGTTCTTTAGAACTAATAGTTAGAAATAAAGTCAATGTCATTAGTATATAAGAGAATGAGCAAATGTAACAATAAAAATACAAAAAAAAAAAAAAACATGCAAGGGAGAACAGTTGAATAAGACTGAACCTCAGGAAAAATTGGTATTCCATAGTTAAGGATAGAAAGAATTTGAGATAGGAAAATATCTTAGGAGAAACTTGGACAAAACCACGTGATCCAGCTGTCTTGGAACCCTAATGGATGATCTCAAGTGGGGGGTTATTAATAATGATAAACGATGCTGTGAGATCAGATAAGAAATAAATGAAAAATATTCATTAGATTTGGCAGGTCAAAGGAGAGAAAATATAGTGAAAGGATTTCATTGGCATAACTTTGATGAACACAGATTACAGTGAGTGGGAAATGATCAGGTCAGAAATACATAGCCCAAATTTGATGGCTTAAATTATCAACCTCAGTTTTCAAAATTGTGTAAAAAATTATGTGGTGTCAAATACCTAAAGGCCAGACAAGTCTTAGCATAGAGTAGATGTCCAATAAAAGTAAGATACCCTTCAACAGATGAATGGATAAAGAAAATGTGGAATATATACACAATGGAATATTACTCAGCCATAAAGAATAACTAAATTATGGCATTTGCTGGTAAATGGATGGTTCCGGACACTATCATGCTAAATAAAATGAGTCAATCCCAAAATACCAAATGCTAAATGTTCTCTCTGATATGTGGATGCTAATGCACAAGAAGGGGGGGACAGATAGAAGTTCATTGGATAAGACAAAGAGGAATGAAGGAGGGGGATGGGAATAGGAAAGATGTGGAATGAACCGTACATAACTTTCCTATGTTTGTATATGAATACATGATCAGTGAAACTCCATATAATGTGAAAACACAAGAATGGGATCCTAATTAGAATAAGTCATACTCCATGTGTGTATAATATGTCAAAATATACTCTACTACCATGTATATCTAAAAAGAACAAATAAAAAAAAGTAATCTGAACCAAAAAAAGTTGCAGTGTAAATGGATGAAGAGATGGATGTTGAATAAAATTCTGGGGTTATCCATCTCCTAAATGTAATAGCAACAATGATATGTCTTTCATTGGATGATGGAGTACTAAATTTACTTATCTTCATTATTTACAGTATTATGATATTGAAAGAAAGATGTCCTATGATAAGAAAGTAATCTGGTTTTAAGAGGTTATATTTTTATCCGTACTTATTTATGTCCTATTAGTTTTACAACTGAGAATAATTCTGCAACTCTTATTTTACAACAAGCTTTTAAAATGTATACATATATATCTTTTCAAATAAGTGTTTTCATATATCTTTTTGTCACATTCTTAATTACAGTCTCCATTTTGTTCTTCCCAAAACATTTCTCAAAAAAGAACAAGATAGACTCTGTAACCTTAATTTTATGAGATAATAATAACTGAATTATTTTATTTGCTCCCTTGTTCAATATATGTTTATGCTTAGGCCTACAAGAATATTCTGAACACAAAATTCTAAGAAATTGTTTCAGTACAACTGACTTAATTTTAAGTACTTGAAATATCTATTTTGTAATCATTATAATAATGTAAAATGTTATATAATAAAAAGTTTTTGAACTTTACAAACAACTGAAGTGGTAAAATTATTGAATAAGCCTAACTGGCACTTCAAACTTTTATATTGAAGAATTAATAGAAAATATATTATATAATATATAATCATAATTATATATAATTATTTATATATTTATATTATATATAATCATGTAACAATTATAGAATTATAGAATTTTATCTATAAGCACAGGACTCTGTAGAGAGGAGAGGATTGGTGAAGAAAACCTAGTCAAGTAACTACTTCACATACTGCATTGAATCCCTTATAAATGTGAACAACACTACACAAAAATTTAAGTCTTACTTTTTAAGTTGTGGTTGTTTTTTCCCGATGTGACTATTCATAGTTATGAGGCTGACAGGTACTTACCTTGTGAACACATATGTAATTAAGTTAAAAGTATTATAGCAAAAGCAGAGAATGAAAGATTTTATTAGAACTTCACAAAGGAAATGTTTTTTACTCCATTTGAAAAAAATGAAATTCTAATCAATTTTATAACCTCTAATATATAATATGCAATGAAGCAATGTATTTTAGTAAGGGACTTGATGTGTCAAACATAGTTCAATTGAAAATTCAAGAAACATAGAAGATTCTAATATCTAAGTTTTCAACCATGGTGTCTATGTTGACCAGAAATCTCAATATCTGTCTACTCTGGGTTTCTCTAGAATGAAAATTAAATCATGTGATTTAATGTTCAGTAGTTTAAGTACCAAAATTTTCATATATCTAGTTTGTAAAAATGATAGTATTAGAATATCCAATCCCCTCAACTAGTACTCTAAATTCTGAGTAAATTTTACATGAGTGAAAACAAATGGCTTCATTCTTAGAAAATATGATCCCATCTAATCTACATAGTAAGACAGCTTAAATAATTTTTGATGATGTAAGTTTTTTGGAGAATATGTATTACATATCTGTTACCTATTATTTGATCCATCAGCAATAAACCAAGTAGTCATATGGTTGCCTAATAAAAATCAGACTAGTAACTAAATTTTTCATATTATAAATAATGATTGAGTTCTCTGTCATGTACTTTGCTTATATGTGTTCACAAGGTAAGAAATCAACTTGAGATTTGTTATTAAGTCATACCTCATGAATAATGTGTTAAGGGCTTTATACTATGGAATTGTTCAGGAGGAGTGTTGATCCCAGGAAGAAGACAGAGAAGGTGTCTTGGGGGAGCTATCTGAGCTATGTTTGGAGGATGAATTGGTGTTATCAAGGTGAAATAAAGGTAAACCAACTGAAGTATTCTGGGCAAGGAAGCAACCCAGGATTTCTCCAATGCTTCCAGGAAGCATTGGAAGGTAACTAAATCAGGGATATATTAATACTTTAAAATGTAGCTAAAATATTTTCCAAAGATGGGCACAAAAAATAATCTAGTGCCTTCCCGCTCTTCAAATTGATACCTTGTCCTATTTGCATCAATAAGTAAACTACACTCCATTTCTCTAATTCCTTGAATCCTGTGAGTTCTTTGACCCATAGCAGAATTGATAGTGAACCAGCTGAGCATAACTCTTAAATAACATAACAATTTCTACTTCCTGCTTCATATAGCCCTGAGCCTAGACCTCATATCAGACATTCAGGAACTGCTAACATCAGCTGGAGAGAAAGCCAGTAGAAAGAACTGAGCTGGTAGATATGGGAGTGGATACCAGCCTATTGACACATTCTGCTACCCAAGCTCCAATTGCTTTCCATCAGCAACTGCATTGAGAGATTCCAAGTGAGAACTGTATAGTCAAATCTCAGATCAGCAGAGTGATAAATTGTTTTAAGCCTCTATGTTTCTGAGTTTGTTGAGCAACAATAGATAACTGAGGTATAGATGTGCATTTTGGTGGTGAAGATGAGGTAGATAGTAAGAAACAGAGTGATATACCTAATCAGAAACCAAATTAAGAATGTTTCTCATGGCATTGTAAGAAAAGAAAATTTAATTGATTGAAGTAATATTTGGTTAGAAATTGGTTTGATACAATTTACAAGTCAGATATTACAACATAAGTTAGAAGAGTCTAACACTAGGTTAGGAGACCAGGTAGAAAAGTTAATGCTTCAGTAACAGAAGTACGAATGATGGGCCTGAACAAAAATGGCAGTAATGGGAAAGGAGGACTAGTTAAAATTTGTAGGACTTAACTGGTTAAGTGGGAGATATAATTTGGGGTATTTCAAATAATCAATAATAACAGAAACTCAAATTTTCTAAACAAAGTGGGATGTACATTCAAAGTAGTGGGGTTTCTCTTAGAACTCAAAAATTAGAGATGTGTCTAGTTCTTACAGACAACTTCAGCCAGGAATTCAAATGTCACCAAACCTTTTCCCAGTTTGCATGTCTGCTCTTCCCTAAATCTTTAATATTTTCCTATATGATCTGCTCTTTCAAATTTTGGTTCTTATGGAAGAAAACATGGCCTTGAAATTGGCCAAGATGTACATTTAATATTATAAGAATTAGTACAAAGCTTGTGTTCTCTTTTCCAGCTCCAGAAACAAAATGTGTTCAAGAAATCTTCTGACTGGATATTTGAGGGGAAAAAAATTTTTTTTTGAAACCATAGTGCTCATGTCCTCAGAGTGACACAGGGCAGCCTGAGGTGTGATAAATAGTCTCATAGCAATTAGAGAAAAGCAAATCAAAACTACTCTAAGATTTCATCTCACTCCAGACAGAATGGCAATTATCAAGAATACAAGCAATAAGTGTTGGCGAGGATTTTGGGGAGAAAGGTACACTCATATGTGGTTGGTGGAACTGCAAATTGGTGCAACTACTCTGCAAAGCAGTATGAAGATTCCTCAGAACACCTGGAATGGAACCACCTTTTGACCCAGCTATCCCACTCCTCAGTTTATACCCAAAGGACTTAAAAACAGCATACTACAGTGACATAGCCATGTCAATGTTTATAGCAGCACAATTCACAATAGCTAAACTATGCAACTAACCCAGATGCCCCTTAACAGATTAACGGATAAAGAAAATGTGGGTATATATACATAGTAGAATATTACTCAGCCAAAAGAAGAATGAAATTATGGCATTTGCCGGTAAATGGATAGAACTAGAGAATATCGTGCTAAGTGAAATAAGCCAATCCCAAAAAACCAAAAGCTGAATGTTTTGTCTGATAAGTGGATGCTGATCTATAGTGTGGGAGGCTGGAGGGAAGAATGAAGGAATTTAGGATTTTGCAGAGGGGAGGAAGGGGGCAGAAGGGGCTGTGGGGATGGGAAGGATGGTAGAATGAGACAGACATTATTACACATCTATGTTTACACTACTGGTGTGACTCTGCACCAGGTACAGACAGGGGAATGAGAAGTTGTGCTCCATTTGTGTACAAAGTTTCAAAATGCATTCTATCATCATGTATAACTAATTAGAAGAAATTTTTTTTAAAAAAGAATGACTATGTTCAAATGAAAGAGACATAATCCTTGATCCTGAATTACATGAAAGTTCTTAGTTCTGGGATCTGAAGTAGAGTGTTTTCTAAATCAAAAAGCTGTACACTTATTTCAGCCCAAGAGCTAAAGACTGCTCAGAAATGTCAGGGTTTTTCTTGTTCACTACCATGTGAGTTTATTTTAAACTTTCAGTGATAGGGTGGGGTGAATATTATAATAATTATTGCTCTTCTCTTCCTTTAAAGGTAGTAGTTCACTGGGGAAATAGGATACCAGAGTGTAGCTTATGAAAAAAAAAAAAATCTTTGAAAAGTTTATTAGTTCTAGAGCACCATGTTCCAAAGTGTGGTCTTCTAAATGCAAACAGGCTTTTGTGGTCACAAGAATTCTGGCAATGCTACAATCTGGCCATGAGGGATTTACTATAAAGATTAGAGAATTAAAGCCCTGAAAAATAGTTGTACATACACAATTCTAAAACTAGTATTTTCTAATGCAGATGACAATTATTTAACTATTTTTCTCATTTTTCATTACTATATGTTGTAGGTAATGCATAGAGTATAATGTTAATTTAGATATCTATTTATATGATTTAAATTGAAAAGTATTTGTTACTATCCTAATGTAAGACATGTGGCATTTAATATGGATTATTTATTACAAGGTATACACTGAACATAAAATCATTATCACACATACTATTAAAAGTCAACACATACTATTAATAAGTCTTATTTTAATATGTCAAGAAATTAATGGATAACATCATCATTCATCATTTTCTGAGTTTTCCCCAGTAGGCATTATGCTTCATTAATCTGAAATAGTTTGAATAGATAATCTCTAAATCTTAATAGGCATAATTTTCAAATAATGAACAGAACTTTCAGTATGAGATTTAGTTTGGGTTTCTGTTATTAAATTTTTCACTAGTTTGGATGACAAAACACAAGACATTACAATTAATTTTTAGAGCACAAGTATAAGAGTACAAATTGGTGAAATCAGAAAATTTATAAAGTTGAGATATTTAAAAATATTAGTGCATTTTAATTGAAGATAAGGAGGAAAACATCCCAAATCCCAACTCTTGTCTGTAGATTAATTATAATATTAATATTATATTTTATTATATCATAATAAAATAAGTAATAGAGACATATTATAGTTAACTGTTTCTGGATATTTAAATATGGCTTTAACAAAACAAAATAAGTAGCAGCCAAATTCAGCCGGTCCTGAAGTTTGCTGCCCTTCAGAATAATTCAATGTATTCAATAATTCAATAAATTGAGACTCCCTGGGGTTCATCCCCAATTAGTAAGAATTAGTTGCCATAAAACTAGAAAAAGGTTATATTTAAAAGTAGCCTTTGTGACTCTCCTACCTCTGGTCTGTGACAACCATAATATGTTGGAATTTATGGACTGAATGTTTCTAGAACACTTGCCAACTATTTCCAAATTATTGAAATAATTCACACTTTCTGATTATCACTACTTATTCATCTTAATGAAAAGTTACTAATTTTGCCAAATCTTTGGTGTGCTTATAGCCAGATAATATTTATTATCTTAATGTATGGTGGTCATTTCACCAAAATTAAATGAATGAAGAAAGAAGAGATTGTAACTATTAGTTTAAACTATTAAATAAGTGAAACTTCCAATCATAATAATAGCTTGGGTTTATTGAAGTCCTAACATTTTAAACTATCTCCATGTCAAACTTGATTACTTTTGCTTTTCAGCTTTCTGACAGAATATTTCTTACATTTTTCATGCATATCAAAAGATGCAGAATTCTAAACTGCTTTCCACAAACTAACCATAAAATGTGTTGTTTGGACTTAAAAGTTATCCTATGATTTAAAACTAGTTGGTGAATAAGGTAGGTGGGAATTGGGGTTTGACATCAAAAGTATCTGGTGGGATGTGAGAAATAAAGTGAAAAATTATCAACAACAATCAATGATTTTAAGAGAAAATTTCACAAACAGCATAAAACTTGGACTTCTCATTACTAAAATATGATAGATCTAGCAGAAGTTAAAATGAAAGATGTACATCAGGTAGGGTGCATGATTTATTTCTTGCATTTATTTGCATTTTATATTTGTTATCAAGAATGTGGCAGACTGTTTTCTGGTTTCAAAATGTTCAATTTAAATTTCAATATGTTTGGTTTCAATACAAATTAAGCTTGTAATTTCTGAAAGTGATTAAAACATTTTAAAATATTTATATAAGTTACCTAAGCTCTTTTGAAGATCCCTGCTATTCTTTTCCTCAATGAGACTATCAGAAGAAGGAGGAATTAAAAAAGAAGTGATTTATCAGGTCTCTTTGATTACAAAATTTACACAATTACACAATGTGTGCATATCAGTAGATTTTTCACAAATGAAGATTATCTAACCAATTCAATTTAAATGCAACCAAGCACCCATGTAATCTCAGGTACTGTGATTAATAAAAACCTACCCCATTCACATTTAGATTTAAGTTGTTGGTAAAACTGACTCAATATAACACTAAATTATGACTAGAGACTTCTATAGACATATGGGATACTAAAATTTTAGAGCAAAAGAAATATGATAATGTTGATCTATAAAATCCTATTCTATCACTTTCCCAAGTAGAGGAAGCGATTGTAACACAATCCAGTTTTAAACTGAATTAAATTTCTCTCCTTTATCTATAGTATACATTAGAGTGATTATTGTATTAATATTTCTCTGCCCATTGGATTGAAATCCATGAGTAACAAGATCAGATCTACTTTCATTTGTTATTATATCCTCAGATTATCATAGTTTCTGTCACAGTATAGACTCTCCATATCTCTAATTCCTCTCTGCTACCGGCATACAACATTGGACTCATTTAGTTAAGTTCCCTGAATATTTTTCTTTTTCTTTTTTTTGACCAGAGCAGAGAAGGAAGTTTAAAACTGGTCAACCTTAATTGTTAGAGTTAATGGTTTCTTATTCAAAAGTATCACTGCAAAGTCTATCAATTGATCTGGAAAGCTGTGTTATTTCAGCAATTTTCACCATTTATAATTAATGCTTGCCTTTGCACTGGTGAATAGGTATAATAATTTCCTTTGTGATTTAATCTAATTCATGAAAATATACTATGTATAGGCCATTACTCAGAGTTAAATACTCTCAGAATAACTGAAACTTCTCAAATTAAATGACATTTAGCTCTCTAAATGTTGCTTATTCTAAAATGTACTACAAACTCTCTGACCATAAGTTATTTCTTTAATATCACTGAGGCTCAGGAAAGGTACTTAAAGGAATGCCATGGCCTCAGTATTATGAATGCTTCTATGAAGTATTTATAAAAACAACTGCCTTACACCTTGATGAGATTTTACTGATGTGTTATGTTTTGTAAGATTCAAATGAATTATTAGAAAAAATGATCAACAATCTCATTGAAGAGCTAGTGGATTTCTAGATACAAGTGTTGTGCTTGGGAATTGGTGGCCCTGGGTATGATTCCAAAATTATAATAGTTTCCTATAATTTTCACCTATTTATTCTGTGTAGTATGGTTTGATGTTCAATGTACTTTCTCTTACTTCATCATAGATTAAACATTTCAGTGATAATCTTCAAAAATATCTTCAATTATTTTATGTCTATTTGTAAGAAGTATATATAGCTAATAACAATAATAATCATATACATCAAAATGCAATGTATGTCTTATGTAAGTTTCCTATTATCAACAGATGACATGAAATTTCTCTGCTTTTGTTCTTGAAAACCTGCAAGGTAGGAATATGGAATTGTACCTTAGTCAAATTTCATGGCAGCCATTTTTAATGGCTTCACTCCTTAAGGCAAATAATTTTTATATTAATGTTCATAATTCAATTTTATTAAACTATAAATGATTAACTTTCACTTGGGCCCCTTACCCAGCCTGTACCTCTGCTTCCCCTTCGTGAAGTAGTGGGGTCAGAGGGAGTTGTTTGTGTACACGTCCATTTCTCCCTTAGTGAACTCTCCCATGTCAAAAAGAGGCTGTAGTTCTTCACCTCCTGTCCTTTAGGTTACATTAAGAAATTCCAGCGGCCTGCAAGCTTCCCAGGTAGGCTTGCACCAGCAGACTCTCCCAGCCCGCCAACTGGAGAGAGGTGATCCCAGTGAGGGACTGCAACGGAAAAAGCCCAGGCCTGCAAGCTTCCCAGGTTCTCTGTATCTGCCTAGATGTGATCCAGGATAACTGGCTTAAACTGGAAGGGAAAAAAGAAGGACTTCACAGGGCACTGTTTGACTGAGATTTGTTCCTGAGATTTGTTCCTGGGTTCGAGTTTTTTTTTTTGTTGTTGTTGTTTGATTGTGTGTTTGCTGTTATTCCTCTTTTCTTTCTTTCTTTTCTTCCTTCTCACTTTTGTCTCCTTTCTTCTTCCCTCATCTTTCCTATTTACACCCTGCCATTCCATTCTCAACAGAGGCGAAAACAAGTTATATGCAGAAATTGGGATTTCTAGAACTGGGGCAACTAAATTATACAGCAAAGAGGTATTATATATAATTTATTGTCTTTTTTTTTTCTTCTCACTTTCTCTTTCCTCTCTTTTACACCAATCCCTACTTCTTTGTCATCTCTTTTTTTTTTTTCATCTTCTATTCTTTTTTTTCTTCTTCTCTCAATGTTTGCATAAGTTTGGCTTATATATAAATCAGTCTTTCCACTAAACTGTTCACTCTCTTTCCTCTCTCGTCTGCTGATATTAAACCACTTCCATAGAATTCTCTTTTCACACTTCCTAAGAAAGATCAACCCAGTACCCTCACTTCCTTCTTCCTAAACTTATCACCTCTGTGTCCAACACTTGAAACTATGAAACCCATCACAAACATACAGAGTAAATTGGAGACAATATCTGAGTTAACTAAATCTGTACATTGTGATCAAACTGTGATTATCTGAATAGAAAGTGTCTGGTTTTAAAGTGTATTTATAAGGGATCTGATAGCATTGTACTACAGGAGCATCATAAGGATTTAAGGTAAAAACGAAATAGTCAAGGTTCCACAGTGCTAGAAGAAAATTCACAGAAGCAATATGAAGAAACAAGGGAAGAAAGTGCCTCAAACAAATCCATATATCTCCTCAGAAGATTCCATGGCAAGCACAGTTGGTCAAATGCCAGAGATGGAATTCAGAAATTACATATTCCAAATGTTTATGGAACTTAAGAATGAACTCAAAAATAATATAAGGGAGCAAATACAGGTGGTAAAAGATCATTTTGACAAAGAACTCCAAAAACAAATACAGGAAGCAAAAGATTACTTCAATAGGGAGATAGAGGTTCTAAAGAGAAACCAAACAGATATTATAGAAATGAAAGAAGCAATAAACCAAACTAAATGTTCAATTGAAAACATCACCAACAGATTAGACCATTTGGAAGAAAGGACCTCAGATAATGAAGACAAAATATATATCCTTGAGAAAAATGTAGATTAAACAGCAAAATTGTAAGAAATCAAGAACAGACCATTCAAGAAATATGGGACAACATAAAAAGACCAAATTTAAGAGTGATTGGGGTGGAGGAAGGTGCAGAGTTCCAAGCCAAGGGAATGAGTAATGCATTCAATCAAATAATAGCAGAAAATTTTCCAAACTTGAGGAATGAATGGGAAAACCAAGTGCAAGAGGCTGACCAAACACCAAATGTAAAAAATCACAACAGATCCACACCAAGTCACATTATAATGAAAATGTCTAATATACTGAGCAAGGAGAGAATATTAAAAGCCATGAGAGAAAAGAAGCAGATTACGTATAGGGGGAAACCAATCAGGCTATGTTCAGATTTTTCAACCCAGACTTTAAAAGCTAGAAGATCCTGGAATAGCACATTTCAAGCTCTGAAAGCAAAGGGATGTCAACCAAGAATCTTATACCCAGCAAAATTGAGCTTTAGATTTGAAGATGAAATAAAAACCTTCCACTACAAACAAAAGTTAAAAGATTTCACAATTCGAAAGCCAGCACTTCTTAACATCCTGGGCAAAATATTCCATGAAGAAGCAAAGAAAAATAACAATGAAAATCAACAAAGGGAGATATTAAACTAAAGGAATACCAACCAGTGGAGTAAACAAATCAAGTTAAATACCATAAACAAATTAAAATGTATGGGAATAAGAATCAAATCTCAGTAATAACCCTGAATGTTAATAGCCTAAACTCACCATTCAAAAGACACAGATTGTCAGACTGAATTAAAAAAAAAAAAAAAAAAAAAAGACCCAGCAATTTACTATCTCCAAGAAACCCACCTCATAGAAAAAGACATCAATAGACTGAAGGTGAAAGGCTGGGAAAAGTCTTATCACTCACATGGGCTGCAGAAGCAAGCAGGGGTTTCCATTCTCATATCAAATAAGGTAGACTTCAAGCCAAAGCTAATCAAAAGGGACAAAGATGGATATCTCTTACTGCTTAAGGGAATCATTCATCAACAAGATATAACAATTATAAATCTATATGCCCCAAATAATGGGGCATCTACATTCATCAAACAAAGTCTTCTCAAGTTTAAGAGTAAAATAGACCACAACACAATTATTCTAGGGGACTTCAACATACCCCTCTACCAATGGATAGATCATCCAAACAAAAACTAAATACAGAAACTTTAGGACTCATTAAAACAATTAATAACTTAGACCTAACGGGGACATATATAGAATATTTCATCCCTCAGTGAGCACATTGCTCCTTCTCCAAAATAGACCATATATTATGCCACAAGGCAAATCTCAGCAAATATAAAAAAGTAGAGATACTACCCTGCATTCTATCAGACCATAATGGGATGAAATTGGAAATCAATGACAAAACAAGAAACAAACAAACAAACAAACAAAAAACTATTCTAACAACTGGAAGCTAAACAACATGCTAATGAATGAACAAGGGGTTGAAGAAGACATGAAGGAGGAGATTAAAAAATTCCTAGAGGTAAATGAAAATGCAGATATGTTGTATAGAAATCTCTGGGACACTAGGAAGGCAGTAGTAAGAGGAAAATTCATTGCACTGAGTTTATTCCTTAAAAGAAAAAAAAAAAAAAAAAACAACAAATAAATGACTTAACATCACACCTCAAAGCACTAGAAAAAGAGGAACAAATCAACACTAAGAGGAATAGAAGACAGGAAATAATTAAAATCAGAGATGAAATTGAGACTAAAGAAACAATTCAAAGAACTGACAAAACTAAAAGTTTGTTCTTTGAAAAAATAAATAAAATTGACAGACCCTTAGTGATTGTTGCCGCCTGCAGCAATTGCCGCTTGCAGCAATGATACCAGGGGAGAAAACTTGGAGGCAGACTGGAAATGAAAAAGTTCTTTTATTCTTCTTTCTTCTAACTTCTCTCTCCGGTTCCAACAACCTCTCCAACTCCAACCACCCCTCTAACTAACCTCACCCTGGTTAAATACATTTTGCCTTAACAAGGACAAGTGCTAACAGCTCGAGCTTATAGGTGTGTCACACAGTGTTCACGGGCATAAAAAGATTCTTAGATAAATGCATGAATATCAGGTGAAAATACTTGAACACTTTTATGGCTCTCAGCTAACCGCCATCTTAGCTATCCTCAATTAGGGCTCTTACAAGTGATGCTAACAAAAAGAAGAAGAGAAAAAACTCAAATTACTAACATCCGTGATGAAAAAGGATATATCACAACAAACACCTCAGATATACAGAAGATAATTAGAAGTTAGTTTGAAAACTTGTACTCTAATAAAATAGAAAATACTGAATGCATCGACAGATTTCTAGAGTCGTATGAATTGCCCAAACTAGAACGGGAGGCTATACATAATTTAAACAGATCAATCGAGGAAATAGAAGGCACCATCAAAAAGCTACCATCAAGAAAAAGTCCAGGTCCTGATGGGTTTACAGCCGAGTTCTAGCAGACCTTCAAAGAAGAACTAATACCAATGCTCTTCAACTTATTTAAAGAAATAGAAAAAAAGGGAGTACATAGGAGGATTAGAGGAACACTAGAAAGGTCAAAGGGGAAGGAGGGGAAGGAAGGGAACAAGGGGGGACGGAGGGGAAAAAAAGAAAATGTGGTTGAATAAGATGGATATCATTATCCTAAATGCATGATTGAAGATTTGAATGGTACAAATATACATTGTATACAAACAGTGTTATGTAAAAAGATGCTCTATATGTTTATTATGAATTATAATGCATACTACTATTATAAATACAACTTTGAATAAAAAAGTATAGATAATTAAAAAAAAAACAAAACAAAAATCTATAAATATGTAGAAGTATAATATCACAACACTTAATTTTCAAGAATAATAAATTATTTTTATTGGGGTGAAGAGACATTTACTTAGATATCTGAAACACATATGTTTATCTAGACTTGAAATTTCAATTATATAATAAAAATATTGCACATTTTATTGATATTTGTTTTAGTCAGCATTTTCACTGCTGTGACCAAAAGACCTGGCAAGAACAACTTTAGAGAAGGAAAAATTTTATTTGGGTTTCATGGTTTCAGAGATCTCAGTCAATAGATGGCCAACTCCAGCATTCCATGCCTGAGATATGTCAGAACATTTTGGCAGAAGAGTGTGGTTGAGGAAGGCAGGTCAAGACATGGCCACCAAGGAGCAGAGAGATTTCCCCTCTCACAAAAAACAAAATGTATACCCCAAAGGCATGCCCCAATGACCATCTCCTCCACTCACACCTTGCCTGCCTACAATTATCATTCAGTTAATTCATTTTTTTATTTGAAGTTGTTGCATATATAACAATAGCATGCATTACAATTCATAGTACATATAGAGCACCTTTTTACATAACACTGTTTGTATACAAAGTATATTCGTACAATTCATGTCTTCAATCATGCATTTAGGATACTGATATCCATCTCATTCTACCATCTTCTTTTTATTTTTTTTCCCCTTCATACCCCCTTGCTCCCTCCCTTCCCCTCCCTCCCCATTGACTTTTCTAGTGTTCCTCTAATCAGGATTAGAGGAACAGCAGTTAATTCTTATCAGAGAATAAAGTACTGATCAAGACTTTCATAATCCAATCATTTCATATCTAAACTTCTTGCTTTGTCTTACCCTTAACTTTTGGGAGACACCTAATATCTAAACTATAACAATACTTTTGACAGATCATGAAAATAAATGAGATTTAATTCAAAATCCACACTGTATTTTTGAAAACACCAGGAAAGAATGTTATGTTCAAAGTGTGTGCATATGTGCATATATATATATATATATATACACACATATATATGCCTCCCACATATATACACATATATATACGTAGATATATACATCTCTCTATATATATGTATAATAGATATACACTGCAGAATGAAGAAAATATTAGAGAATTTAACTCACGTTTTTAATAGCAACAACAACAACTAAATGTGTATTTTTGGTGAATTAAAGACTCCTGAAATCAAAGCCATAGGGTGGTACAACTATGTAAGCTTCATTCTAGAAACAGTCTTGAGTTGGAAACCCACTATTATAGTAGGAAGAGTAATGTTTAAAAAGGTTTTGAGTAATTATCTTGCTATTCCAAAGATATTCCATTTATATTCAAATCACCCTAAAATATGGAATTCTGTCAGGCTTATCAAATAAAACTTCCTGGAGTTATCAGGTTGTAGGTAATTTCTCAAAGAAATTATATAACTCATTCTACTCTGTATTTAAATAATTTTATTGTATAGTGCCTAATTGTTCTGGAGACTAAATTAAAGTACATACTGTAGGCTCTCTCTTTACCTCACTGATTGTTTCCTTTGCTGAGAAGAAGCTTTTCAGTTTGAATCCATCCCATTTATTGATTCTTGATTTTATTTCTTGCACTATAGGAGTCTTTTTAAGGAAGTTGGGTCCTAATCCAACATGATAAAGATTTGAGCCTACTTTTTCTTCTAATAGGTTCAGTGTCTCTGGTTTAATTCCTAGGTCCTTGATCCACTTCCAGTTGAGTTTTGGGCATGGCAAGAGATAGTGGCTTAATTTCATTTTACTGCATATGGATTTCCAGTTTTCCCAGCACCATTTGTTGAAGAGGCTATTTTTTCTCCAATATGTTTTTGGCGCCTTTGTCTAGTATGAGATAACTATTTACGTGGGTTTCTCTGTGTCCTCTGTTCTGTACCATTGGTTTACAAGTCTATTTTGGTGCCAATAACCATGCTGTTTTTGTTACTATTGCTCTGTAGTATAGTTTAAGGTCTGGTATAATGATGCCAACTGCTTCCCTCTTCTTGCTAAGGATTGCTTTGGCTATGCTGTGTCTCTTATTTTTCCAGATGAATTTCATGATTGCTTTTTTCTATTTCTATGAGGAATGTCATTGGGATTTTGATTGGAATTGCATTAAATCTGTATAGTGCTTTTGGTAGTATGGTCATTTTGACAATATTAATTCTGCCTTTCCAAGAACAAGGAAGATCTTTCCATCTTCTAAGGTCTTCTTCAATTTCTTTCTTTACCATTATGTAGTTTTCATTGTAGAGGTCTTCCATAATGGGAGTGGGGAAACATGGAAAGAATGGAGGAATTTTGGATAGGGCAAAGGGGAGGGAGGGGAATGGATGGGGGCATGAGGATAGGAAAGATGGTGGAATGAGATGGACATCATTACTCTAAGTACATGTTTGAAGACATGAATGGTGTGACTCTACTTTGTGTGCAACCAGAGAAATTAAAAATTGTGCTCTATATGTATACTATGAATTGAAATGCATTATACTGTCATGTACAACAAATTAGAATAAATAAATAAAATTTTTAAAAAGAAAAATAAATGAATTGAAGTACATAGAGAATCATATTCATGTTTCTGTAAAATTTCTCCATACTTTTCAAGTTGTAGAAGTTGGGCCTTAAACTGGTTCCTAGAATGAATAGAAGATTAAAGAGTAGTTACTGTGATCTATATCTTTATCCTAATGCAATTACATTTGCATATAAATTGTAACTTGATATAGGATTACTGAGAATAGTTAGGAAAATCAGAGAAGTAAAATACAAATAAATTATTGATGATTGCATCACTCAGAATATCTATACTTCTACAGGGTATATAGGCTGACCTTGGTGCTCTGGAATATTGGTGTAATGGAAACAGTGATACATTCCACTGTGATCATAGGGCTGCAGAACATTGCACAGCAAAGAAGTCTGGAGTGCAGAAAATGGAAACAGGTGCTCAAAAGATTTGTTTGGGAGGAATCTTAGGACACATCTGAGTGCTAGAAAAATACTTAAAGATGTATGTGGTCCTGTGCTAAGTGTTTGAGATCTGCAATGGAAGTGTGGGAAAAGCTAGTACAGAAAGGATTACCATTTGTACCCTGATTGGAGTGGCCTGGGGAACTACCCACTATAATGTATTCATGAATGTATGTGTATTTCCATTCTAAATCACATAATGGTGTTGGTTTCACTTCCAGAGGACTGTGTTATATATTATGAAGGCCAAAATATAGTCCCTCCTACACTAGAGAAAGCATAAAACTTGTTTTCATAAATTCTTGAATTACAATGTAGGACTATTTGGCTAGCTTAATCTCCTTTCTTAAATTCATCTCAAAGTTAATAGTCCTGAAAATTAAGAAATCTTTGAACCTTTTGGAAATGACAAACTTTGTGCAATAGTTGAAACAATTTTGAAACACACAGATACCATCCTTCATTTTTCTGAGGAGTTAAGAATTGCTTCAGGGCATTCTCACTGACAAAAAATGTGGTTAACAATGGATAACTTTAAAGATTAGGAACATTTAAAAGCCTGGCTTTTCTTTGTTAAAAAGTAATGTATCTGTGTGGTAGCAATGTGCACACATGTGTGTTTGTGTGTATGTGCGCACATGTATACGCAGTTTAGGTGGTAAGGATTTTAGTAACAAGAAAAGATGACCCAAGATAGTAATTCCAAAGAGTTGTTTTGTGTTATGAGTCTTTCAAAGGAAACATGTTTCATTTCATTTTATTCCATTGGAAGAAAAGTGCTTTTTATTCCAAAACTATATTGATGTTTTCATCTTGCATAATCAAAATTATGACTTCAACCTAAGGGAATTCTCAAAACGTATAAAAGAAGACTCATTTTCTTAGAGATTGGCCATTTTAGACTTAAGAATGAGCTCAACCAATACTATATCAAGAACTTGGTCAAAACATAAAAAGAAAAGCATGTTTATATTTCAGTGGGGTACTGCAAACCTCTTTAAATTTACAAAGTCATGATGTTTACTAAATAATTTTACATTTAATTCATTTTTCTTACTCAATGCTTTTAGGATGACATTTAGTTCTTTTACTGTATTCCGGCTCATTTTCCACCCCACTCAACCTTCAGAATGATGTTGATATATATCTGCTTAAATAAATTAACATCCTACCACAATAGAATCTTTTGGCCTGAGTATAAAGTTCAAGTGCTAATTTGTAAGCTGACCCTGTGACCACCTTCATCAAAAATATAACAGATATTATTCCACTTTGCAATGAGTGAAGAGCTCTAAGTCTTCTTTGTTGTTCTTACTTTTAAAATGACATTTATTGAACTATACCTGTGATTCTGAGTAAAGCAGGTAACAGACTATATAATGCAAGAGATATAAATATGGTACAGAGAGTAGAGGCAGTGGGGTAATAATGTTTAAAATATTATCAAAATTATGGGAGTCTGATTTTTAAAAAGCAATTCATGTACGTGTGTGTGTGTGTGTGTGTGTGTGTGTGTGTGTATGTAAGAAAGAGAGAACAAAAGAGAAGAGGTGATCGTGACTGAGCATTGGATGCAGTGTGTATTCATACAATATTAGTTGCAAGAACTACACGATCTCCCTGTTTGATTGTTCTTGTAAAAAAAGATACATTTTTTTTTCTTTTTTTAAAGAACTGGAAGATTCATCAGGGTGACTGACTTACATAGAAACTGAATTCACTTATATAATCAATACTCAGTAAAAGCCCATTGTGTGTCAGGCAGAGAACTGCTCTTTCTCACAGAAGACTTTAAACTTGTAGCTCTAAATATTTTAATTGAGCTAAAATGTGTGCAGGAATGTGCTTTTGCTATTTTTCAACATGATGTAACTTTAGACTTATAAGTGAGAAGCAAAAAAGAATAGAAGAAAGAGGTCATGTTGGGAATCATAGAGACCTGAGTCCAAACCTCAGCTCTCGTGCAGGTGCCTGATTCTGGAAGGAGTTCTTGGTGAACACATGCTATTTGAATGCAATGATTTTCTTAATTCACTAAGTTGAAAAATATAACAACTTTCCAAAAGTGTTACTTTCATTCACTTAAGACAACAGCATCTATTTCTCTTGTGGCTTACATTCTGTGTCACATAGATACAGAATGGGTATTTGCACAAAGTGGTAAAGAACAAAGTGCATGAACAGGATATGCTTTCTCTCTCCAACTTCTCCCACATGATAATGCAGCTAACTAAATCTTACTAGTTGAGGATCCCATGTCAATTAGGATATAACAAAGAATTAAAACAAAATTTAGGGTGCTACGATATGACAGGCAACTATCCCTAAATAAGAATTAGACACAGTGTATGCTTCAAAAAACTTCCAATCTCTCAAGATGAAGCAAATAGGAATAATAAACCTATGCAATATTGTAGGGATTGAGATGTGCATATGGTAATATTGGAGTACCAAGAAAAATGCTTAACTAAAGTTTTTGGTATGTTAGAATACTTCCCTGTCCAAGGGGCTTGCTCAGCCACCTTTCCACTCTCTGCCCTCTCTTTGAATTAACTAATGCTGACCACTAGTTCTTAACGGGATATTACTTCCTCAGAAATTTTCCCTGAACCTCATTCCTTTCCTTTATAGCTCTTAATAATTCTTTTATTTATATTTCTTTGATCATTTGATGAGTATTTGGTTTGCTATTAGCAAGAGACTCTAAGACACTATTTCTAGGGCTTTTCCTTAACTAGATAGTTAGCAGCTACTGAAGAAATTTCAGATTAATGATTGAAGAGGTAACATCTGGAGACATGTTAAAGATTAAGCAGAATTATCCTGGTGAAGATGGAAAAGATTCAGCAAAGACACAGGCATAAGACACAGGTTTTGGTGTTTAAGGGAACTAGCTAAACAGTAAGTGCCAAGAAGACTGTAGCAAGAATAGATGCCATAGATGTCCTTAGTAGTCAGCCTTTAGGGTCTTTTAAACTACCTTAGAAAGGGTGAATAGTGCTGGGCGCGGTGGTGCACGCCTGTAATCCCAGCACTTTGGGAGGCTGAGGCAGGAGGATCGCGAGTTCAAAGCCAGCCTCAGCAATGGCGAGGCACTTAGCAACTCAGTGGGACCCTGTCTCTAAATAAAATAAAAAAAGGGCTGGGGATGTGACCCAGTGGTCTAGTGCCACTGAGTTCAATCCCAGGTACCACAAAAAAAAAAAAAAAAAAAAAAAAAAAAAAAAAAAAAAAAGAAAGAAAGGGTGAATAGTCTTCTTTTACCAATATTAGGAGCCATTGAGGGGTTTTAATTTGAGAGGTGTAAAAGCAGCAGTTTTTCTTTGCCAATAAGACAATCTTAGTGATTTCTAAAAGATGGATTTCAGGCACACTAGATTGTGTGCAGAAATAAAGGGAAAGGAAATTTTGAAAAGACAATATTAAAAAACTGTTTCAAATGTAAAAATCCAAAGATAAACTGCTGGTAGTATTTTGGTGTTGAATAGATACCTGATAATTAGGAGATGTGCAATCTGAACATTCTAAGATTTGCAAAATTAACAAATACCCTGTAGCATATAAATGGCCACAAAAATGGTACATTATGTTAGAACATGAAATGCTTAGATGACTAATGATTTTATCAATGTATAATTAAATAAAAACTTTAGTAAAGCTTTAATGGGAGACTCCTATCAAATGGTTTGAAGATGTGCACAGGAGAGATATGGCATAGGGTGTGTGGAGCATGGCTGAAGATATCATAGCAACTCCATATTGCAGACTAAAGGTTAGACTTCACTTGATACATAAATTATATATATTCTCTAGAGTGTTGACCAAGGCAGTTTTTCAAATCACTTTTTCTTAATTATAACACAGGGTTATGGTGAAATTAGTAGTAACAGATGCAATCCACCAACCTCTCTTTCCTACTTAAAAGCCACAAATTTCCCCATGTTCTTTTTGAAATGCATTATGAAACATTATGAAATATCACTCATTTGGTGCATGGGTTGGTTAATGTCACATCAAAATTTCTGTATTTGGCTATTTAAAGACTTCATCAAAGGGAGAGTGTGTTTATTGAGCACTGGAGAAATACTAATCATTTTTACAGATGGCATATAATTTCACATGGCATTAACTCTTTGAGGTGAATATTAGAAGATTACAAATGGAATTCAAGGAAAGCACTGTAAGGGGAGAACATCATGGGTGTATTACAAAGTTCAGAGACAGGTGAACAACTGGGTCTCAGAAGTAAAGAAAAAAATCTTCAATGTCACCAGATTCACTTAAAATTTGCACTCCTTGCTGTTAGGTTTCTTGTTTTTTTAAATCTTTTATCCCTCTACAGTTAAATGTTCTTTCTTTTTATCATACTCCCTGAAAAAAAAAAATGGGACTTCATACAGTTCCCAGGTGTTATGTGCACTAATATATAGTTCTCTCTTTTATTGTTTCTCCTAAAATTTGCTAGAAAGATCTCAATGACAACCTTTAGTGAGGTGGTCACCTTTTGAATTATTTGATGAGAATTGGGGTAGGCAGTTGTAGAGAGGTATGTAAGTGGGTTTTGGCAGAAGGAAAAGATTGTATTTCATCACAAAAAAATTTCAGATGCTTATTCTGATCTTTAACAACCAGGATATGCAAATATTTAGATACTGGGATGCTTCTATTTGAGGTTTATAATCTGAGATGTATGATAAAAAGCATATGGGCAGGGCCAATTCATTCCACCAAAGAGGAGACAGTAATTTGGGGCCTCCAGTGACAGCTTTTCATGTTTAGAGGATGGTCCCAGCAAGAAAGGTAGGGATAACAATGGCAGCATCTTCAAGGACTGTTGTGGAATGCTTTTGGCAGTGGGTTTGCTCACGGGGCCAACTTAGTTGTTTTCTGAGTTTGTTTCAAACCTTCCATCAGTTCTTCCAGTAAAATTGTTTCCTGCTCAAAAGTTGATGTGTATTGTTTTCACTGCATATCGTGTTATCTCTATGTACTTACCTATCTATCTGCTGTGTCCATTTTATAAAAACATACCAAATAAATTCTCACTAGACTTTCTTTAAACTTTAACAAATACTCTGTTGTTCACATTTTTTTGCTAGTGAAATAAAACAGAGATATGATCAAAGAAAAAAATAAGAAGCTAATATTGACAGGACTTCTTTTATTTTAAAGTTTTGTTATCTCTTATAAAAAAGATAGGTCTGCTTGTTTTTCAGATGGACTTTTATGGCAGATTGTTGCTAAGCATTGTGGAAAAATAAACGTAACCTTGAGGACACAAAGAGAAAATTATAAAACTCCAATGAAATAAATAAAAAGTTGAATGAATCTAAAAGTGGCAAGTTATTTACAAAATGACATTCTAAACCAAGGGTGAATTGCACAGATATTTTTCTTATCATAAAACTATAATTTAAGCAAAAATAATCAAGTCAACAAATAAAATGAAAATAATTCAGAGACTGTTAGTTCATTGTTTTTATTGCCAAGCAATAATTTATTTTTATTATAGATAATTGCAAGAAAAATTCTATTGGGTAAAACACTAAAAACTCATGTTTTTAGGAATAAGATTCACTGAGGAATATTTCAGAAGCATGTAGCTATTTTGTTAGAGAATTCATGTTGACTCTATAATAACCACTTGCTGTGGATAGTTCCAGTAGGATAATATGAATATTCCTTCAGGGTATTAGATAAAGGAAGATATTCTCACAAGTCATTACCAATGGCAGTGGACAATGAACCTTGTCTACACAGAGAAGTCATGGCCATTATATTTAACCCTTTTTTATTTAGGAGTGAACCTCTTCATCTTATCTTTTTCTTTATACCTGCCTATACGCATTCACTTTCCTTTTAAATAATCCTTTCCAAAAACTCAGTCATCATTTCCTTTCCTTCTTTCTTTAATGGGAACAAACAAAAATGACTTCTAAAGATTTCTGTATGAATTATAAAAACATTACTCATTCATTTTGTATAGTATCAAAAATTATTTTTGAATGGTATTATAATCTGATTAACATAGAAAGTGGAAGAAATCATTAATCTTCATTGAATACTCATGAAATTAACCATTTAAATGGCACTCCAAAGCAGTATATCTAAAATAAACTTAGAGAGCTATAAGCTTTATTTATTTTTTGGTGGTGATACTAGGGATTGAACTCAGGGCTTTGCACATGCTAGACTAGTGTTCTACCACTAAACTTCACCACTGAGTTCTGAATAATGTCTCAGAACTACAGACATTTAAAGTTAAAGGCTCTAAGCTCATTTCTTTACTAACAAGGAATTGATGCTCTAGAAGATGCTTGCTCCAAATCACATTGATTCTTATAAGCAAAACTAAGTTAGAATCCAGAATCCTCTCTTCTAAGTGATCTTTCCACAAATATGTAAGTGAATAAAGTAGTATTTTTATACAGTGCACATACTAAAAAATAAGCATGTACTCATTTTTGGAAGTATTTATAATAGCTTAAGGAAAAATATTTTAATGACTAATACATGTGTTCCCTCTCATAGGTGTACTCCAATTTTAAAATGGTAGCCCAACTCCTCAACACAGTATTAAACTCCTAGGAATCCTAAATGGATATTACATAACATAATTGAGACTATGTTGTCCTTGCATAAGAAGAAGGAAATCCAATTCCTAGAAACAACTTTCATATCAAAAAATTGTAAGTTATGCTCCCCCAAATTTTATGGGTAATGCAACAAATATTTCCTTTATCTGTCATCTGATTGTTCCATTCTAGGGCAAATCAGGTACTCACTTCGCTTTGAAAAAACTGCTTGCCAAGGGCAGAGCAGAATTTGACATCCTTAAATCTGCCACATACATGTTCACAGGGAAATCACATATCTGTGGGAAAGATTAGGATTTAAAGTCAACCCATAAGGCAGAAATCAATTTATCTGAAGTTAACCTGGACAATTCCTCAGGGAATCACACTGGGGCTCAAATATTAGGTCCCAGTAATTCTATTTCAGGCAGTATTCTTTCTTAATTAGAACTCATAGTTTATTGATTTTTTTATAAGTAGCTTAAAAGTGAAAGTCAACTCATAAGGTTATATAGTTGGTAACAAGTAATAAGGGTATTTGAACTTGACTATTGACTATTTAAAACCCAGGTTCAATGCGTGAGAGAACAAGCCACATCTATTAGCCATATCTCCAATATTTCAACCATGCACACGTTACTTAGTTATCCTAAATCATTTCAAAAATCCAGCAAAGCAAACATTAACTCTTTTCCCATTTCCTTTTTCTCCAAAGAATGCCTAACCATCACTACCTTCTATTCTTAAATATATGACTTTTCATTAGTGACATCATATTTTAGTTCCAGAAGCAAAAACAACCTATCAAAGTATAACATTGTTTTGACTAAGCTCAGTAAAAATAGAATGAAGGATGTTACTTTTTAACTTCACCACCACATTCAATATTAACATAGAATTTCTCATGTGAGCTTTGCTGTTATGTTGCTGGTAGCAAAGTAAAGCTTGGTGTTGGGGAGAAAGAATTGGTAGTATATATAAATATTTTTCTTCTATTATTCTGCCTTTATTTTTTTAAGTTAAATAGAAATTGTTTCCTTCTTCCTTCTCCAGTCTCAATTCCCACTTCAATGCTCAGAGGATAAGCCTCAAATCCTAATAAAATTTTTCAAAAATTCATAGGCTCCATTTATTCCTCTGAAAAATTCATACTAAAAATTTTCCCTTTCACTTTTTGCTCACTTAAATTTAGAGAACAACTGTCGTGTTGCCAAATCATTAAATGTGTTTGGGCGGGGTGATGGAAGTTGGTTTATGAGCAATAGAACTGCTGCTATTTTTGACAAGTGTAATATACATGACTTATTAAAAATCATCTATTGTATGTCTTTTAGGCTATCTTGCTTTCAAAACTAGAAGCATTCTTTAATATTCATCAATTATACACTTACATTGGAGAAAAAATTTCAATTTAAAAAAGGTTTATAACTGTTAATGCAATTTATAGGTATAATTTACATATTAATTGCAGTATAGTAACTATAATGTGGATTATAAAATAATTCCTCATCTATCAAGAGTTACCATCCCATTATAGAAAGCTAGTTGGAAACCCACTGAAGGCAAATTGCCTTGCTTGTTTATAGTCTTCTAAATTTTGACTGCTTTGCAAATTTAGATTCAAAAAGTGTTCTTTTACTTGAGTAAGTTTAAATTGCATCTCCCAGTAAATTTTTTTCTTCTAGAATAGTCCTTCTATTCAACACAGAGCATTAATATTTGGTTGCATTTTTATTTGAGAATTGTTTTTTCATTTCACCATGCTATGATTACACAGCTAGCTGTGACACTAGCGTTTGTACAACCTAATTAGAGGTTGCAATCCAAAAGATTCTAGGATTGAAAATTCTTTGGGTAAAGAATTGTAAAATATTTTTTCAAATTACCGTGGACTTGAAACTTCATGTGATGAATTACTGCTTTTAACATTTCTGAACTATTCTGATCACTGAATTGGGAATTGGGACTAGAGAAGGAAGAAGGAAAAATCTTTATTAAGTTAGAAAATACATAAAGACAGAATAGTATAAGAAAAATCTTCATATATACTACCAATTTTTTTCTCCCCACCACCTTGTTTTACTTTGCTACAAGCAACAAAGCAGCAGCTCACATGAGGGAGTCTATTATATTGTTCATGGACTTGAAGCACAGTGTGGACTGAAATCCCAGCTCTCCACTTAACCAGCTGTATCACCTTAAGCAAGTTACTCAATTGAATATAGGGTAATTACATTACTTACCACACTGGATTTCCATAAAGGTCAACTAGCTAATATATGTGACTACACTGCTTAGGACAGAACACACAGTGAGCAAGACATATATATGTATTTGCAAAATAAAACAATTTAATTGCCTATATTTTGTAATCTTGTAAAATTTTATTCATTTAGAAATTTATTCATTATGTTGGTCCAACTTTTCTCACATCTTTTCTGGGCCTCAAACAATTCTATCAAAGGTTTCAGGAAATTATATTTGTTGATAAATTATAGGTGTTAAGAAGTTAATAGCAGAAAAATCCATTGTGATCCATCCACATCTTTCATAGATAAAAGTAGCATTCCAAACAAAATGTTATTTAATTCATTACCTGAATAAAAGTAGTAAATCCAATTCTACATTATGCAATCTTGATGTCTACGATAGCTCAAGAAAGGACCTGTTTTAGCATATCCTTCAGGGTATGTCAGACATGAAGTTCTATCTGATTGCCTCTGAGCACCCTATTACAGCCACACTGGTCTTGCTTTGTTGGGACCCATCAAAAAATCTTCTACCCCAAGAGATCTGTATTTTTTGTTCCTTCTGTCTAGAGCACTCTCTTTCCCCTCCCTATCCCAGATGCATAAACTGCTTACCTCATTCTTATTTTAAATAGCAACCTCCCCACTTTATGCTTTCTTCTGGGTCCTTTGTTTTCCTCCACATCAATCATTGTATTATGACATAATAAATATTTACTTGCTTATTTATTATTTTCTTTTCCACCATAGAGTGTAAGTTCCATTATAAAGTCATGTTTTCTGTGTCTTCAGTGAAACAACAGTACTTACTACATAACACATCTCCAAATGTTTAATAAACAAAAGAACAAATGTAACTATATTAACTATTTATATGTGGGATATTTGCTTTCTTGAGTGCAAATTAAATTGATCATGCAACAATCCATAGTCAGGCTTACTGAGCACTAAAATTTGGGTGTAGTAATGAGCCCTTCTGGTACTCAAATCTTGGTTTCTAACTAACCTTCCCATTAAGAGAGACCAAGATTCTTTAAAGAACTGGTCAATTTCAGAAAGGAAGGTGATCCTGAGATACTGTTTTGTTCAATTTGGTTTGGTGCCTGGAAATAAACACACAATTCAGAGACTAATAGAGGCATGTCAAAAGACACAAGGGCCAGTTTAAATGGCTACCACTGACAATATTTGGGATAACTTGAGCATTAAAATAACTGACTACAATTTATTTTAATGCAAAGAAGAGAGGAAAATACATCTATCCATGGTAAGGATAGAGAGGAAAAGGGAGAGGGAGGGAGGGGGGAGTTAGAGAGGGAGAGAGAGAGATAGAGGGAGAGGGAGAGAGAAAGAAAGGGAGAATTTTGTTTTGCCACATTAGAAGTTTATGTCACATAGGTTTTCATAACTGTTGAAAGTTCAGAGTAACTCTTATTTTAGGTGGAAATGTAGCTTGTACACAGCAAAAGAAAGCTTTTCTTTACAATGATATCCAAGATTATGAATTTAAGGCGTGATAAAATTGCAGTTACTCTTTTGCAACCTCCAGAGAAAAATGATTCAGTCAAGGATCATCAATAGATACTAAAACAATAACAACAACAACAAAAACACTTGAGGCAGAGTTCCAACTATTTAGAGTAAGAAGCTAAAAAGAAAAAAATACAAATGCAATATGTACACATTGATTGGATCCTTGATCAAAAGAAAAAAAATGAAGTAATAAAATATATTTCTAGAAGAATTGAAAAAGTTTAAATATAGACTATGTATTAGATGATACTTGGAAATTACTGTTAATTTTCTTAAATGTGATGTGATTGTAGTTACAGAACAGAATGTTTTTAATCTTAGCTCCCAATTAAGTAATATATAATCTGCTTTGAAATAGTCCAGAAAAAGGAAAAGATAACATAAACAAATAGTGCAAATTACTAATGATTGTTGAATCAAGGTGTGTGGATTTTGAGTCTTTATTATACCATTCTTCTAATTTTAAGGCATTTTTTAATGGTTTTCAAAACAAAAGTCTAAATTAGCTGGGGTAAAACTTGAATAATCTGATGTTAGCAAAATAATTAGCAATATAACATTTGCATATGAATTAGAAAATTGTGATTATAATTAATTAGCAATAATGGTGTCATGCAATGCCTTATTTGAGGTTTCTAAATGTTAGCACTATTGACATTTTAGATAATTCTTTGTTGTGAGGGGCAGCATCAGAGATCATTTAGCAGTATATACTTGGCTTCTAACCACTAGATGTCAGGAGTACTGTCCCCTTAAAACAAAAATGTCTACAAACATCCAGTGTCCCCTATGGGAGTAAATCCTCTCTGACTAAAAACCATTGCCTTCTCTGTTTACTCTTTTTTTTTTTTTTTTAAATTGTCATTTTAAACTGCTGTTTTTCAGAGGTTTAGGGAATAATAAGTACTCCTATTAAAAATCCAATTTTTCTTATCTAAGATAAATAGAAATATATGTATCCTGATATTTCTTGATAAAAATGACTGAAATGATCAATAATTAAATATTTTGTTTTAATTTAAAAAATGTCATTCTAATATTTTTAAAAATAAAATCTTATCTTTTTTCAGTGTTATTGTTGTTAATATTGATTAAATTAATTTTGTATTTCCTTGGTAGTTTAAGGTTTTCAGTGTCTAGTAAGAGGTAACAAGTTTGTAATTTGGTATCTATGTAGACACAGGAAAAAAGATAGACTCATTTGAAGCAAGAAAAGTACCACCAAAACTACACAAGAAGCTGTTCAAATAACCCCTATTATTAACACATGTGACACTTAGAGGAATCTCAAAAAGTTTTAGGTAGAGTGAAAATAGGTAATCATAAGGGGTTAAGTTCTGTATGATTCCCTTTATAAGATATTCTTGAAAAGATAAAATAGAATTGTAGAGATGGAGAAAAACTCAAACTGTCAGGGGACAGACAGGAAGAGAGTGAGATGACAAAGCAACACAAGAGGGACTGGGGGGTGTGGAGAGGAACTGTTGTGTAACCAGATCATTGTGGTGATTCCACACAAGGTAAAGTCACAGAACTGTACACACACACACTACCACCACCACCAACAACAACAAACACCTGTATGTTAACTTACAAAACAGAATCAAAGAAAATAAGGGTTATCTTAGAATGTAAATTATAACCATGTAAAAAAGGACAATGCCTAAAATTGTTTTTGGGAAAAGTTTATTTTATGATAAATAACAAAGGTTATTTATTAACATGGCATATATATGTAAGGGAAGATCAATAAAAATTCATAACCAAAATATAAATATACTTATAAGTGTACAACTTGCACAGTTGTGCAGTTAAGTAACTTACACAATTATATGACATACATCTATACAATTGTAAATACTTAAATTATGTACATCATTGTATGCACAATGGGATCTAATATATCTTGATTGGTATCATAAGATAATAGTAAGTTGATTTATTAGTTAGCTAACTAAACTAATAACATGTTTAGTCAAATGACGTCCTAAATGTCAAATATGACTATCTTCAGATTTTCAGATTGTATTATGGATTGGCAGGAAGAAGCAGCTCTTGAGTTCTTGCTGTAAGTTCCCAAGCTATAAGGCAAAGGCCACAAACCTCAGAGGACAAGAGGCCACAAAACTGTAGCATGTACTGTCCAATCTTTTCTTATCCATGGATACCCCAAAGAATGGGAATACAGCTGCCATTCATATTCTTGGCAGTGGTGAGAACACATTTCCTTTCTGATAACAACAGAGAAGTGTTTATTATCATTCTGGAATGATCTGTGCATGTCTCTTTAAAGCATGTTGACAGACACCCATTCTTCTGCTCATACCACACTTGACATTAGAAAGAATCCATCCTTAAGGGGCAAAGGCAGAGCTATTACCTAGACATTACCAGTCTGCATGCATTTCTAGGATCTTTCTGGGAAACCTGAATTGCCACACTGGTTTCAGGGTTTGATCAGGTGATTGGGACACTGGTCTTAACCAACACAATCATGAGGTGTCCCTCTACCTCCCCAACTAAGAAAGAAAAACCCTCTTCCCTCTTCACAAATACAGAGAAAGAGCAGCAGTGTTTCACTCACTGATGCCAAGAGTTTCAAAACTGTTAATTAAAATGTTCTTGTGCAACAGCAATTAATTATAATACTTTCTATTAAAGAATTTTTGAAGTATTTATTGATGTTAAAGAAATTTTAAATGGCCCCAAGGTCCTAAGCCTGGTTAATATTTCTAACTTGAAGACAGCTTAATGTCTTCACTGAAAGGAAACAACAAATCCAATCTATAAACTGTTAGAGCCTGGAAATATTCTCAGTAGGAAATAATTTCAGTGACAATTATGTCACTGGCTTTTGCCCTCTTATTAGTTTTGCTTAATATGTCATTTCAGTGATCACCATTTGGCTTGCAACTAGACAGATTGTACTCAATTGCACATTTAATGTTATATTTTCTAATACCACAATATAAAACCAGTTATCATTGGCCACATATCTATTTTCTGTAGACACCCAGGAAAAATAACCTTCACATTTCCTTTTTTAACATCTACTTCTGTGCAGCCAAAAGGTTGCATGCCGTGTCCAACCATCTGTTTATGTATTACTTGTTAATATAGTTTTGTTATAACCAGGGAACTAATGGGGGATTCTAGATAACATAAGGTTGTATTTCATAGCAAGAGATAATTAATGTTTTAAAGAACTAGATGATACTTAAAACTTAAACTCTACGCACCATTATTGACCCCCTTCTTGATGTTTTAAAAGGCCTATCAGCATTTTCAAATTATTAATATTAAAAAATGTTTACAAAAATCTCATTGAATAGAAAATGTCATAATTAGAAAATAAAATCCTTTTATCTATGCCACTGCATTTGCCTTTCCAGGCAAAAAGAACTGAATCCTTCTATTAAGTCTTAATGAATGCAGTAGGTTGCACAATCCAACTTCCTCTTTAGTAATAAGGTCCCCCAGAACACTCTTTATGAATAAAATGTGTTCAAATGTACTTCGACCTGCAGTCACCAAGGTATCCCTATAGATGTTTTGTTTTTCTTGGGAAAAAACTCCACTCCCCTGACAGTTTGCATTCAGTAAAACACATCTCCATTTACAAAAATGAAGTCCTAATTTAATTGATCCCGTGGTGCTTCATGCTGCTCTTATAGACATCAAATCTAATTTTTTGCTGTTGTGTTGCCAGAGGTTGTTGCTGAAAGTATTTTGATGTTTTCCCTTTCTTTCCTGTAACTTCATTAAAATTAATTTGAATGCTAAATAAATTGATGTTTCTCTTTGTTCTAAAATCTGGCAGAATAATATAATGAAGCAAAATGACATATATTCAAATTATGTAGGAAATGGAAGAGCAATCATTTCTAAAAGATGTCTAATAAGTTAAAAATGCAGTATTTGTGAGGCCACCAATTTTTAAATCACCTAGGACTGTTAATGTAAATTATTAATGTAAACTGTTCATAAAAGTAAAAAGTAATTCAGATATCTGGAAACTATAGACAGTGAATTTCATCATCTAACAAAACACATAGTATATCTCATGCCCCTCTTTTCACCAAGTAGGTCTTATAACAAAGTAGACAGTTACAAATTCATTACCACTGCTGACAGCCAAGCAGTGCATGAATGGCCCTGAGAAATAGCTTTATTCAAAGTGCTTCAAGAGAAATTTGTACTTAAAGCTTATAAGTATTATAATATTCTCAGGCATATTGGCCATGTGATCATAACCTTATTGACCAAGTATTTACAAAAACCCTTTATTTGTTTTGTGATCAGCACCATGATAGGTATGAAAAAAAGGTGAATAAACATATACATGGTCCCTTCTCTCTAGAGGTTTCCATTTAAAAAAAAAGAAAGTGTGTGTGTGTATGGGTATGGTGTGTGTGTGTGTGTGACGAATACAGTTCAGTTGCATCTGAAATAAATCACAAAATAAAGGTAACAGAAATAGGAGGGGAGTTTACTGCTCTCTCAAATGAAATACTAGTGGACCTAGGTGTTCTGTGTTTATGTATGAAAATGACAAATTGACTGATGTTCATACTCCTCTTTGGTTTCTGCCATTTTGAGCATGAGCATGTGTTTCTGCTTTATCTTCAGGATGGCTGCTTGAGCTCCAGCAGTCAGTTTTGCATTCTAGCTAGCAAGAAGAAGGAAAGTACGTGTGTGTAGCAGGATGTGTGTGGGGGAGTGTTCCATCCCATTTAAAGAGTTTCCTTTTACTTTAACACAACTTTTCCCCTTAGGTTAGTGGGTGAACACTTAGTGACATAACTATACCAAGTTATAAGGAAGACTCATTCAGCTACATGAAATGTGCATAGTTGAGTGCTGAGAGTTCTTCAAAAAAGAAGGAAAGAATGGATATCTGGAGGCAAGTGGAAGCATCTGCCATAACTCTTGAGAAAATGACTTCGGATCAGAGGTTTGATGGGTGAGGAAGAGATAACCAGGCAATGGGTGAAGGGGAAAGGAAGAACTGTCCAGGCAGAAGCTCAAGCCTCATGGCTGCACCAGCCTCTTTCAACTGGAGTGGAAGGCTTGTGCCCAGTTGTCTGGGAGAGAAATTAACTTCCCTTTTGGTTAAAGCTTTTGTGATTTTTAATATACAGAATTAAACCTAATCCTATTCAATAGAATACCCCTTGCTAACCCCTGGGATAAGGCCTATTGCTTCCATTTTACTATTTTTCTTGACTCTGGTACATGATTAATGTTTCTGTTTTTATTTTATTTATTAATAATAAGTTTACTCTTGCCATGAGTTTATGGTAGCCTCAAATAGTATCACAGACACCCAAGTAAATACATCTCTCCAATCAAGACTATGTAAATGTCATTCAAATATATGCATATTTAAAAATCTGCTTTCATAACTTATTGTTGCTGAAATAATCCAAAGATTTTGAAAATTCATAGATTATTATACCTTGTATTTTAGTAAATTTGCATATGTATTTAAAATAAGTCATTTAACTACTATGATTTCATTTAATAAAAATTCTCTGAAAATATTTCCTGACAATTTTTTTTGGCATGTGGATTCGTACTTCATTCAAAAAAATAACAAATATTATTTTTAGACCAGTCATTTGTTTCTCACAAACATAGACTTGGTAGAAATAGGGTTATTTAATATTTATTTTTAGTTGTAATTGGACACAATACCTTTATTTTATTTATTTATATGTGGTGCTGAGGATTGAACCCAGCGCCTCACACTTGCTAGGCAAGTGTTCTACTGCTGAGCCACAACCCCAGCCCCCAGTAGGAATAGTTTTATAGTAGAGGTGAAGACACTATACATTATAATACTTCAAATGTTATTTTAAGTTTTGCTTCTCAAGATAATAGAATGCATTACTGACCAGGCTATTCTGATCTGTATACTTACTTAATAAGAATTCAAATTCTTTCAATCCAAAAATGGTATTTTATCCCAGGCAGATAAATATTGGTTTATCTTGTCTTTCATAAAATAATTAAATATTCCAAATAGCCAACTTACTAAAATTAGCATTCTTTTGCTGAGAAATAAATGGTCATGTTATAGTAAAATATTCTAGTTTTTAAATGCCTACAGAAGGTTGCATCTTTTATTTTTCCTTCCAAATTTTCTCTTTGGACTGGCTATTCCCTCCTATTTTGCACATGGATTAGCAAGTAGACATGACCTTCAATAACACAAGGTTTTTTTCTACTAAGAAGAAGCCATTGGTAAATGCCAGAGAGCAAGCATATATCCACTTAACCACCATAAAATGAGATTAGATCAAATGAATGATCCATCAAAAAAAAAATTCAAAGATTAGATACATGCTGACAAACAACTTATAAGTGTATTGTGTAAATCTTTTAAAAGTTGCTTTTGGAATAAATGCTCATTAATTGGTTTAATGTGAGAGATTTGCTCTGAAATAAGAGTTTTTGTGAGAGGAAAGCATTGTGGTAAAGTGAAGGGCAAAAATAAATTGGGTGATGAGAGCACAAGGTGATTTCTATTAGGGGTAATGGAATATATACAGAGAGAATAAGCTACTTAAACCTGCATAGAGATGACAAAGTTGCCTTTCAACCTGGTCAGGACTGTGGGTCAGCATTTGGGAATGGCTCAATTGGGTGATTCAGCCTTGGGGCCTCAGGAGTTCAGCCAGAGATCAGTATGGGAAATGTCTCCTGAAGGTTTGCCGGAAGTTGAACTTCTAAGGTGTTTCATTCACATGATTGAAAAGTTGTTGCTGGCTATTGCCTGACAGCCTTAATACTTCTCTGTGGGCATCTCCACAGGGATGCTTGAATGTGTCCTTATAGCATGAAAGCTGGCTTGTGAGAATTCCAAGAAAGCAAGGTAGAAGCTGCAATGTCTTCATGATATCATCTTAGAAGATCTCTTGTGCCATATAATATCATTCATACAGGGTCAGCTCTAATTTAGTGAAAGAGGGGTCTATGCAAAGGCAGGAAGTTCATGTGGTGAGGATCACTGTGGGTTATCTTAGAGTTTAGCCATCACATCAGGTATTGTTTTATGTAATATTTATTACTATTATTATTATTATTATTATATTATCATTATCACCGTGATGATCATAATGATGATCAGCATTGTTTGTTATAAAAATGCTAATATGTGGTTGGTAGTTTATATCACTTCCTATCTTTATAATATGACTGTGAGATGGGTTTTATTCTTTTCCTTTATGAGTGAAATGAAGTTCAAAGAAAACTACTTGCCCAAAGTCACACAATTAGTAAGTAGCAGGATAGATGTCAATCTGATTCCAAATCTCATGCTCCTTCAACCAGACCATGATGCCTTTCAGAAAATATTGTCAGCTCAGGGGTGATCTTTTTAGATTATAAGTGCCTATATGGTATCATCTTAAATGTAGCACAAAGTACTGGAGATAGAGACATTGATCAACACCAATCATTCAGGCACTTTAAGTTTTTGGTATAATAGGCAAAATACTTTTAAAAACAATGTTTACAACATTAAAAGAAGATTGCCAATATTCTTCTCATTTAAGTTAAATTCAAAATAATCTTGAGACAAGTTATTTCTATTTAACCAATTATAAACAAACGTTCTCTTCGTGGTCGTTAATATCACAATTTTCTTGTGCATTTCTTGTGATTTTAAACTTTTATGAACACGACAGTGGTTACAGGCCTTATTATTAAAATTTAGGTCTTATTTTAAAAATTTAGCTGGAAGCAGAAAGATAGTGATCAAAAATACTAGGAGGGGTATTCTTGATATTTAACAAGTATGTACTCCACAAGTAGCAACCACTTGACACATCTCTTTAATCAGCACTGGCTGTGTTCCTCCAAAGGCCTATTTGGTAAAGGGTTGGACCCCATCTCCTGGCATTGTTGGGAGATGGTGGAGCCTTTATGAGGTGGGTAAGAGCTCTTAGATCAATGGGGGCATGTCTTTGAAGTGGATACTGGGACACAGTCCCCTTCCTGTCTCTGTTCCTGGTCACCAAAGAACTCCCACCAGCTCCAAAGCAGTGGGGCCAATCAACCATAGACTGAAACCTCTAAAATTGTGAGTCAAAATAAAATTTCTCCCTTTTAACTTGATTATCTCATGAATTTTGTCATAGAGTATTTCTGACACAATACTTGTCATTTTAATCAACTGCTGTTTGGATTCAGAATTTTAAAAGGAACTAGTTACATTTATAGTAGTATATAATCTAAAGCTTTTGTTTCACCTTATAGTTTCTGGGACAGATAAATCATGAATTAATAGTAGATGAATATCATTCTTGATACGATGATATTTTAAGTCTGAATTTGGAAATTCCTTGACAAACTGATGCTCTAAAGGAAATATAATTTAAAGGTCATCATTAATGAGGACTGGTCCTCAATGTAGTTAGCTTATTTTGGTTTGATAAAGTAGTGTGGAACTCTCCCAATTCATAAATTATTTAGTTAAAGATTGGCCCATGAAAGAAATTACTGAAGGGCTTCATCACAGCAAATCAATGCACATCTTTCTGAAGCATAATAGTAATACCTGGAGAAAGAATTTGTAGATATTTAGCTTTCTATATATCAGTTATCCTTCATGTAGAAGGAAGCTCATAGAGCTAAAAATACTCCATCTACTATCCACTGTTTTCTAACCTGTGATATTTCTGCATGAGCATCACCTGACAGTTTAAAAATGAAAATTCTGTGGTCCTTACATATCTTCTGAATCATCTCTGGAGGTGGCAGCTGGTAGCCAGCATTTCTGGATAATTATGTATTCTAAAGTTTGAAAATTCCTGTAACAACTCTAAGACTCTTTTACTCTGATTCAGGATAGAAAGGGATAAAATAAACTGGCACATATGATATGAAATTAATTGTAATTTCCTGAATCTCAATACATTGTTAATAGGAAATATATTCTCAAAACAAAGTATTATATTCAAATATCTGAAACTTTAATAATAAAATTAATAAAAAATAGTGCTGTTAAGTTCATCTGTTTTGCAGTTGTGCATGTTGAATCCAGTGGTAAGTGCTTTATATATATTTTCTACTTCATCTTTATGAAAATCTCATGGGGTTGGTATTACTGTCTGCATTCCCATTTTAGAAGGAAAAAAGTGAAATCAGAGAAACTATCATCTGTCCAGAAGATGCCAGAGAATGATTAAAAATGAAGCATGTCTAACTTCAGATGCTATACTCTATCATTAAAAATTTATAAAGATGTAGTATTCAATTATGATAACCTTAGGAAAAATGTGAGATGTTGAAAGAAAATTGAAGCTAATTCAAATAATATGGTAGTGTATATATCAGGTTGAAATGGAACATCCAAGTTTTATATAGAGTTTGTATGACATGCATAGATCCTGATTATAATTCAATGGGTATTAAGTTTAAATAAATATATTTATTTCAAATTTAAGATTATTTAACCTTTTTGTATTTAAAATTCTTTAAAAAATACATTATTTCTTTTAGCAGTAACTTCTCATGACCAAGCAAACAATGAAAACAACTACCACCACCATGTATACATATACACATGATAATGAGCTCATTCACCTATCTTCTGTTGGATAATTCATATTTCATAGACATATGTAAAGTTCAGTCAATACATTCTCAATATAAAGTTCAATACAAAATATATTCTGTCGTCTTTGAGATAGTCACATGCATCCATTACATATTTGGACATTTATTGATTATGCACAATTTGTTTACCTTAACAAATGTGTTTTGGGTCAATTTAAAGGAACTCACAGAACAATGAGGAAACAGATATGCATACTTCAGTGATATTTGTAGTAATTATTGTGGAAGAGGTCAGCATGACATTTTATGATGTCTTAGTAAGGGTGAAAATGAACCTAAACTGTTGGACTGTGGTACATTCCTGAAAGACATATTTTAATGAATTTTAAAGAATAAGTAAGATTGGGGGGAAAAGAAGTAGGAAATGGAGCAAGAAGGGTTAAAGGGTTAAGGAAGGAAGTTTTGGAAGCAGTGAGGAGTTTAGAGATGTAATGGACAATTTCATTTGTCTTAAAGGAAGTCTAAAATTTAGTTGAACACAATCTATTGTATATCTTATTGTAGGAGGAGGAAAGTGCTGAGACAGGTGTGGGATGAGTCAGGCAGAAGGCAACCAGAGGATGTACCCATTTGACTAAATGAGGTCCTGGTTGGGCCAACCAGCCTTCTTCTTCCTTGAATGTAAGTCTTAAGGAGAGGAGCATAAGTGGGTTTAACCCACCTGGTGATGGCACTGTGAAGACCCAGCCCTTCAGGGTGTTCTAATAAGAGATTCCTCCTGGTCTTCACCCTCTTCTCTGTGAAGTCTTCTCTGCTCACATGTTTTAAACTGCACACTATTCCTTTCCCACTTCCTATGCTCCATGTTTCTCCTCAACACTTCTGCCACCTAACACACTATACATTAGCCCATATTTTATTTATCTATTTCATTCTATTGAAACATATTTCCCATGTTTTGATTACTCATTGCAATTTATGCAGCACATAGAACAAAACTTGGCACCTAGTAGGTTGCAGGAGCCAATAAAAAATCCTGACTTATTTGTGTTCCATCTGTGTTTCCTTATCTGTAAGAGCCTTGTATGAGGAAGTAGCTAAGATGGCAGCTGGCTGAGAGCCAAAGAGGAGGCGTTTAATTGTTTACACCCGGATCTTAATGTAATTAACTAAGAATATTTCTGTGCCTGTGAACACTGTGCGACGCACCTATAAGTTGAGCTTGTGACACGTGTATACTTGGTAAGGTAAAGAGTATTTAAAGAGACTGTGGGGGAAACACAGGGAGATGGAGAATACAGAAGAGAGAGCAGAGAAGAAGAAGGAAGAATAAAGGAACCAGTCATTCCCAGTCTGCCTCCATTTCTTCCCCTGGCATCTTTGCTGTAAGTGGCAACACTTATCAATCCACTACAGAGTTCTCTTGCCTACCCTACTCATGAGTTTCTATTGCTTGCAATTACTAGCTTTAACTAAATAGCATTTAAATGTATAAAATGCTTTCAGACACATTTTCTCATCAATTCTGAGCAATGTCTTTACTATTCTTATCACTTTGAAAATAAAGAAATGAATCCTAATGTAATTTAATAATTTTTACATAGTACATGTTTCACATTACAGATATGAGGCTCAAATCTTAAGTCTCCAGGTCCAACCTCATCCTGAAAACCCTCAATATGGAGATTTCATTGAGACTCCATCTTTGATGATTGCCCACTGTAGTGTTTTATCCCACCAGTAGTCATGGGTTATTCTCTATATCCAGTTGAAACTTTTCCTGTTTTTATTCAGACTTATGTTTATCTGTAGTTTCTCACTAGACACTGTGAACACTTAGAGGGCATTCCAATCAAAATAATCTTCCTTCTGAGTGGGAAAAAAATGACTGGGTTTCTCCTACACATTCTTTTCCGTAGACCACACAATGTAAGTCCTATACTTAATTTAATAAATTTCGTTGGCAGCATCCTATATTAAATGTCTATATTTTTAGACTGTGTTATACTAATTGGATATAATACATAAGATCAGAATAATGTAATATGAAAAATATGGATGATTTTCTAGGCTATGATTTTATTAGTACTTTCTTTCCCCACAAAGGCATAAACTGCTCTAGCTTTTGTTTAGGTTATAATAAATGACAAGTTCCCTTCTCATCATTAACTATGTTTGATATGCTCATATTTCCCTAAATACATACTTTCTACTGTCATTTAACCTTTACTACTAGATACAGGCAAAAAAAAAATAAATTTGAAAATTTCCTAAGGGCTCTAAGTATACTTAACTTTAATTCAATTATATTTTTTATGAGGTTAAATCTCTTCAAGTTTGTATTATCAAAGAATACCTATTCATCCTATATATACTTTTGGAGGGCTTTTATGTACCAGGCATGATGGAATGTTCTGGGAAATCCTCGTGAAATTAAAAAAAAAGCTTTCTTGGAGTTTGTCTATAATAGGGACAGCAGCATTAAGCAAAGTATAATTTTCCAGTGAGTTTCTCTGTTTTACTTTCCTTTTTGAAAAATGAAATAAAATTTCAATCAAAAGTATTCCTTCCCATGTTCATTACCTAAACAATAACTCATATTCAATCTCTTCAATACTAATTGCATTAGTACTTTGAGATCCTTGCCTCCATTGATATTTTTGCAGTATCTGCCAAAATTTGTTTCCATTCTAATTTCCATTTTGGAATAATAAGTGAAATCTATTCATTAAGACTGCTACAAATCTGTGCTTTCAGTCCTGGATTGATTCTCACTCTGCTTGACCTCTATTTCCCCAATGTGGACAGTATCCCCACCTTCCCCCTCCCATAAAGCATGTAATGCACTTATCTCACACATTCTTGGCGAAATGATCAGTTTGAGGCCATTTGATGTGAATTGCTTTGACTTCCTTCTTTGCATTTACCATTTTTTTTTTCCTTTCCTAAGAGGATGAGGCATTCTTTCTTCAAAGCTAATGTTTGAGTTCTTCCTTTAACTTCAGCCTTTTGGATATTTCTAGCTTGCTTTGACTTTCATAAGTAAACATGTTCAGGACCAAAGAAAATCCACATTTTCTTTTTATAATGCAAATAACCTAGCAAAGTATTAAAAGAAATGAGGCACGGATGGCAAAGTGTAGTTATTAAACAAATCAGTCATTCTTCTTTCTAGAATATCATGTTAGTCTTGGAACCTACTGTTCACACAGCTTCTTAGTTAAGGCAGAATTATTTTCTCCTCATGATCATGATCAACCAAAGATTATATTAAATGAACATGTACATGACCTGACTTAGGCACAGGAAAGGACCTAACTAAAACTTTGGGATCTAGGATCCATAGAATGTTTGGGAATTGCAAAAAGATAAAAGACACTAAAAATCTAGGAAAAGTCTGTCGTGGAGAAGCTTTGCCTAGGATGGTCTATTACATCATGTCCCTTGACCAGTCAGGGATCATAGAGCTATATATGTCTAAAAATTACTTTTTCTACTTATATATGTGTGGTGGTTATTTTGAAATTCCTTAGAACTTATTTTATAAAACACAGTGTTCCTTCTCAAAGTCTTTCCAGATTGACAAATTTGGAAATTATTGATTCTTTTAGCATAATGCTACTACACTTGCATGGTTCTGCACTAAAATATTTATTTTAAGCTGTTATGTATTACAACTGTTGCCTGAAAACATCTAAAGCAAGCTCTTAATAAGTGCATCCTGGATGAAAGAAATGTATGTGTATGTAAATATTTGAACTACATTATGTTAACACATGTGATTCTTTATACATTTAATATTTTAGCATTAAACACAATATTATTAAGATAAAACAGTATAGGTAAACAATGATAAAGTATTAATCTTCAAAGTATACATTTATAATATTTCAATGCAAGCTTATATCATTTTGTATTTCAAAAAAGGCTTCTTTTTGTTCTAGCTTCTTTGAAACACAAATCAAAATACACCTGTGGTTTCCTATAAACCTACTATAACTTCAACGATGGCTCATTTTAGAAAGAACAAATTAATGATGTGCTAAATATGATAAACAAAAATACACAATAAAAGGGATCAGTAAACATATTATGTATGTAACATGACATCATAGCTCAGAACTGTCACTTTTGCATTACATTTTGTAGAAAACAAGAAAAAATACAAGGTTGTTTTTTATGAGTCTTTTGTTTTCTTTAGCAATATAAACTTGAAAATACTTATGATATAAGAATTAGGTTATTCTCATTCCTTCCTAAAGTCATTGCCCAACTTTTCTATTTAACTCTACCAATTTTACTTTGTAATATAATTTAAATTACCATTTAAAAATATTATGTAAAAAATGTCAATTATAACATTGACTCTGTGGACTCTCAGTAACACAAACTTCTTTAATCTTTTTTATGTTCTACCCTCTTAATTTTGTAGTATTCCAAACTATATTATAAAATTAGTTAATTTCACAAACTAGCAATTTTTAATTTATATTTGCATGTATTTAAAACTTTAAGATGCTAACAAAAGTCATAATGGAAACAAAATAAGAAAAGAATGAATTACAAAATGCAACTGAAAACTTTAAAAAATATTTATAAATGCTAGCCAAAAATACCTTCAAAAAGGCACTTTATATTAATATTCTGAAAGAAAATATTTTATAGGCACAAAGATATTTTATATATAATTGCCCTTGAAAAGTTAATGCAATACACTTTAATAAGCTCTCTTAACTTACATGTTAAGCATTTAAAGTGGTTCTTATACTCAGCATCAAAATTTTCTAAATTCAAGATAATTCAAGGAAAAGAAGATTGTAATTGTAAAAGAAATTATACTAGTATTTATAAAGCATATTAATCAACAGACTAATTTTGACTGAGTGCCATCTTTATTGGAAATGAATGTTTTATACAAGATTTAATAAATATTCTATTGGATATTCATGATGACCTCATATCTTGAGTTCTGTTATTATTTTCCAATAGTTGAGGAAAGTAAAAATAGAGAAATAATTTCACTTGCTAATAGCTCCCTTCTACTAAATGGCAGAACCTAGTTTTGAACCATGTGTTTACTTTCAAAGAGAATGCTCTTTATGAAACTTTTATGCATTTTTTTCTTGAGAAAATTTATTACTCAAAATATTTTTAAAATATAAAAGAAAAAACTAATAGGGTCACAGTGGGAACGTTTACTAAACTAAAATAAAAATGGGGTGGAAGCTTTAAAGGCAAAGTTTTCTTATTTCTGTGTCTAAAGAACAAAATAATGTGCTAATATGATTTTGTATAATTTTCCTCATGTGACTGTAAGATTTCTTGAGGGAAGAAACCAAGTGTTTTTACCTAACATTGCTAAATCTGTATAATAGGGACACTTAACAAGGTGTGCCAAATGATTTAATGAATTAATAGGAGAGAAATAATTTTAGGCAGTCTCCAATTTACAAGTGAATTCATTAATTCATTCAAAAAGCACAGACATCTTCTATGACAGACATTAGGCATCAATACACAAACATGAATCGTGAAGTGAAATAAATTATATGCACTCTAGAAGTTTACAGTCTAGTTGTGAAGACAGATGCACAAAAAATTAAATGTACTATGATAAACAATGCAATAGCCAGGCAGTAAGTATGCTATAAGAAAAGGAGTATTTAACTTAGTAACATTGAGGGATGATATTCCAGGAGGAATAAGCTTCCAAAATGTATTTACAAGATAGTTATTGTAAATTATTCTCTTCAGTTTTTAATTCAAGAGCATCTAACTTTGGTTAGCTTCAAAGGTAGTACTCAAGGAGGGTTAAAAAGGAAAACAACTTCTAAAATGTGATGGCAAATTAAATCAAGTACACAAAATGATAATAATTCTGAGTAAGTCAGAGTGTCCAAGGTTTTCATTCCTTGCCCCCACCCCAATCTCCTTATTCTTGCCAAGGTCATTTCATCTTCTACCATAGCTTTCCTACCCTGTAAGCAGATGTCTCCCACATTTACACCTACTACTCAGACAGATCCCTCTCCTGAGAGCCAAACCTATTTCCAACTGTCTACTCAATCTGTCAAAAACTGAACTCAGCAAATGGTTTTCCAAACCTGCTCCTTTGCCATGTTCTTCTCATCATTACTCACTAGGAACTTTGGAATTTATAATTTTGTTGTATTCTTTTTTGTCTCCTATATTCAGCAAGTTCATAAATTATTTTAACTTTCCCCTTGTCCTTAACTTCTCTTAGCTCACATCTTTGCCACCTTTGCTGTGGTATATGGACCACACCTCTGAGTGCCTCTGCTATTGTGGTGGTTGCTTGTTTACTGAGTTCTTTCTAACCACCAGGTACCGTGCTAAGTGAGTTAAATGCTTTATCTCAAGGGCCTTGAAAGTGATTTTCCCAATTCCAATTTCCTTCCTCTCCAGATATTACCTGAAACATGAAGCTATTTTAGCTGGGTATAAGTAAAATACATCTGTGAACTCTAGCCTGGTAATCTTATAACCATTTGTTTCTATGGGGAAGTTATCCTAAGTCAAGATATAACCAACACTCATATATGATGCATCGTAAGAATTTCCTTCTCTTCAATTTTTAATTTAATACAACTCCTATGTACTCATTATGACTGTATGCTGGGCAATTTGTGCTAATAATTTAAAAATGAAAAGAAGGGCACAGTTCCTGTCCTCATGGGACACACAGCCTTGCAGACTTCCATTAAGCAAAAACTTCTGCAATTAGAAGAGTTATAATATCAGTCTGGAAGCCCAGGGGATATTTATTGATGTCTATAGTTGGTATCACTGATATATAGAGCATGCTTAAATTAAAGTTAGAATAGATACTTTTCCTCAACTTCCCTTTATGTCTTTCATAGGCATTCCATGATATAAGTTTATTAGAAACATACATATTTTCAACTAGGAGAAAATTGTATCAGTTAAGATTAAATGAGAAGATGAAATGAAATCAAAGTCTTACATTTAAAAATGCAGTGTGGGTATAGTACAATGTTTTGAAGTCATGGGGTCAAGTTTTTATGAATTTATACCATAATACATCAATGGGATTAGAAATTATTTATCTTAAAAGACTTGTACTACTGCATTTAATCAACACTTTAGGCAGCAGCTTATAAGGGAAAGATCATAGATTTGTGTTTCAAAACCCTGGATTCAAACAGAAAATATATTACTTGATCTCTGCATTATTAATATCTCTTTGGGCATCTTTTTTGAGCATTTCTTTCATCGTGGAAATCATAACACTTCATCTGGATTACTTGGAAAGCTACTGAACTTTTCTTTCTGCTCCAGCCCCATTGCTACCCATGGTAATATCCAACATTCTAAATAAACAGTAAATCAAGCCTGCCATTCTTCACTGAAAATCCTTAGATCTCAAGTCCAAAATCCCGAGGATGACAGTCAACTCTGCGCTCCTACTTAGATTTTGTACACTTTACTTACAGTCAATTCTAGTCTCCAGGTTATGTACCAGTTATACAAAACTCTGCTTGTCCCACATTCTAGTGAGCAGCTTTGTTTCCTGCCTGAAACACTTCCTGTGTTATTTCTAGCATTCATAATCATCAATGCATACCACTAGGTGACAAGCATCTCCTCAATTCTCTCATATAAATTGGACCTCTGCCTATGTATTATTATGTAACCCTGAAGCCAAGGGTCTGCCTGTCTTTCTTATAATCTTTACAGGGCTAAGACTACTTTTCCTTCATTCCCAATTTTTTTCTTGAGTCCACATGTGCCAATATTTGGTAGATATTTTTGAATGCATTTTAAAATTATCAACAATATGAAGCTATAATGTGCTCCAAATAATAGTTATAAAATAATACTGGACTCTAAGGTAGAATAAAAATGCTCAAATATCCAAATTTGTTTTTTTGCTGAAAATCCATAATTACTACAACTGTGTTTAATTACAAAGATATGTTGTGCTACTCCATACTAATTATCAGTAATATCATGTGAGTGAAATTCTTTATGCATTTGAGAATTCCTTTCATGTTATATATTTCAATTGCTAACCCTGTCTGCCAAGTGTGAAAATATATACTATTCAAAATTTTAAATTTTCTCAATAAAATAAGAAAAAACTCCAATGAATGAATAATGACAAAAAGATATAAAGAAAAAAAATTTTTCAAAAAGGTTTTGGCTGACTCCTATATAAATGTATTTAAATATAATAAAATTAAAGTTTTTCTTGGATCACTCATATAACTGATATTTTGAATAAGCCAACTTTGTATGGTATACAAAGGCCAAGTATTAAGCAAAAATTCCTTTATGTATCCTTATATAGTCCCTGTTAATATATAGTTAAGCTTCATGAACTACCTACATGTTTAGAAAAAAATAATTTGTTGTGCATCGTAATTTTCATATTTTAATCATTTCTATTTTAAATATATATCCCAGCTATATTTTCCATATTCTTGTGTTAGAGACACAGATTAATAAAATGATTTTGAGGATTACAATAAAGCATGATAACTGTATCAATAGTGTTCTGAGCAGGAAAAGGGGATCAAAAGTCCTTAATATACCATGAAGGAATGACTCAGAGTTTTGTGGAAGACCTAGCTTTGAGATGAGTCTTTAAGACAATATTTTTCAATGGGCAGGTTCAATGAAGAATCAGTCAATCACAAGAAGCATACAAACAATTTCCTAGGAAAGAAGTACAACAACATGTTGTGTGTGTTCCAAATTACAAAAGACACTGCATGCCAACTCAGGGAGATGAACTTTATCCTTTAAGGAAGGGAAATACATATATTATTTGAACCACTGAAATGGCAGATCACTATGTTTTTATATTTTGTGATAAAGTGTATTTCTCTAGTTTTTCAGTGGATATTATGGGGCAAGGGAGTTAGCCATGTCTACACACAGGCCTGACACATAATGTCATTAATGTTAAGAGTTGAATGACAAAAAAAGGTACCCTGAAGAGAAATAGTTCTTCTGTGGGTATATAGATCATTGCCCTGGCCAGAAATGAATTATTTTGATTGGAAGAAATGGTTTGAAATTTTTGCTTTGTTTATTGACAGTAATATATTGCTTGTTATTGTTTTACACAAAAGCTTGCACAGAGTTCCATTAAATAAAACAAGTAAATTCATAATAAGAAACAACCACTGGATGAATGTATTTAATTTCTAGGAAATGAGGGCTCATCAATACCTCTGGGAGGGCTCACAGTTTAAGTCATGATAAGTGAATCTGGAAGTTTAGTAGAGCAGACAAAAGGTTTTATTTGTAAACACAGAACTGTGAAGGAATAAATGTGAAAACATACTGGGATATCATTTTTATGGACACAAAATTTAAAAATTCACTGTGTGCTAATGTATTTACATATATATATGTACATGCATATATTAACTATATAAACATGTATTTAATTTTGCTTTAACATAGGTTTCCCATTTATACGTAATATAGTGCCATAAATTGACTACAATAATACATACAAATATTATAAGATGTTTCTCCTACAGGCATTTAGTCTTAATTTTTTTCAATTAAAGCAGATTCTAGGCAACTGTACTCAAGGACTTAACTTTGGGTGACAATTAATTCATTAAACACCAAGTACAGTCCGGGTTTTGGCATCAGCCAGGGTCCAGGCACCTCTGAATAAAAAAAAACGCAGACAGTATATTCATAGTAATAGGGAAGTGAGAAATCATGCATAAGAAAATTAAATTTAAATCAAGTGACAGATATTCTGTACAAAAATTATTTGCATGTATATGTGTAAAAGTGTAAATGTATTTGGCTAAATTAAAATGCAATGTAAAAGCAAATCATGTACTGAAGATATCTTTAGCTTCTCATTTTACCTTTGAACTAGTTAGGTCAAACATATTCTAAATCTTGCTCTTAAAATCTAATAACATAGAATTTCAGAACAAATGATGGGTATTTTGGATGCTTAATGAGAAAGTGGAACTAAAATTCAGTATTATTCATGCTGAGCTATCTTAAATGTTTTTGCATATGTTAACTCCTGTGCTGGAATAATGTTAAGAAAGTAGGCATTAAAATACCAACTCCTTGAAGAAGGATCATTTCAGAAGTGCATTCATGCCATTCCATAATGAGAACCACTTTTGAAAATTTAAACATTTATACAAGACACATTTTTTTGACAAATGGTCTGTTACTTTTACAGCATCTCATTGCTTTTTACAGTGTTTTAACCAAAGAAAATATACTTCCTTGAAATAGGTTACTGTACACAAGAAAAATAAGTGTTTAATTCTTCCCTTTGAACATAAAAGCAATGAATCAACTATCATAAACTCTTATCTCATGTTTTAAAAACTGTCTTTTCTTCTTCTTCCCTCCAAACCCAAAACAATAGAAACAAAAAGATAAACACCCAAAGTTAAAGACATTGCCTGGTATTGCAAACCTCAGAATAAAATACCATTTTGCACAATTCACAATATAGGAGAATAGAGTTTATGTTTGCAAACATTTATATTTTACCTGAAATCCTAGGGGTTTTACATGACTATGTTATTATACCATCCAAAAAAGGAGTGGTTAAAATTGTCTCCGTGTGTTTTCAAAGAAAATCACATGCCAGGAAAGGTGTCAGCAAGATCTTTAAAGAATTGTCAAAAACCTGTGTCATGACTAAGCATATGGAATTACTGACCCTTAAACTTTAAGACGTTCAAGTAGAATACCTAATGTCAAAAGCTGCTCAAGTGTCAGCTACAGGATATTGTAAGCAATGCTCATATCTCAGTATAAAGAGAAGTAAAAAAGTAATAATTCTGTGAACAGCCCCAGGGCGCTTGCATTTTAAATCACTGCCACAAGAAGCAGATCACCACTGGGAAGAGAACATATTCTGGAACAACACAGACTTGCACTATCAGTAGGCATCAGTGTAAAACAGGAGAGGCAACAGGATTAAAAATAGAACTACAGAAAGTGGAGAGAAAGAGAGAATAAATATATCTACTGCTACTGCTTACAGTTTACAAAGGCAAGAGATTTTCAAAAATCTGATGTGCATTTATTCAAGGTCTCCTTTAAATATATGCTGACTACTTTTACTTTATTAATTGTCTTGGTCTTTGTATTTTTTCCCCCAGACTATGACTATATAGCCAAGATTGTTAAATGAAAGTCTGTTTGGATTTCCATAATGTAAAATATACAGAGAAGAAGTTCATTTTCCCTTTCATGTAATGATGATACGACTGAATTACAAAGTAAACCTTAGCACTGAAAGATGCAATTTAAAGATAAAATGAGGTAGGATCTAATTGAGGTTAGACTTAACCATTTTCTAGATTGATGACTGATTTATTCACAGGCAATTGAATTACATTTAGTAGGTAATAGCTTTGTAACTCACATTCATATTTGTATTATAAATCATTTTGACTTTTTGATAACACAGAAAATCTTCCATCTTAATGAGTTTCTACTTTACCTTGAATTGATAAGCATACTAAACATGGTACTTAAGACTCCTGTATTATTGATTGCTTATACACTGTACACATAACAAAATTAAATAACAGGAACTATTTGGAGCTATATATATGAAATATAACACATTTTACTTAGCCCAGGGGACTTGGTTTGCAAAGTTCCATGAAAATGTCTTTTAATTCTATTCTCTCCGTGATGAATAAGGAAAGTAACTGTGCAATATATACATTATAGCCATAAGTAATATAAGGAGAAACAACATATCTCAGAAACTTTCAAGGTTATAAAGATTTAAAAATCCCTGTGAAAAATTAAGTGTCCACTATTATTTTGTTTGAATTCACAGAGAATCCAATGACAGCCCATTTCAATACTTTAAAACAGATTAAGCTGACATGCACATTGTCCATTCCATAATCCTCTTCAATACTTTCACACTTTTCTGTTTTCCCTTCTTTATATTTCCCATTATTAAAAGTTTGACTACATATTAACTTTCTCAGTCGTGAAGCCATTTAAAGCACACTTACTTGAAAAGTGTAAAACCGGGTCCCATTAGGAGGATGCACTTTAGGGGAGCCAGAAACGGTGTTCATATCCGAGAAAATCATTTCTGATCACAGAGACAATATAATCCACAAGGAGCTACAGATGCAGAGCAGAGAGCTTAGCGTACAGATAAATCCGTGCATGCACTGAGGGAGACTACAGGGTAAAATGAAATCTGCCCCATCCTTCTTAGATACACAGTGATAGCATTTTGAATCTTTCTTCTACGTTTGAAATCTAAGCTGAAAGGGCATCAGCCACCGGCCTTTTGTGCAGCTAGTTCTTTAGAACAGACAATGTTTTAAAAATTTTTAAAACACAGAAGGAAAAAATGCAAGAACCAACGATAAACGGAGCTTGTGCAGAATCTGGCAGTGCTGTGGACCTGCCCATCTGTTCTCAGTGATAATCACCTCCCTCCACCACAGTCTAGCGGAGTGATTATGCTAAATATCCTGGTTAACCAATAACATACAGTTTCATTTCAGGGAAGCATGCACAGTGTAATTCAGAGGACCTCTTCTGACTAACCTGAAGCATGTTTCACATATTGCTTAAAGCTGCATTCAGTTACAAATTATTGTTTTCTTACTCTTATTTCTGCATGCTTTCCAATTTCTTCATAATCCTCAGTCATTTCAGTATGATGATAATATTTTTTACGAAGCTTTTTTTTTAAAAAAAAGAATTCTTTTATAATTTATAAATACAAGTATACCATAGCTGGCTAGGATACTGAGGGGCAATGTATACAATTCAGTAAGTCTCTATAATACTAGAACTATGAACAAATACAAAGCAAATACTGAACACCTAAAGAACATAATATATGATTATTATCATTATTTTCTCATTTCCCTATTTTAGCTCAGAAAGTTAAACTTGACAATAAGAATGTCTTAAAAAGTAGCATAAATTTATTTTAAACAAATTATTTCATATTCAAATATACACACAGTGCAATTAATATCTCTGAAGATTTTTGGCTCAAGTTCCAAAAATATTGACTGCTAAAAAAGTTATTTACAAAACATGTTCATTTTTCTATGCCTTTAACAAATTATTCAGCCTGTATAAAAGATCATATTCAGATGACTTGACAACTTCTAGAGGTAAAAATAAATGTTCCATTTACACATGGTTCAAAGGCGGAGACTTCAGGAAGACATAAAACAGAATGATCCAAAAGTATATCTTTGTGACTGTATCTAAGTTGACATAGTTCTATACAACCAAGAACCAGGAACCATAGGTTTTGAACTGGATTCTACAAAAGGGAGGTGAAAGTTTTTTAAACAAATTATCATTAATTTTTACATTAGATTCTCTATTTATGCTTTCAATTTATAATATCAGTGGGTAGGAACCAAAAAATTGATTCTCAGTTTCTTAGATGGGATTCCTATAATTAGATAGATTATGTGTATAGGTAATTATTTAACAAGTAAACTGCTACATGAACCAGAAAATATTTTTGAATCAAATTTTAATTAGAGAAAAAAGTTTTAATTAGAGGATTACAGATTTACAGAAAAGCTCCTAAGAGAGGACAAAGTATTCCCCCGGACCTTTCACTCAGTTTCCCCAATTGTTACAATCTGACATTACCATGATATATTTATCAAAGGGGAGAAACTTAAATTTGTACATCATTAACTGAACTCTAGACATTTATTTGGTTGTCACATATCTCTGGTTTCCTCTGGTTGTAATAGTTACTCAGCTCTCCTCATCACTTTGAGAAGTCTTAAGAAGTCTTTATAAGTCATGGACATGTATCCTACGGTCTTATGTTTTAATCAAACACATTTGTATGATGTTGTCCTCACTTTTGACGAGGGCTCTGGGTGCTGTGAAAGAACACCATGAGAGCCGTCCTTCTTGTCACATCACATCAGTGGTACATGATAGTCGTAGTATCAATAGTGATCTTAACTTTCATCCTTTGGCTAAGTAACGTTTCTCAGCTTTGTAACAGTTGCTATTTTTCCCTTTCCATACTTTCTCTTTGGAATTAGTCACTAACCATATTAACTCTTAACAGTATGGGAAAAAGGATGAAATTAAGCTCTACAATTAAAGGAGAAAGTATATATAGACATATTAAATATAATTCTGTAAAGAAGATTTGTTGCTTCTTCAGTCATTTTTCAAGCATTCATTTATATCAGTATAGATGCATATATATTTATTTCACCCTTTGGGTGATGATTTAATATTATGTAATAGGTAATACTGACCCTGCTTTGGCCATTGGCAGCTCCTTTACCTCAGTTTGCTCCCCTCCCATGTCCCTTGGATATGCTACCATCCATTTATTTTCGGAGCACTTGCATGACTTTTAAAAATGATTCATGTCTGATTTCCTAAAACTGTTAATCTCCTTAACCATAACTATACCACTGCAGTAAACCTGAAAAATTATGTTTTCATTTTCCTAAATTATTTAAGCAGTAATAATATTCCATCTTTCAAACTTATATTTTCCCTCATTTCTTAACCCACAAGAGATTCATGGATCGCCAAATTTTCATAATGACTATATATGATTAAAAGCTTTGGATACTAGTGATATATATATGAAAGTGTGGGTTCACCTCACTGCTAGACCCATGTTAGAATTGCATTTCCTCTTGTGGGGTAAAAGCATCTAACTCATGCTCTTCAAAGAACTGTGAGTAGCAATAAAGTCTCCAACACAAACTTGAAGCTTTGGGGAACTTAGGCTTTAGGGGGAAAATGTTTGCCAAGTAGATTAGTACTGTGCATATATAACCTCCGTGTAATTTTATGCTTATCTGTAAATTGGTTCTGACATCATTTAGACAATTAAATTCACCATCTTCTCTGTTATTATTGAAAAGCCAATGAATCAAATATTCTGGCATGACCTCACATATTTTTGGAATAATCTCATATACATTCTGAATTTAAATCAGCAATAATTTTAATTTATCTGGTAATTACACTTGGTTTTTCCTCATATATCTTTTGCAGGACAGGTAGGAAATAGGCATAAGTTACCCAGGAGGAAGTAGGGAGAAATTATATGCCTTTTCATTTCCTGTACATAATTTTCTCTTATTACATTATATTATATCCCTATATTGCTTGTGTTAAAATTTTTCATTAGTAAGATTATAATTTGTTAATGCAAAAATGTTACATATACATGTAAATGTTAAAGTAAAAAATGTTAAATTTTCTATGACTCTAAGTTTATAAGTGTTAAAAAATGTAAGTTTTGGAAAGATTCACATTCACAATATTACTAACATACAATATAAAATAGAATAAGTGTAAAAATGCTCATAAATATTAACCATGAAAAGTAAAATGTTATTGGAATTGTATGTCTTATTGAGATTATTGAATATTTTTTTTCAAAATAGTTTATATATAAATTTAAACATACCATTAGAATAAGACAAAATCCCAATTTTCAGTTTTATAGATTTATTTGTTGAGAAATGCAGTTCACAGAAATAAGTGTATGGTACAGGAAAAATATTATGATACTATTATATTTTTAAATAATAGTGTTACTAAATTCTTTTAATTCTGCATATACCCTAAAGTCAAAAGATATTTTACAATCAATCATTCTTCAGATGCTTTGATTAAATCATCAATTCTTTCTTTTCATTTTACTTTTGATAGGAGGGACTGAACTCATGGGCACGTTAGTATTGAGCTACATCCCCTGTCCTTTTTATTTTTTTCTTTTGAGTCATGGTCTTGCTAAATTACTTAGAGCCTCACTACGTTTTGGAGGCTGACCTCAAATTTGGAAACCTCATGCCTCAGCCTCCCAAGTCACTGGGATTACAGGTGTATGCCACTGTGCTCCATGAAGTCATCAATTTTATTGAAAGCTAACAATGAAAACATACCTGGCTTGAAAAATGATGTGTAACCTCTCTATTAAAGACATTCACTTTCTCAACATTAAAACCTATATTTTGAGTGGTTTTTGAGTTTGACCTTTGAAATTTTAAGAGTCCCTGGGGTAATGCAATATAGCAAGATTCATCAGAAATGTGCTATCCTGAAAGGGTAGAATGATTTTAATTCATGTCTCCTTCACAACAACAAAAAGTTCACAGAATTATACATTTTAGGGCAGAGTACAGATAGAAGAAAATAATTTTCTTAAAATATTTATATTCTTGTATTCTTTGGAGAGTCTTTGCATTTTAATTTAAAATAATTATCAAACATCTATCCTTGTAATCAGGGATCAGATAAATATAAACTGAACAAAAGCACTATTACCCAATATAATAGAAGTAATTGAAATAAATATTATTTCTCACTCATATGACCAATAATTTCAAATTAGCTACACCTCTGATTTTATTAGAGACTGAAAACTTCAACCATATTCTCAGAACACAAACAAGAAAATTAAGTGTGCACAGTGAATTCAGTGCACCATGCTGAGCCTCAGTCTCCTGATCTGTGGAAGGGTGTAATAATGCTTTATCCAAAATCTTTCATCGCAATTAAAGAAGTGAAAAATGCAGCACTAATCAGTAAAAACACTCACATTTGTTCCTACTCTTCTTCTCCTCTTTCTGTAAGTGGAAAATACAGAGAATTAAAGCTATAAATTGCTAATGCCACTTGAAAGAATAGATTTCAGGAAGTTCCAAAGTTAATTAGAATAAAAATACAAGTAAACAGAGCATTTTAAAACCATGCTCTCAGATCATTCAAAATAATTCTTTCACTCGTAAACTTTAAGTTTAGGATTACATCAAATTTCAAATATAATTTAGTATTTAAAGAAAAAAGTTTCACTTAAGAATATTTGGATATAGTATCTAGCCAAAACATACATCAGAACAAATATTTAGAGAAAATGAAGTTACTCACACTGAAAAAATAGGCTTTTTAGCGTGGATTAAGTTTTACTCATTCATAAAGAGAAATTGATGGTTTTGATTTTTAAATTTAGAAACTGATTTCCAGGGTATTTTATTAATTTAAAAAATATATATTTATTAATGTAAATGGTACATTTATCCCTGTAGTACTATGGTTAGTGATCTTATCATTTATAATTGAACTGGTACATGTTTGAAAGGAGAAAGGACGTCCATGAATCATTGGGCCAGAACAACAGACATAAATAAAGGCTGTCGTCAGTAAACTAGGACTTGGATCATTATTATTCACAGTAAACATAAAGTACATCTACCCATGAGGGGCTTTTAATCCACTTGGAAAGAAGAACACATACTTTAAACATTTTGACTCTACAAGGAATATACCGATTAAATCAGAGTTAAAGCAATTAAGTACTTGATGAAATTCACCTGGGCTGATTGAATGAGCGCCAACTTCGTGGAAGTAAGTCACCTGAAAACCTAAGAGGGAGGGAGAATGAACACAGCACCTATGTGTTGGACATGTATGCAGGCCACTGAATTTAAGCCATGCACCATCTTTTGTCCTGGAAATATATTAATTTTGTATGAGAAAACTGAGATTCAAGGAAGAGAATAACTTGTGCAAGCACAGAATGACTATTTTAACTTTAAACAAAAGGAGGAGGGACCCATTCCATAACACCTGTCCCTTCCTCTTCCTTTTCTCCCAGCATCAACTAATTGTTTTTCTATTCATTTATTCAACTGTGCATTAATCAAGCGATAATTAACAAATACCTTTAATTTACCAGGTACTGTTTCCAGGTCCTAGGAGCACAATTATAAAATACACACCAATGATCCTTAAAGAGCTTTACATTTGGTGGAAAAACCTCAACCATAGTTAACTAGCAAGACAACTGCAATGCAGTTGAGTAAGTGTTAAGGATTAATTTAGCTTTAAGGATTCCAAATGAGTTAATCTGGAAAGAACCTTATTTGATTGCTATGTTGGAGAGGCCCTGGCAAAAGAGGGTAGAAGGTCTTCCAAAGAGAGTGATCAGTGTTTAAAAAGGTATGCAATGGTGTGAAAGACTAAAAAAACAGGCTGAAAGCACCTCAGGGTGAAAGAGGTAACTGAGATAGATTTGCATACATAAACATTTTCTCCGGTGAAATTAGTAAAGACACTTAACCTGTCCACCACCATGTTCCAATTAGAACATTCTTATTTAGAAAAAAAGATACAAAAGGTAGACGCATATTTTCATACTTTGGACTAGTATATTTTGACACCTTTATTTACATTGCCAAATAGCTTTCAAAGATTAATTTAGGTTGTCAAAAAACGTCATTCTGAGTTTGATTGCTTTCAATGTATCATAGAGTATTTTAAGTATTAACTTGAAAGTAAAAAAGGTATAGTAAAATACATCATACAAAATAATATTTAGTTGGCTCATGGCAAAAATGACTGCTTTTCAGGCATCTATTATATGAAGGGAAAATAATATGTTCATTTAAATTGCTATGGACAGACTACCACAGACACACACACACACACACACACACGCACACACACAAGCAACAACAACAACAAAAAAAAACACCTGCTTCAAGATGTACCAAGAGTAGTAAATTAAGAATATAAACTCTAGAAAGTTTAATTCCTGCTACCTTAAACGCTTGAATTTTTACAGAAAATGATAGAAAGTGAAAACATTGAAAGAATCACTGAATTATGCTTTTCTAAAAATGGATGACATAAAAGACCTAAATCCAGACACTTGTTTTTAATAGATTCAGAGACCACGCACAGAAGTCATTTTTCTGCCTTGAGGAATAATTACTCTTAAGCCTCCTGAAAGAAATGTTATCAGCTGGGATTTATAGAAAATCAGAAAATACAGCCTGCAATTTTATATTCTGTCAATATAAAGATTCAGCTCAAACATTTTTATATCCCTTCAAAATAATTTTGTATTAAGAAGTGTTGTGACATATATTCTGTTTCAAGACAAGCAATTTGATATAGCCTTTCTTTCATTCATTTATGGGTGTTGGGTTAAAAATTCAAAAATTGGCTAGTGTGATAAGGAGTTAAAGGAATACACTGAAAAGGCTGCTCATTTTCTGTTAGTTTCTGATAAATGCCCAGGGGAAAAAGAACATACTGGAGAAAAACAAGGAGGAGGAAGGGTGAAGAGAAGGAGAGAAGTGTGAACGGGGAAAGGGAAAGAGAGAGAGATTAGTATAACTTGTACCATCTCACTATAATATAACAAATAATTTTGTCAGCAAGCATTCAGTCATAAGTCATTCCAGATGGAGTGAAATTTGCAGCCCAGATGGACAATACGTCCTAGTGAATCCATATGGATGGCATATGAAAAAGCTAACTAACTATATATTGTTAGCTAGAGTCTCATTTTCTTTCTCTCTCTCATATTTATCTCTAGATATATCTGGGCCCTTATCTTTACATCACAAGTTCTAAAAAATGCAGTGAAGATGATGTTGTACAGATAGCTAAAGCCCTGAATTTACTTTTACTTCCCGCTCTGGGTCTTCTACTGCCTGACAAACTCATTGGCTGTGCACATGGCTGTAGGGTTCATTCATTCACCCTATATTTATCTAGCAAATCATGACAGAGGAGCTGTGACTTGCAAGACAACGGCCACAGTTACATAGAAATGAATGAGCAGTGAGGGGGGCATTTTGTACCATAAAAATGAGAAAGTCCATCCAATAGATCTCATCAATTTCAGCAGTGATACCTTGGATTAGAGGATCCCAAGATAAAGCAACTACTAATACCTCACATACTTCCTTCCTAGATGAAGAGATTTTTTTTTAACCTAACTAACCATTTATTGAAGGTGTTCCCAAAAAATCAAGATATTCTTTAGAAACTATTGGGATCATTCAACATATCTATCCAAATTAAAAAAAAAACCAGCATATTGAAATCAAAACTTATGTTTTTTGACTTATAGCAGGACAAAAATATACAACATGGCATTTATTCAGGTCTTAATGATGACCTAAATTTTTACACAGTCTCATAATGTTAATCTATGTGCACATACAAGGTATGTAGACATGTGCACATATATGTATTTGTGCATGTGTTTATTCACACACATACTGTTATTAGAACTTAAATTAGAAATTTTTAAAAAAATATTTATTTATTTACTTTAGTTGTACACAATGCAATAATGCATTTATGTTTATGTGGTGCTGAGGATCAAACCCGGGCTGCACACGTGCGAGGCGAGCGCTCTGCCGCTGAGCCACAACCCCAGCCCAAATTAGAAATTTTTAAATGACCTCTTTCTATACTTTATTCCTTCTTGTTTTTACTTAGTTTTCTCTTTCCTTGAACTACATGTTTAAAAATGTTTACATATATATCATGTTCATAGGCCATGAAGACCTTACTACTTAAATTTTAAATATTAACTTGCATAAATCTTTAGCATTCAGGATTTTGTTTGGGTGTGGTTTCTACTTCTTCTATTTTTTTTTTTTTTTTTTTGTGTGTGTGTGTGTGTTTTTGGTCCTTTAATGGACAAATGTTAGTCGATTCGAAGATCTATTTACTCTTAAAACTTCATGAGTTCATTATATTTTAAATTATCTCATGTTTTGAAATATATAATGTCAACCAGGGTTTATACAAATCATATTAAGGCTCCAGGACAAAATTTATTTCACCCTGTTTGACTCTGGATACCTGAAATCCACATAGTTCAAGTTTTCATAACAATACCTGAAGGAAGTTTTGAATTGTGTTTTTTGTAAACATAAAAAGATCTGCTTCAGAAATTTTGGGCTTACTTATTGTATGAGAATCATGTATAGAAAATTATATGTTAAAATTAAATTTAGAACTACCCTACATGCTCTATCATACAATATAGTTTTTCATTTTTTTATTCAAAGTTGTTGTGTTTGTAATAGTAGTATGCATTACAATTCATAATACACATAGAGCTTCTTTTTACATAACACTGTTTGTATACAAAGTTTATTCGTACTATTCAACTCTTCAATCATGCATTTAGGATAATGATATCCATCTTTTTTGATGTTAAATTTCAACTACTTTTTGTTAGTAACTGGTAAAACTATTAGGAATTTGTAATTAACAAAACACTTCTCTGGATAAACTTGTATCTGCTATTACATTTACTGTCCAGTTTCTTTGTATGATCTATCACACTCTGTGATAAATTTTTTGTGTCAGGATACAAAAAATTCTGTCTCTTGTAGAATTTGGATTTTTTAATATCAGAATGAAAAAATCCTAGCTAAAGTTTGAATTGCAATATGCTACCTTAGTGTGCAAAAATTTTGGATTCTGTGGAACTTCTTCTATATTACTACCTAGGATCAGTATAGTGCATGACATAGAGTAGGTACCTAGTACATATTTGAGAAATATTTAAAATATCTTCCTCTGAGTCTTTTACTTCTCTCTTTTTGTGAGTTGCATTTTAATATTATTTTATTTGATTCACCAAATAATCCCAAGAATCAAAAAAATAGTTGTATTCACAGATTCTTGTAGTTAGTAAGTGGGATATCAAACATTTAAACTTTGGATTGAATGCACTTCTTTGTATATAATTGGCAAGATTTTAGTGAATGAATGAAGGAAGAGAATAACCAAATACAGATATTCTAACTAATTCATATTATTTTATTAAACACATATTAAATACTGCCTAGTAGTTTAAATGTTTTTTTTGGACATTTTAATGGATTATTTTCAGATATAGAAACACATCCCATTGCACACCTGCATGTATGCAACCACCCAAAGGTACAGGTAGTCATGCTCATCTCCCTGTACATACTCACAGAGATTGGGAGAAAGAGCACATGAGGTAAAACAAAATTAAATAGATGTTCTAATGCTCTCTACTGTATGCTACTCTGTTTATACCATCTCAGAGAAAAATCAATGAGAAAAAATGAAGAATCAGTAACCAATTTTATGCAAAGGCCTTTCAGATACATTATCATGGCTAGGACCAAATAACTAAAAAGCAGATTTAAAAAAAAAAGTAATTTAGATGGATGGCCTTACAATAAGAATCCTATGTCAAAGATTTAAAAAAAAGATCAGAATATAGTGAAACAAGGATAATATTCAGCAAAAACAGGGAGTAAACTAATGCACTCTTTAGGCCACCTTATTTTTTACTCTTCAAAGCCTCTATGGGCACAGTTGCCATGGCAGCAAGTTTATTATTTCCTCCTTAATTTTACTTTCTTCAGGAATTTTCTTGGGATGACAAAGCCAACCACTATCTTGTTTTATTTTGTATTAAGAGCAATAACAATACCTCTGTAGTTATCATTTATTGAATAATATTGTATTCCAAACATTGTTTTGCCTTGCATTCACTTCTCAAATGGAGGAAATTTTTATTCCTCAGTTATATATAAGGAAGCTGTCTTAAAAGAAATCATGCAATTTGTGTAAGATTACATAGCTAATAAGTGGAAAAATCAGATCATTTGAAATCCAGTCCAATTACAAAGCTACATACAGTGTAAATCAAAATCATATATTTGTTACTTCTTTATCTGACATCAGCTTTAACTCAGTGAAGAATATGAAAAAAAGGATTAATGGATACCTTATTAACTGATTTCATACTTAAAAAATAATTTCTAGATGACTATCTGATTAACAACTTATTCAAATCATATGGAATTGTTCAGATTTTCCTGATGGATCAGATGTGGGTTGTGAAAGATAGAATCAAGGATAGGTGCAAGATCTTTGGCCTGAGCAGATACTCAAAATTTTGGCATGATTGAAGACTTGAATGCTGCAAATATACTTTGTATACAAACTGTTTTGTGTAAAAAAAAAAAAAAGATGCTCTATATGTATAGTATGAACTGTAATACATACTACTATAAATAAAATTTTTAAAAAAATTGGCCCTAAGTAGTGGAGGGATAAAATAAATTATCACCAAATGAGAGGGGGAAGGCTGCAGGAGAAGCAGGTTTGAAAAAAATTCAAGTGTTAGGTTTTGCAAATGTGTTGAGTTTGAGGTTTCTGTTAGTCATCTAAATAGAGATGTCACATAGGTAGGTGGATATAAAAATATGGAGACCATAATTGCACACAGATTGAAAACCAAAAGACTGGAATGAAGTCAGCAAGGAAGTGGTATAAACGAGGAAGACATCCAAACCAGAGACCTGGTGTATTCTAACAAAATGAGTCCTGGGAAACCAACAAAGATGAATGCATAGGAGCAATTGATGACATTGGAGGAACACCAGGACAGTCTTGTGATTAACATGAATCAAGAATGCATGGGCTGGGGTTGTGGCTCAGTGGTAGAGTGCTTGCCTAGCATGTGTGAGGCACTGAGTTTGATTCTCAGCACCACATATAAAAAAAAAAAATAAAAGAAAGTTCATTGACAACTAAGAAATATTTTTAAAAAAGAATGTAGGAGTGATTATCTCTATCAAATGCTGCTGAGGTCAATTAAGCTGAGGACTGAGGATTGGCTATTAGATTTAAATATGTACAGGCTGGCTTCAATGGAGAGTTGATGGGGACAAAAATGAAGAGTATATAAAAATTACCTGAAGGAGAGAAATTGGAAGCTATGTTTATACAATACTTCTTTGGCATACTTTTTCAAAGGAAAGCAAAGAAATAACAAAGAAATGGAAGAGTGGCTAGCAAGGAAAGGATGGAGAGAGAAAAAAGAATATCCTGATGTGCTGAGAGAAAGTCTAGGAGAGAACAAAAGATTGATAATGTGGGATGGAAAGGGTACATTTCTAGAGCAATGTCCTTGAGTGAGTGAGAGAAGATATAATCTAAAAAGAAAAGATGGGCTTAGAGAGGAGGCAGCTACCATCTTTGATAACAGGGGAAAGCAGAGCAAATGGGTTCAACCTGCTGGTAATTGTGGTGGTGGGAGTTTATACATGTTCTCAGGAACTAGAGAAAGCAAGGACATCTTCTGAGCAAGGTTGGAGAAGGAGTTCTGAATGTTTTGAGAAATTAATAACTCAATCTTTAGCTTGAGAATACTGCCTAGTTGATATCAAAATCTGCTAGTTACTATTTCCTCTTTAGGAAGTCTTTCTACTTTCTTTTTCCAAAACATCTTTTTTTTTTTAATGTTGGTATTCTCTTCTAAGTCCCAGTCATGTGACCATTTTGTGTTTTTAGTGAAACTGAATGAGTATATTCTCAAGACCTATAACTAGATAAAGAAGAAAAAGGTTAAACATCACTCAGAAGTGGAATAACCTTAGCAAAACTTCATACTACACATATTGACACTGAATTAAAAACTAGTTAAAATTATTAAGAGTATCCCACATTTGAAACCTCTTAGCAAGTAATACAGACAACTAAAAGGCTATTATCAAGTCATAATTGTGAAACTTGCTGATTAGAGGGCACAAAGACAGTTAAAATTTTATTTTGTTATGATAAATTATAGGCATAGTCTAATTTCTTCAATTTATTTTCCTTATGCTTGACATTCACCACACATAAATAAATGAAAGAAACATAAATATTAACATTTCATAACAAATGCAGAAATTCTTATTACAAATGCCTTCCTTTAATATCAAAAGGGCATATAATCAGTGACATAATTACAATGTGTGGAGAGCGTTATCTACACGGGCAGTCACACTCACACAGAATAAATATTAATCCTGTTGAATTGATTAGGTGCCAAGATTGGACATTTCTTTGAATTCTGATTATGCTATTCTTCTTATTAAATAATCAATCCAGTATAGCAGTTAAAAGTATGGGCTTTAGTATTAAACTCACTTAAGACCACATTCTTACTTTCTAGATGAATAAAACGTGGACCAGCTTCTCTGAGCCTCAGTTTTCTTCTCTTAAAAGTGGGGATCAATGCACATTTTAGATAACCAGGACATTGTGGAAATTAAGTGGTATAATGTATATAAGGCACTTAATGTCATTGTCACCCTCTCAGTCATTCAGAATTGAAATATTCATCTTTCTAAGTTTTCCTAATGACACCAGCTCTGAGTTGGATATGACTCAAGGCATTTAGGAAACCATGGGGACACATGATAAAGTAGAACTTTTCGTTTAGGGTTTCTACTGTAGTAAGAAGTATAGAAACGGACAAACAGTAAATTAAATTATGTTTTAGAAAGCGACTTTGGCAGTGAAGAAGAGTAGAGCAGCGTGGAGGGGACAGGAAGTAGAGCAAGGGTAAAGGACCTGGTGAACTGTGATTTTAAATCCTATGTGAAACCTGTCTCATTGTTTTAGAGATGGCTGTTCCTTTTCCCTGGTTCTGTAGCCCGCCCACCCAGGGATAGCTCCAATGTGTAAACCTCTAACCAATGTCAGAGCTTCCAAAAGTCCCTACCTGAAGGCAGTGTAAAAAGGCACACAGTTACTCCCCATTCTTTCATCTGCTTTATTTCCCTCTATGTGTATCTATGTGTGCTTGTGTGTGGCAAATGTGTGTGTACATTCATGTATTTATAAATACATATGTATTACATATAATACATGTGTATATATTCATTCTGTGAGGGAACAGATTTTTTTTTGTTTTATCAGCTGTTGTATTTTCATTGTTTAGCACAATGTCTGAAACAAATAAATGATTATTGAATACATGAATGCAGGTAATCTTTAGTTTCAGCTAGTGATTCTCAAAATTAAAAGGTAAAGCAAAGAAGACTGAAATGCAATGATCAACATAGGATTTCTAAATCATTGGGAAGAAATTTCATTTTGATACCCATAGCATTTCTTATCTGGATGACATGACCTGCCAAAAACTGAACTTCTTTAAAATGAGATTTTTTTTATTCATTAACTTAACAATTATTAATTGAATGCCTAACATGTTCTAGGCTTTATACTAAGCACTGAGGATAAAACAACTCAAATGGCAGACATAAGTATTTTTAAAAGATTTTTTTTTTATTATTAGAAATTCTGATTCTATATTGTTATAAAAATTAAGACACAAAGATTGCTTATGAAAGTCACCATATCGCTCCCTATGGATGAAGTCACTATTCAAAAATGTCTTAGAAACTTGATTTCTTTAGTTGTATATGCTACTGACTATATTCTTCTCTGGACTCAAGAGTGAGGCAAGATGTCACTCCTCTTTGACAAGGGGCTAGGAGCATCTGAATTTGTAAAAGCACCTCCCACTCTTCAGAACTCTGCTGCTATATGCAATGGAAGTTAAGTGGTTAGTGAAAAAGATATGTAAAGAGTGGTTAACCATGCATGTAACTTTTCAATTCTAAATTATCATAGGGGTCAGCAAAAGCAGTCCACTCAAATGCCACAAGATGTAATCATCAATGTTTTTCCCTCGCCCTTTAAATTTCTACCTGGATGTGAATTGCTTTTAAAACTGTACCCATTGAACAGTGAATAGAACTAGTTAATATCTTCACTTTGTTTGAATCTATTGCAAGATATTAAATCTGTCCCTACTTGGTAATGTCAAACAATATTTTTTTTTTCAAAACAAGAAATTTGAATAAGATCTTTTATTATTTTTCCAAGTAAAATGCTAAATACGTGTTCCTGGCAACTTTCAACTGCTTCTAGAGAGAAAAAAAATTGAAACACAACAGAAAATCCCTGTTGTAGTACTCAGCTATTAAGATTTGATATTCATAATACTAAATGTTATTTTCCAAAACAAACCAATCCATTTTAAAAGAAAATGGCCTCTAGTAGAGATAAGTGGATTAGATAAATAGAAAAAAAACATACTTCTTTCTTGAAAGAGCATAAAACAGAAATGTATCAAAGGTAAAGTATCTCACAATTAAATCTACAATTTACAGTTTTAGAGAAAAGGTAGATGTATGGAAGCTTCAAACAGTAAAGATTCATATAGTTCAAAAAAACATATAATTCCCCCTCTGGATCCAAAAGGGATGATATAATGGATTAGCTTATATAGTGTTCACAATCCATAAGTTTTAATAGACCAATTTTTGTACTTTGGTAATTAAACTATAACTAAAATCCAGAACCAAAAATATAAACAAATAGCTAAAGTTTAGTGTGATATATGTTCTGAGACAGAGAATGGTTCATAAACTTTATAAACTGTGATGTCTACTATTGATTTTAAACTGTTTTCTGCCTGTTTCTTCCAGAATTATCTCATGCTATATCCCCAAATTAGCAGGGAACACTGCATTAATGACACTTTGATGAAGACATACAACAGGAATGTATGCATACAAAACAGATCAGAAGAGAATGGAATTTGGTAGGAGTAGGGCTGAGACAATCTAAGGTTGTCAAAATGGAGCCTGCAATGTGAATCTGAAATGAAGGATTTCAAGGAGACAGCAGAGAAATGTGAAAATCCCCCTGACACTTTCTAGAAACTAAGGGCACTGAGATACCTACAGCAATATCAATACACAGTTTGGAAACGAAAGGAATTAAAGAACACTCAGGAAGCCATTTATTCATTTAGCAAATAGTTGAATTTGTAAAGGTATTTGAATTGGTGAGGACTGAAGTGTGGGCAAAACAGAAAAAAAAAAAAAAATCCTGTCTTCATAGAGCTTATCTTCCAGTAAAATAATACACATTCTGTACAGCACGTTAGAAGGAGTGGGGAAGAAAATCAGAGAGAAGGAGTAAGAGAATTGAAAAAAAAAAGTCAAATGTTTATTAGGAATTGCCTCAATAATAAATTACTATTTGGATAAACTTGAGGTGAGGAATGGAGCCAACCAGGTATCAAAGGGTGAGTGTAACCGGCAGAAGGAATAAATGCAAAGGCGCTAAAGTGATAGCATACTTGAGTGTGACTGAAGAGTGTGATGTGGTTCATCCAAACCGAGTAGATGAGCAAGTAAGTAGCAGGTGATGAGATCGGAGAGATCAAGAAGCCAAATGACACTGGCCCTTACAGAGCATTAAGAGACATTGGGTCTGAGTAGATGAGTGAGTAGGTTGGAGAAAGCATTGGAAGTTTTTTTGTTGTTGTTGGTGGTGGTGTTTTGATTTGCTTTGTTTTAATATAAATTTCTATTAAATATGTATTTATTTTAAGTGATACATAAGAGCATATAAATCATAGCACATAAATTATACATATTTATGGGATACTATGTGATGTGTTAACACACGTGTACATTGTGTTATGTTAAAATCATGGTAAACATATCTATCTTCTCTAATATTTGTCATTTCTTTATTATGTAAAAACATTCAAAATTCTCCTAGGGCCGGGCGCGGTGGCGCACACCTGTAATCCCAGCACTTGGGAGGCTGAGGCAGGAGGATCGCGAGTTCAAAGCCAGCCTCAGCAATGGCAAGGCACTTAGCAACTCAGTGAGACCCTGTCTCTAATAAAATACAAAAAAGGTCTGGGGATATGGCCCAGTAGTCAAGGGCCCCTGAGTTCAATCCCCAGTACAAAAAAAAAAAAAAAAAAAATCTCCTAGATTTTTGAAATATGTTGTATATTATCATTATCTACAGTCACAAGAGCACACCAGAATTTCTTACTACTATCTGACTGTAATTTTAAGCACATTGCTTGACCTTTTCAATTTAAATTGTCATGATTGAGGGCTGATCAACATTGTTAAAGGATCATTCTTGCTTTGGGGTTGAGAACATAAGATGGAGATGGGTGGCTAGAGTAGAAAAGGGGAACAAGTGTGGGAACAGACTATGCAGATAAAAGTGAATAATGACAGATAGCAGCAGTAGTGTGAAGAGGGTGAGACACACCTGGACTAAAAGTATTCTGAAGACCAATTTGGATATCAGGGAAATAGGAATTGAGGAAATTTTTAAGATTTTTTTTTCAAATGGAATGATTTAAAGTGAAGATCCAGAACTCAATTTTCAACATGCTGTTTGAGATATTTATTAAATATTCATTTGCAGGTGTCAAGTAGGTATTTGGACACTTTCAAGTGAATGGACAGTCCTGGCTAGAGACACAATTTTTGGAATCCCCAGTTTATGGGCTATGGGAATTAGTGAAAGGGAAAGAAGAGAGAGCTGATGACTGAGCCCTACAACACCCCAATATGAAAGATTCCAGAGAAATGAGAAACCATTCAAAAAAGAAGTTAAAAGGAAAGACTAGTAAGCATAATACTATAATTGGGTGTTTTTACCCATGAGGGAGCTCACTTTAGGCTCTCCACTGAAACCCATTTCTCCCCTATCTGGGCAACTCAGACAGCAAGTTAGGTAGACTAAAAAAAGGAGGTGATGTTTTCCAGGCCAACCAGATCACTGAAGTGACAAATTACCACATGGTGATTTTCCTTTTCTGACTCTAAGGGAAGGTCAGAGTGGGAACAATATAATAAACAACATGTGCTTGCAACTTGATATAAGGCTCAACACCAGTACCCAGAATTATCCAGGAGTGCTCAATGCTAGTGCTAAAGGGCACAAGGTAGCTGTTTAGAGAACAATGATGAAGTATCCCCATGCATAGTAGTTTACAATTTTTTTTCCTAATCTGAATGCAGTTTAAATGAAATTATATGTGGAACCCACAATATAAGATGTATAGATGGAATTTATTTGTTTGATACAAAAGTAAAAGAACCAGAAAACTGCCAATTCAGAGTCCCTGCCGAAGCTATCTGTGAGTCATTTGACATAATCCAGAGCCTGTGCAAACCCTATAAACATAGATTTGTAAATACTGGCAGAAATTTAAAAAGAAAACCATTCAGAGATGAAAATAACTGGCATTAAATACTCAGAGAAGGTCTTTGTAGTTGTTAGGAAAAAAAAAAAAAAAAAACCTAAGTGAATAGAATGTCATTTTAAAGTTTTATGGTTTCTTCACACATTATGATACTCAGTCACAAAACCTCTAGTAGTACAGATATCAGCATAAGGGGAGTAATCAGAGAAAATTTTTAAATAATTTTTTTATAAAGAGAGAAAGAAAAGGTATGGTCTAGAAAAAAGTGCATTGTGCCCAAGAATGGAAGTATATAGTAAAGTTTACCCATTTAAGGAAAATATTAACTATAAGGTAAGGAGAAAATGCACTTGAAAGTTGTTTTTTTTTTTTTTTTAATGAATGGAAAACAAGAAAATGACTGTGCCTTTTCATAACTCTTATGGGAAAAAAGCAGTTGCAACAGAGAGCATACATGATAATGAACCTACAATTGCACCCAATATCTATCTATTTTAATCAAATGGGAGATTAGCCTTCCATCAGCACTAAGTGAAAGTGTGAATTGAATACAGTCTTGTGCAGACCCTCAGGAGGAATACTGCAGTTTATTTAGGGATGTGAGAGTTTCAGGAGGCGTTCAAAACAGTGCAAATTAAAATGTTCGAAATGTATGGAATAAATTTAATACAGTGGACAAAAAGGAATTAGTGACATTAAAAATGTTTGTTAAAATGATGAATATATTAGGCAACTTTAAATGACTTCAAATGATGTGTATTAACCTCATCCACCTACTAAATAGAATTGGGACATTAATTTTCTCTTTAAAGCCAAATGATGTATAACTTGTTTACAAATATAAACAGTTAAATGATATCCCTACGATGTCAAAGTGGCTTACATCTATAGTCTAAAACTCTAACCACATTCTGATTTCAGACCACATCTATAGTTAATCCCTAATTATATCCTACATGTGTGTGGGTATAGTTTTTAAAACTAGACATTTGAAAGACGAATAAATATTCTATTGATCTCCATAAGTCTGTGGACCTTTTCTTGTACAAATTCAATGCAAAAAATTTACATGGAATGGAATTAACTTATTTTTCCTCCTAGAAGAATTGTGGAAATTCTGTACATGAGAGAATTTTGTTTGTTTGTTTGTTTGTTTTGCATATTGTCATAACCTCAGCATTTAGAACAGTGCCTCACATAAAGTAGCAACTCAGGACTAAAGAGAAGTAGCTAAAAAGAAGAAGAAGAAAGAAAAGAAAAGAAAGTAGCAATTCAGTGAATATTTATTGAATGAATGAAAGAGCATACACAGACCAAAGTATCAGCACTATCCCTGACTGGGCAGGCAAATTTCCACTTTAAACAAGCTATTTTGTATGGTTGAATTACAGGTTCTCATAGGAAGGAGGCCTTCAAACATATATTTTTTCATTTTAGAAAAAAAGTATTAGTTATCTCACAATTATATATAGTACTCTATAGTTTTTGGTTAAAATAGAAACAATAATATGTGGTGATCAAAACAAACTGAAGGAGTTAAATAATTACTTTTTGCAATGTCACCTAGCCAATAATCAGCAAGTATAACGAGGGAAGGAGGTAAATCTTAAAGTACTGTCAGACAGTGTTAGGTTTTCCTCTCACATCGAAAGTAGGCCAAAACAGGTTAAAAGAAAAAGAAAGGGGGAAAAAAAAAAGAGTCCAAAAGAAAACAATCAAGGTTAGATGTGATTCAGCTTTACAGTGGCCCAAATTACACATAAATATTCAACTTTTAATTTCCTTTTTAATGTTAACTTTGAATTCTTAAAAGGAACTTTGTGCATGTGTGTGTGTGTGTGTGTGTGTGTGTGTGTGTGTGTGTAAGATGAGAAAGAGAAAGGAAAAAATTTCTCATCCTAAGTCTTTTTGTCATAGTAACAATCAATTCTTGTGTAATTTTTATATTGTACTTACCATTTAATATGAAATATATTCACACAGTAATAATTAATTGTATATTGAAACATCAAGCCATAGTGAAATAATATCTCCCTCTCCTATTATCCCAGATTGTTTTGTTTTTTAATTTGAGTAGAAGGCTTATCACTATATTGATTACATTAGAATTACTTACATATTCCTCTCCCTCAATTCACTGTTAGTAATCTTAAATAGTGTGGATAATGGCTTATTAACCTTTAACACTAAGATACTGATGACTGAATTCTAAAGTATGGCAGATAAATTCATATTTCAGTTTCTACAACTACAAATTGAGACCAGAAGCTTCAGGAGAAGAAGGATCCTTACTCATGACTACACTTTCTATGTCTAGAAGAAGCTAGAATAATAAATGTGAAATAGTTTATTGTAATTTTATATCATTATGAAGAATCGCAGACAGAGGCATATGCAGAGTATGATATAGTAAAGCATGTTAGTTAAAAGAACTTACACAAGCATACCTAACAATCACATTTTGATTTAGCTAAATCAGGACACTAGGGAAATATTTAAGTGGAAATTATTATGTGTTAGCTAAAGTTATCAAGCTTTTGAGTTGGAAGTCTATTTTGAATAGAGTAGTGTTAACCACATCATTTTCCACCTAAGATGTGATGAAAATAAGACTGATAGTGGGGTTAAAAAAAAAAAAAAAAGGCAAGTTACTTAATACACTTTTATCTCCTATAAGCAAGATGGCTACATTTGGGGCACTACTAAATAGCTACCCAAAAATATCACTATTTTCTTGATCAGAACATTATACTAACATTTCTTCATAGTGAAGCACCTGTCATATTTTCTGTATCTATTGGTTGTTGCAATTCACCCGTCATTCCCTTGCAAGGGAAAATATTCCATGTGACACGATGAATAGGAAGGCACAGTTGCAACAGAAGAGGCAGGTGATTGGAAAGTGAATCTTCATTTCTGCGAGCTCTTAATGTCAAATACACTCTTCTTACATTATTTGGCAACCATACATACTTCTAAATATACAGACCAGGTGCTTGCTTTACATTACTCAAATGTCAAGTTGCAAATCCAGAAAAATATATGATAGATGCATGCTTGATCTGTATACCCCATTCTTTAATCATTATCTTCCTAGGTTCAGTGGCAGCCCAATCCTACATTCTGTGTGTTACTTTAGCCTTTTATACACATTATTACTATTTCCTAATTTTCCCCCATTCTATTTTTGCTCTCCTAGACTATTTAATGTGCTGTGCCTTAGGTAACTGTGATAATGAGAACAATTATCATAGGTCACATGATATTGATGCTGATAAAATATCTTAAAGATAATCACTTCTGACCACAGACGGCAAGCAGATTTTAGACAGTGACATACTCCTTTAATCAGTTTTGGTCTTTTTAAAGAATTTCTGCAAAAGGAGTAACTACTTTTAAATTACATGTTACATAAATATAAACATTTCCTACCAGGCATGGTGGCACTCACATATAAACCCAGTGGCTCAGGATGTTGAGGCAGGAAGATCAAGAGTTCAAAGCCAGCCTTAGCAACAAGAGGCACTAAGCAACTCAGTGAGGCCCTGTCTCTAAATAAAATACAAAATAGGGGTAGGGATGTGGCTCTGTGGTTGAGAGTCCCTGAGTTCAATACTGGATCCCCCCACCCCCAAAAAATTTCCCTATGTTAGATGTGGTATCAGTTGGAAAAAGTGAAGGAAGCTATACCACAAATTATTTTTATAAGCTGGAGAATGGCTTTTTCTGTAATATGTGAATAACTGGGTAAATTTCATGTAGAATGACTCCAACTTAGCTAGTTATAGCATAATATTAATCATATTATTATGTTGCCCATATAAATTAGTTTGCTTTACCGACACTAGATTTTACCACATGCTTAACCACTATCTTCTAAAGAGCTGTCCTGAGCCATAGAAGGAAAATGATTGCTTAAAAAAAAATTTATGGCAGTATGTAAAACATAACTACAATCACTAAAATAAAGTTGTGATTTATTTTGAAGGGACTGTATATCACATATACACAATATATCTATATGAATATACATTAATACATATACATATTTGTATGACTATCTGAAAGTGTGTGCTAAGCATAAAGAAAAGAAGGTTTCTAGAATATCAGAAATGTATTTCTAGAGCTCATGAGAACAGTATGTAACCTATAGAGAGACCTGGATTCCAAAGCTCAGTATCAAATCTCTAAAATCGTGCATGTACTATAAATGGGGTCCTAGTCAGGAACTAAATCTATCAATCTCATTAATTTATAAGTCAAGATTGTCTTTCATATGTCCAATTGGCTGAACATGTCCTCAGTACTTGTAAAGAGCAGTGCATGAGGAATTCAAAGACTACATTTTTGTCCTGAAATGAGAGAATCAAACCAGAAAAATCATGCTTGATTTCAGATATGGACCTTGCAATCATTATTAAAACTTGAACTCTTTGGATAGTACCCCAGGAAAGCAAGAAAACTCAGTGGGATTGGAAAGAAATGAAAGCTGAATGTCAAAACTAAAGACTGGTGTCATGGTATCAACCTATTCTGATATAGTGGGGGCATCATGAATATCTAACAATTGTATTGATCTCTAGTGTTCTGGTAGTCTAATGATCTCCTTTAGGCAAACACTTATATTTACACATTTTACTTGAGGATAACCTGCATTAGAGGTAGAGGTAATATTTATTGATTTCATTTTTGTGTTATTTCTACTATTTTCCACACATTATTATCATTTCCTGATTTTTCCCTTTCTTCTATTTTGAATTGCTATGGGCATGTGCTATGTGCTATGCCTCTTATAAGAGAAAAATGATGCATAAGTCTCAGAAAGAGGAAGAACAATTATCAATAGCAATCATTCTCAAATTTTTAAAAATAAAATTCAACCACAGGGCCTCAGTTCTTGGAAATGTCCAGTTTCCAGAATAAGATTTATAAAGTTGTGTCTGTTATTCCTCTTATAAATTTAATTAATAGGTTTTCTAGTTATCAACCTTACCTTTTGCACCATTTGCAAATTTATTTCACACATGCTTCTGAATTACCCAAACATTAAACAAGATAAAGAACTCATCCTGGCTTAAAAGGGGAGCAGTGCATTAAAGTTACCAGAAGAATTTTTTTCTCTGAGAATTGAAAAATAAACTGTTTTTAAACTGTTGCATATCAAATGCACATGTTCCACTAGTGTAGCATATTTGGACTTAGAAAATCTCAAATATTAAAGCCATAGTATCTGAGGTACACCCCAAATATAACTCAATGAAATATTTGATCCAATATTATTTTATATTCTTATTAAATTAAAAATTTGGCATAATAATCTTGAAAAGTAAAGCATGCCTATAACCAAATGAACATGATGTTGAGATATAAATAGAATTTCTCTCTTGAGCGGCTTGAGTCACCTGTAGTCTATCTGGTAGGATGGCCAAAGTACTGCAACAATAATGAAATTAATAAAGCTGGAGTGGATGGTGTGCTGAACATTATGTTCTTGGCAGGAATTAGGTGATGTTATCATAAAGGACACCTGCTTCTGGGAATGCAGTGGAGAGCCCTACCACATGATTTCCCTGAGAATAAAAGTTACATTTTAGATAATATGTTTTATTTTGGGGATTGTTAGGGTGGGAAGTTGGGGAGAGCAGGAATTTTGAAGCATGCAATATAGTATGCCAAATCATATCCATCCTCTAAACATTTCCTTATATACAAAATACAATCCATTACCTTGAATGAGAGAAAAATATGCAAATTAGGAATTGGTCTAATTTTATCTATCAAAAAATTTTAATCCAGCCAGGCATGGTGGTGCATGCCTGTAATCCTAGAGGCTCAGGAGGCTGAGGCAGGAGGATTGCACGTTCGCAGCCAGCCTCAGCAATTTAAGGCAGAGCTAAGCAACTTAGTGAGATCCTGTCTCAAAAAATAAAACGTGTTGAGGATATGGCCCAATGGTTGTGCCCTTGGGTTCAGTCCCTGCAACAACAACAAAAAAAGAATTAATCTATAAGCCATTTTTTTTTGTCTTAGGTTTTATTTGATGTGTTTGAAAGCAGGTAATGGCATTATCAGCGATTAGGCAAGCATTATCAAAACCTATGACAATTTTTAATAAATGAGAGTCATTAGAATCCCTGAAGGATTGTCACTCTCCTAGGAGAGTACTGAGAGTTCCTTACATTCTTTTCCCTGACAGCATTACTAGGAGGATGCAATTTGGTCCCAGCATCACACAGGGGATGTATCTGTGGCAGAGTTGTCAACACAACAACCACAACCAAAAGGAAAACATATAGCTTAATATGTCTTAGCTGATGTTCCAACTTTGAGAAAAATTCAATTTCAATTAATTGAAACAAATTCATTTTGTATATTCTGATATAATATGTATTAATGCTAAGGTCAGGATCAGTTATCTAAAAGCACCCATATACAGTGTTGCTGAGTTTGTCCTTGGAGTTTGAATTGTTTTCTTAGGTTGCCCTCTTCTGGCCACATATGTTGCTACACCCAACCAAGGAAAAATGTTCCATGATATCTCTTTTTTTCCCCTCCATCTAATAAATGCTTTGAAGGCTTATTAAGAAACACTATCTTAATATTCAATTGATAGCAAATCAAGATTAAATTTCCATGGATATTCTTCAGAGTTAATTGTAAGCAAAATCTTGATTTCTAAAAATTTCACATAGGCCATAATGAAATTAGTCAATAAATACAAGAAATAAGAAAAAAATTTTTTATGACTATTAGGTTTAAACCTTGGAAATTCATTGATCAATTAAGTTAATATAATTATTTGATGTTATAAAGTGAAATTCTAGTTATATATAATATACCATTTAGGAGAACAATTAATTTTAACATATGATGTCCAAAGAATTTCTTCTTGGTTATCTAACATACTTGATCAACTGAACACATCAATTATTAAAGCTGGTTTAAGAAATAATACCAATATAATCAGGCACTTAATCTATTAAAAATTAGTTGAGGGCTGGGGATGTGGCTCAGCGGTTTAGCGCTTGTCTAGCACGTGCGCGACCTGGGTTCGATCCTCAGCACCACGTAAAAATAAAGGCATTGTGTACAACTAAAACCAATAAATAAATATTTTTAAAAAATTAGTTGATCATGAGCTACCTATTTAAAGATTTCTAGTTCCAGTTTCCTCATTTGTAAAATGACGAGTTTAAGCCAGATGATTTTGATAAATATCCATTTTAGATGACTTCTACTTTCAGTTAGTAAGAACTTAACTACAAATTAAGAGCTCCTTTTTATTTTTAAGTTTCTTCACCTGATTTTGAAAATGTAAGCTAAAATATCTATTCAGTCCATCCTCCCCCCACACTCCCGTCGCCCCCTGCCCAAGTTTCTGCCTTCTGGTCACAATCACTGTCAGGCTTCTGAAGCAGTTCTCTTTGGAGCTAAGGGATTCAATGGTACATAATGTTTACAATCTCCTGTCATATTCAATCCTACTATGGCAAGGAGAGGCCCAGAGCCAGCAGAATGGCAGGGAAAACAAAACAAAACAAAAGAGGAGAGAGGCTGAGCAGGCTCCCCTGGGCAAACTAAATTAGTTGACCTTTCTACCTCTTCCAGAAGGGAAATAGGCCAAGAATAAAAGGTAAAACTAATTCTGTGGTCACCATCATAATAAGAAATGGACATAAATTAGGTCATACAAGTCTTATAAATGTTTACTTAGCATAGATATGTCTGAGGTTTCACATACAAATGTTATAAGAATTTACTGATTCTATAATATAATCAATTACTTTAGTAGAATTTAGATTTCTTTGGGAGGCTGAGGCAGGAGGATCGCGAGTTCAAAGCCAGCCTCAGCAATGGCAAGGCACTTAGCAACTCAGTGAGACCCTGTCTCTAATAAAATACAAAAAAAGGGGGTTGGGGATATGACTCAGTGGTCAGGTACCCCTGAGTTCAATCCCTGGTACCAAAAAAAAAAAAAAAAGAATTTAGATTTCTTTGAATGACTTCAATAGTGTGATTTAACTAGATAGCAAACTTAAAATCTAGGAGTCATTAAAATTACTATTTTGAGATGAAAAGCCATTAGCCTTAAAAATAACTGATTAATCATCATTACCTTTATTGAGTAAATCTATAATTAGACTTTTAACAGCTGGGAAGGCTTAGGTTTTTTTTTTTTTTTTTTGGGGGGGGGAGGTAGGTGGGGTGTGTAGGGACTGCTGGATCTCCCATCCCTGAATGTCATGCGTCTCATCTACTCTCTTCTACACTCCTCTCTTATCCTCAGTATTCTGAATAATTTAAACAGAAAATTAACTTGTAGAAAGGCTACCAAATTCTTCATAGAAGCATTAAAAAACAGGCAAAAGAAATCGGAGAAAACTGACTTGGAAAATACAAAAGAAGGCTTCTTTGAAAATGAGAGTAAATAAGATGACATCAAACATTAAGCTTTACATTTAGTAGTACTCAAATGAGGACACTTGTTACAGAAAACTGAAATCCACTGGATCCCAGCTTCCACTGAATTTCAGATGTGCCCACTAGGACCTAAGTCCTTGCTGCCCAGAGGAAATGAATTTTGCTGCTGCTGGCAGCCACCAGAAAGAATTCCTGTGGCAGGCAGAATTATAGCTCCCCAAAGAGGTTCACATCCTAATCCCTGGAACCTGTAAATCTGTTGCTTTATATGGCAAAAGAGGTTTTCAGAGGTGATTAAGTTAAGGATCTTGGGCTGGGAAGATTATCCTGGATTATTCAGTGGCCCCAATGCAATAACAAAGGTCCTTATAAGAGGAAGGCAGGTAGGGAAAGGTCAGAGAGTGATTTGAAGATGTTACACTTCAGGTTTGGAGGGGGAGCAAGGGACAGGAATGGCTCTAGCAGCAAGATAAGGCAGGCAAACCAGTGTTCCCTGAAGTCTGACACCCCGATTTTAGCCCAGTAAGACAATTTTAGACTTTTGACCTTTATAAAAGTGAGATGAAAAAAATGTGGTATTTCAATGTTCTAAATTTAGAGTAATTGTTACAGTTGCAGGAAGAAGCTAATATAATGGCGGAATGCACCTGCTTCTTTGATTACTAGCTCTCAGTTCCCATCCTGAGCAGATGCATTAGGTTTTCCAGGCTCAGGGAACACAGCCTCTCACCAAGCACACAAAAGCCTGGAAAAGCCAGGGGTTTTTTCATGGCTTTGTTGAGGCTTACAGATCTGATTCCTTCTGAGAAGTATATGGTGAATAATTCCCCCAAGTATAGGGAAGGGTTTCAGGTGGTAGGAAGGCAAAGGAAGACAAGTATCTGCTATTATCGCACTTTAATATTAGTATTATTCTTCAGATTGTGTCATCATCAGTCTTTGAAAGCCTGCTGTTGTAGTCTTGATGACTTTCCAATCATTGTCTTCATTCTTTCCCAGATGACTGTCTTCGATAGTTCAAAGTAAAATTGTCCAAGTTCCAAAGCTAAAACTCCTGATTTAACTATAGAGATAAAAGCAAATTCTTCAGTCTATAACTATCTCAGACATATTATGAAGTAGAAAAATAGAGCTTTTTCTATAAACTTTCTATACAATTTTCTATACAAGTACACAATGCTTTCTTGAAAAACAAATAATATTGTTAGGCTCGGTCTTGTTCTTACAAAAAAATTTCTTTTTTTTTTTAATTCAATGTTGTTGTATTTGTAATAGTAGAATGCATTACAATTTATAATACACACATTGAGCCTCCTTTCACATAACACTGTATACAAAGTATATTTCGTACTATTCAAGTCTTCAATCATGCATTTAGGATAATGATATCCATCTTATTATACCATCTTTTCTTTCCGCCCCCCCCCCATAGCCCCCTAAGTTGCTGTACATTTTTTAGACCAATTTCCGAATAGATAATACTTTTAATATTAATTGCAATTAACATTAATTAATTAATTAACATTAATTAATGTTAATGGCAATATTGTACTAAAATATATTTATGGTTATTATACTGAATATAAATTTGGATTAAAGAATTGAATTTTTCATACAATCAATCAATAAATATATGAAAAAATGCTCAACATCTCTAGCAATTAGAAAAATGCAAATCAAAAGTACTTAAGATTTCATCTCACTTTAGTCAGAACAGCAATTTAAGAATAAAAGCAACAATAACTATTTGTGAGAATGTAGGGAAAAAGGTACACTCATATATTGCTGCTGACACTGCAAATTGGTGCAACCACCATGGAAAGCAGTATGGAGATTCCTCAGAAAACTTGGAATGGAACCACCATTTGACCTAGTGATCCCACTCCTTGGTTTATACCCAAAGGACTTAAATATCAGCATACTACAGTGATGCAGCTACATCAATGTTTATAGCAGCTCAATTTACAAGACCTAAACTCTGGAACCAACCTAGATGCCCATCAACAGATGAATGGATAAAGAATATGTGGTATATATACACAATAGAATATTACTCAGCCTTAAAGAAGAATGAAATTATGGCATTTGCAGGTAAATGGATGGAGGTGGAAAATATCATGTTAAGTGAAATAAGCCAATTCCAAAAAAACAAAGGCAAAATGTTTTCTCTGATATAAGGATGCTGGTCCATAATGGTGGGGTAGGGGGCAGGGGCGGCACTAGGGAAGAATGGAAGAACTTTGTATTGTGCTGAGGAAGGGGGTGTGGGGATGGGAAAGATGGTGAAATGAGACGGGCATTATTACCCTTTGTACATGTATGATTGCAGGACGGTGTGACCGCATCATGTATAGCCAGAGAAATGAGAAGTTGTGCTCCAATTGTGTACAATGTGTCAAAATGCATTCTACTGTCATATATAACTAATTAGAACAAATTAATTAATTGAATAATAATTGAATTTTTCATTGTCATCGGATGGAAAGAAATATGTTAGCTTAAGAGCCTGGATCTATTCTGGATCTTACATTAGCAATGAAATTCTCATGGAACGAATGAACGGACTCATGAGGATGATTCTGAGTTCAGTTCTTTTCGGTAAATCTACGGCTTACCTAACCCAAAGGTCTGATGATATGTTAAAACGAAGGGAAGACTATTAACAAGGTTGTATAAATTATAAAATAAATACATAAAAATATTTAATAAAAAGGCAAAATTCAAAAGAGAAGGTTTTCCTTCTATTACAGTGGCTTTCTAGTAATAAACATAGAATGTCTAATTATTTATTGTAAAGCCTTAAAATTTAAGCTATCCTCTGAACCAAGTTGCAACATATTTTCCACAGTGTCTACTAGTCGGGGTTCATGCGTCTGTAAACACTTTCTGGATAACACTATTTTACAATAGCTTCAGAACATTTACACAGGGTAGAACCGTGTCCAAGAGCAAGGTCTTTATTTCCAGCGAGCACCGTTTCCTGCTCTGACTCTGATCTATTCTAGTTGGAATCTCCAAATACTTTGCCTCATGTTAAAATGAAAGTGATCATGTTTGTAGTGTGACTACATGTCATGACAAAATGCTTTAAGTGACTTGACACAGTAACTATTCAGTACATTTAACTTATTAATATTAGCAATGTTTGGTCAAATACGGGACAAATATGTTTGAGTATACATGATTTGTGTCCATTCTCAGGGATATATATGATGTTCACTTATTCCATAAGCATCTACTGTAATAAGCCACTAAATTGTATAAATAGTATTCTAAAATAGACTTCCTATCAAAATACAACTCTGGGAAATATTCATTATAAAAAATTCAGAGGTGAGAAATTGGTTTGAGTTTTCTAATTTCAAGTACTTTGTACAACAAAGAATTTTTCAATGTAAAAGAAAAGTAATTTTTGCATAAACTATGTTTTTTGTTATCAATCACAAATGTCATCCAAAATCATTATACAAATATTTGGCAAAGTCAATTTTGTTATCCTATCAGATGAAATTATTCAATTTCTTTTAAATGTCATCCTTACATTATTTAAAAACATTTAACATTTTCCAATGTATATGCATATATCTGCACAAAATTATCACTTCTGATCTAAAATTTCATAAATTTCCCTAAAATAGTTAAAATGCCAAAGTAGTAAGAGATCTAGTCAATTCAAATGTACAATAATAATTTGATGAAAGGGAAAATACAAGTTTGAACTAAATTTTTTGCTATTTTATTCTTATTCTTTTTGCATTTCCAGTTCCCTGGCTTTATTATTAAAGTTCTTTGATGATGAGAATTACATAATATCATTAAATTCTCACCTGCACCAGGGGTAAGAAAGGAAATCTACAAGCCATGTATTTAATCTCTTTTAATCTCTGAGCCAAAGAAAAGCAAACCAGGAAGTATGTGAGGGGCCCTGTTTTTACTTACAAAGGCAATCTCTGTGTCCTGGTGGCTTACATGTTGATAGATACCCTCTAGTGCTGCACCCTTCTGCTCCCAGCCACTGGACCCAGGTGACCTGATAGGTCTCCATCCTGTGTGGTTCTGGGTTTGCTGATTTTCAGTGGCATAGGAGGTCAAACTGGAACTGCAGCTTAGTTTCTGCCTGACTAGGAAATATAATGATGCTTACACTGTGTGAATCACTCTATAATAATGACTTGGTTTATCACATTTAATATTCATGCCCACCCGTTCAAGGTAGTTATTACATTAATGGAAAAAATAAGACTTGCAGAGTTTTTAAAATTTCATCATGATCACATATCTAGCAATGTGGTGTCTGTGGTCAGGTTACTGTCTGACTCCATAATTGGACTGTTGCTATTTTTATTACAATTTTCTTCCTTTTTAAAAAAAAATTATTTATTTGCTTTAGTTGTACACAATGCGTTTATTTGTACATGGTGCTGCGGATCGAACCTGGGCCGCGCACGTGCTAGGAGAGCGCTCCACCGCTGAGCCACAACCCCAGCCCAATATTCTTCCTTCTTAATACAGCTATAGGGAAAGAAGATAGTTCCAGTCTCACACATTTGTATCACAGCTGGCTTTTCTCTTTCGTATCCAATAGATAAAAGAAAAACCTCCATGATGGATTAGGGTTGATTAGACAGAAAAAATTTACTTTCCCTTAGGGAATATTTAATAAACCAGGCTTTGGAGTCATGTGTAGGCTATTGCATTAAATACTAGAGATTTGGTGATAAATTTTTCATTGTTTCAGTTTTTAGCTGCTGACAACCTTGTGGGGAAGCAAACAGGCAAACAACAGTAGTACAATGTGATCCAACGTATGCTGGATATCATCTGGGGATGTAGGCAGAGGACCTAAGCTATGATCAAAGTTACATTAGGCAGGTCAGCAGAAGGGTACCTGGAACCCCAGCGGCCTTGGAGGCTGTGACAGGAGAATTGTGAGTTCAAAGCCAGCCTCAGCAACTGTGAGGCATTAAGCAACTCAGTGAGACCCTCTCTCTAATAACTACAAAATAGGGCTGGGGATGTGGCCCAGTGGTCTAGTGCCCCTGAGTTCAATCCCTGGTACCAAAAAAAAAAAAAAAAAAAAAAAAAAAAAAGGTACCTGGAAAAGTGATTTTTAAATTATTTCTTGAAAGCTAATGAGAAGTTTTTCAGGCAGAGAAGGAATGTAGTAAATAGAATAACAGAGTATTTCTGGCAGAAAAGACTTTTTAAAACAAAGGAAGGAAATCTTAATAAGATCATGATATTATATAAATGAAACTTTTATCTAATTAAACAGTGAGAACAAGTAGAAAGCAGATGAGACAGAAGAGTATGAAATTAGCCATAATGCCTCATTAGGATAGCATCTAATATAATTTTTGTTGTTGTTATTTTGTGTGTGGAGTGTTGTGGATTTGGGAAATACGTTGCATATATATTTATTAGGAGCTCAAGAAAAATGTGCTCCAAATGAAAAAACCAGGCATTTAAGACTCTGAAAAATACTTTGATAATATTTGGAGGTGGAAATATATTTAAGAACAGATCTAGGATACAGATAAATATGTTACATTTAGCTTATCTGATAATGAGATATTTTGTGTCCTGAAATACCAAATATGGGTCCAAATAAAAGTTGAAACCTCTTTCACTTTTAGAAACATCTGTAACCTTTACAACTCTGGGTTTTGTTCTTACAGGCTGCTCTGTGTAAGTGGTTGGTTCGAAGGTTGGCATCTTTTCTAACTTGCAACATGAATGCCAGAGTTAAGGGTATTAAATCATGAATAAGGCAAGAAGTCTCCTCCACTCTTTCTTTGAATGCTCTTGATGTAAGTGACTAATCCCACTTTTCATAAAACCAGAGTGATTTGGGGGAGCTTATTTAGCGGAATGAAAAACTGTTTAAGGTTTTCCGTTTTGTATTCTTTAGAGCAAAGGGCATGTCTGTAGCCTTTGTGTTAACTGATGAAGTGGCCTCATCCAGTTTTAGCTTTGCTATTTCACAGAGATGGAAAAGTCTGTGCTACAATTCTGATATTTTCATAGCTTGCACTTTAATTCACCATGGCAAAAATCAGTTCCTCCCCCCAGAGCAAAACTTATGCATTGACTTCTTGGGATGAAAATTGAAATACTTTTCCTGGAAGAAATAATGCTGCACATTATAACACAATTTTTAGTGGCATTACTTGAATTATCATAATTAGTTTTCAAGATCTCATTATAAAGTATAATAATTTTTATTTCAACCATTAAACATAATTTAAAAATTTATATGTCATTTATCCATATTTTTGACTCTTCCTTGTTTGTTCCTCCTTTCTGATGTAAAAGTTCCCTTTTTGGTATTTCCCAATATTGTTCCTAATACTATGGGTAATATGCCCTTTAAAAGTTGTTTTATATATTGTCTTTGTCAAATAACAATACATAATAGCTTTAATCTCCAACTCATCTTCATTGTTATTGGGGGAGATACTGTGAGATATTTCTTCATAACATCTTGTTTGTATCCTCAGAATGTAACACAACATTTGAATTTTGTTGCTGTATGTTTGGTTCATATTATCTCATTCCAGACAATAGGAGAAACATTGAAAATATTTGGATTTTATTTGAATGAAAAAAATTATTGAAAGGGCCCCTTTGTTTCTAGAATCTCTACCGTTCATCATCCAAATGGGAGTCAGAAAGGGAACATTTTAGGTGAGAATTTTTTTCTGGATCTTTGACTTTGAAAACTCTTTCCATTAGAGGATGTAGACTTATTGACTCCTTGCTTTCATTGAAGAAGAAGAAGAAGAAGAAGAAGAAGAAGAAGAAGAAGAAGAAGAAAGAAAAGAAAAAAGGAAAAGAAAAAACTGTCACTAATATACAACTTATTCTTTAGAAGAAATATATACATACATTCACTGTTCCAGTTAATATTGTAATGTAAAAATGTAATGGCAGAAAATTTGTTAGAATTTCGGATTCTTTGGGTCAAGAGTTTTGAAGGGTTACACTGAGGGTAGCTTGTCTTTGTCAATGATTTCTGCAACCTCAGCCAGAAAGCCATGAAATGACCTCACAGCTGGCGACTGAAACCATCCGGACATGTCTGTATTCATATGCCCTGTGTTTGGTGCTGGCCATCAGCTGGAACTCCAGCTGTGCTGTCAGCTGGGACAGCCATGCCTGACTTGTTCATGCAGCTTCTTTGAATGTACTAGTTTGAGCTCCCTTAGTGAAAAGAGCCAAGTGAAAGCTACATTGCTTTTTATGACCTCGCCTTGGAAGTCACATAGCAACATTTCTGCCAAAATCACAAGCCCTCTCCGATTTAAGGAGAAGAAATATAGACTTCTCTTATTGGTAGAACTATCATAGTCACATTTTAAGAACATGTGGAGCTGGGCGCCATGGCACATGCCTGTAATCCCAGCAGCTCCAGAGGCTGAGACAGGAGGATCTCGAGTTCAAAGCCAGCCTCATAAACAGCGAGACCCTAAGCAACTCAGTGAGACTCTGTCTCTAAATAAAATACAAAATAGAGCTGGGGATGTGGCTCAGTGGTTGAGTGCATGTGGAAGAGAACATGTGGAATAGAAGTACTATTATGGTTATTTTTAGAAAACACAATCTGCCACCCTTACACACACATCTTAAATGTTTGAATTTTAGAAATAAAGGTGTCCTGTATTCACATTTACTTAGGCAAAATAATTCTAACATTAGCCTCGTAGCTACTCAAATTTCCTTGTTGTTTACTCTTCCCTCCTGTTTCTGCTGAAAATGATGCTTATTGTTAAATGTGAAAAAGAAACTGTAAATATGTTACAAAATAATACCATAACTGGTTAGCTATTGTAGCTTCAGACCCTATCTATACTTCTATTCTCTCCTCTAGAAATTAATCTCTACACTGCCCCCAGTTAATAGTCCTCAAACACAAATCCAATGGTTTTAAATATCACTCTTTGACAGTAAAAAAATCAGTAAAGGAGACACCTCTTACAAGATAATATAATACAAGTATAAAATCCTAAGAATAAGATTTAATAAGATCTCTCAGACTCAAGCATTCTCTCCCTCTAAACCTTCCCTGTCAGAAGACTTACTTCTTAAGGACACATCATATAATTCAATTCCTCTATGCCTTCATCCATGCCATTTCCTTTTTCTGGATTGCTCTATCTAGCCCAAAGTATAGCCATCTCTAAAACCCCACTGCAATCTGCAATCTTGCATCTTCCTGATGCAGGTGGAATCACTTTATCTAAATGTGCCTTTTAAGACTTTCTATATGTGAACTTGGGCATTTGCTTACAAGTTGGTTTCTTCAGTTAAACTGTAAGCCATCAAGAACTAGAAATCAAGTATTAAATGATAATATTTGTTCATCAATTGACATTGAGTACTTATTACACACCAAGAAAGATGTTTAACAATGGTAACTGAAACAAAATTGGTTCCAGTCGCCTCAGAGCTTAAAGGCTAATGGGGAAAAGAGAGAACTGTAGACAGTTATTCTCTGTCCTACACAAGTCCCATGTGCCATGTGCTATGGCTTCCCTTCCAAAAAAAAAAAAAAAAAAAGCACGGGTGGATATAAACTATCCAGCTTCTAGGACACACAAAGAAAAATGACATGGTTCTCTTCAAAAGATACAGATTCTAAGTGAGATATAAAAATATAATGTTTTTTTTTTTTCTGTGAGCCATTCTCTTGCTTACTCCCCAAAGAAGAAAAGCTACATCCTCCTTTCTCTCCAAATGATTTTTTTCTAATTCTTGGTTCAATGCCTTCTTTGAAGTTCATGCCATTCATATACATCAGTCACTATTCCTTTTTCATTGTCATCTAATCCTCCCACCCTACATCTTTCCTCCGTGGCCTATTATCTTCATTTAATAATGACTTTTAAACTCCTGGATAATGTTCTTCTTTCCATCTTTCTTCCTATTGCCCCTCATTATGCCTTGAAAAATGCCTTCAGGAAACTCATTCAGGAGCTTGCTTTTCTAGCTTCTCTGTCTCCTCACAGGCATGACTTCATCTTTGGTACCCCTGCACAGGACCATACCTGGATCTTGTCATCACAAGTGACTGCATCATGCTCTGGAGCTCAGCTTCAGAAATTCAGCTTCTTGCCTACTGCCCCCTATGCTTCCAATTGACTTCCTTCCTACAGTAAGCCACTGCAGCTATACTGTGAGGGGATATACATGTCAAAGGACACTTGATAGAGAATTTAGGGACTAATTTGAGGGAATGACTCAGTATATAAAAAATCTAATGAGGAGACTGTTGCAGAGATCCACTTGAGAGACAGCAGTGGCCCAGAGTTATAGCAATGGAAAGGGAGAAAATATTTGGATCTAAGATGTATTTTAAAGATCAAATTAATGGAAATTGGTAATGACAGGGTAGTTCAGGAAAAAGGAAAATTCAAGAATGATATCCAAATTTTGAACTAGAGTGTCTGCCTGGATAGCAGAATCATTGAGTCAAATATAGAATAAAGGAGAAAAATGAGGATAATTCTGAAGTTGTACTTTGAGGTCTCATGTGACATCCAAGTAAAGTAAATCTTGAGCTCAGAAAAAAACATGTTATAAATAATGCAAATATCTAAATACTAAGAGATACATTTATTTTATAGCAATAAACAACTTTTATAGCTATACTTAGAGCCATGAGTTTGAAAGATTTTTATGAAGACAGACAAGTAGATGCTAAGCATAGATCTTGGAGCAATTGTTTGTTTAATATATTTAATCCAAATGAGGTCTATGTAGAATGATAATGATTTCATAAATTCAGGGGCTTCATACAGGTATTTCTTATACCTCCATAATTAACATGGCAAAAATAAAACAGCAATTTCTATTTTGTTCTGGATTTATTTTTTTCCTGTTTTAAATGTCCCTCTCACTTTAATATATTTTCAAATCTCTGCATATTTCTTCTTTAGTGTCCTGTCAATACTCTCTTTCTTTGTGGGGAATACTTGTTACTATGGGAATTGGCAAATATGAAAACCAATGACCTATTCATCACTCAATATCTACCTCATGAAGAAACAAAATAAGACTAGAAAGGCAGTAACAACTACCAGATGAGTGGTGTAGGAGTATGTTTAACTAGCATCCATCCCCCCCACCCAACATTTTTTCTCTAAAAACATGTTCCTCTGGATCAAATTTCCAAATACCATCTGCAAGAAAAACAACATTCAGCACATCCCTGACGAAAGAAAATAGAAACTACAATAGAACATTCACTCCCAAACCTTGAAATATCCCCAATATATCAAAATAACACCCACAGCCTAGAAAAATAAAATACAACCACCTACATTCCTTCCCACCTCCTGCATGACTCAAACACACACATTTCCTTTAACTACACTTACAAAATAGTCTCCCAGTCAACAATTTAGTTTGCCTAAACTCAGCAATAATATAACGTTATATATTATGCAGACACACAACAGGTTCTACCAATGCAAACTTTTGGGGGCAGGGGGTTAAATAAAGAAAGTTGAGATAAGCGTGTTTCATACAAAGATTACGAATGTTTTCTTAATTGGTAACAAGAGCATCTTTTACATATTATATGCTAAATAGATACCTGTTGACTAGAACTGAAAAATTATATAATATTTCACTGATGACAGTTTGCACTGATAATACTAAATTATATATATAAGAGGCCAAAATTGTTGATCATCTGGGCATCACTTTGCCCTATAGTGAGCCATATAGGAAAGCATCTTCTTTCAAGAAGTTAGATACAGTACCTTAATAAAATTAATGTTTGCTTTTGAAGGAATTAGATGAAGTCAAGTTTTCTTCTATCAATTGCAATTAACAATTATCACTGGTACCTGGAAATGCTAAGTCTACACTTACCTATAGAGAGAAATATTATCTTTTTAAAAATATTTGAGTGTAGGAAAACTTTGCAGGTTGAAGACCATTAAACATGAATATGATTACACATAAAAATATATATGTGTGTGAGTCTAAATTTAATGTCTATGCATTACATGGACTATCCTAAATTTTTGAAGTGATTCTTATTATAAATATTGCTTCTTCTTATTTGATTAAAATATTTCTTGAGCTGGTACAATTTTCCTATACATCCCTTGGCTTGAGATCATCTAGCATAGAAAGCAGAAGATACATGACATGAGTCTTTGCAGAGGACCAGTAGTCTAACAGTTGATGGTAATGACTGGGAGCAAAATAAGCACTTACTGCCAGAGAAGCAAAGAGCAAAACTCCATCTTATCCTATTTTTATGATCAAATGTGCCAAATTAATTATAATAAAACTTTGAAATTCTTAAATATTTAGTTTTGGCTGCCTGTTATTTTTCTTGCAGAGTTTTGCTCCAACTTCCTTTCGTCCCATGATTTCAACTATCTTCTTGCTATAGGAATATTTATTCCTGATTTCCATCTAAATCTCCACTTTCAAATTTCCAGTGCCCCAGCTCCTATTTCTATTCACAATGCAATAAGTTTTTCCAAAACAGAATTACTTGAAAAAAAATAAAATAAAAGAGAGAAATGGGATCTCCCTATGTTGCCAAGTCTGGTCTCAATTCCTAGACTCAAGTGATCCTTCTGTTTCAGCCTCAGAAGTCGCTGGGGCCACAGGTGTGCATCACTGCACTTGGCTTCAGAATTACTTTCAGGTGAGTTTCTCCTTCTGCGATGTGTTTTTGTTTTCACCAGGACATTAGTTATAATACTGCTAAGAAAAATATGATAGGATGAATAATAAATTTGTGCCATTTTGGAGCCCTTATGCTCTCAAGTACATGGTTAAGCATTTCATTGAATGATTTATTTTAATCCTTCTAATGACACAATGAGGTAGCAATAGTATATCCAGCTTTTTGCAAATGAGGAAAAATAGATATTTTAAATAAATTAAATGACTTATTATGTAAAGCTAGTTTTTAGGGAAGCAAATTTGTGGTAAAATTATACAGATTTTCATTCTGATCCATTTCACTGAAAATATTTAGTCAATTCTTTTATATTAACTAAGTCACCTAGTACAAATAATTTAACTAGACTTTTCTCCCTTCTGCACTTATTTCACAGGCTCCACATCCCATCGGTTGTAATCTCACAGTGCGTTCCAATTCCATTTCCATGGCCACAACCCTGGCTATGACAGATTGCAAAAGTGAACACAAAAGTGAATACAATCCTTTGCAAATCTGCCTATCACCAAATGAAGGAGAGTTCCATGTTTGACTCTGGGTTGGTTTGGAATTTGCTAAAGAATGCTCCAGAAGTGAGTTTGTATGAGTTCTGAATGTAAGCCTCAAGAGAGTTTCATGCTTCTGTTCTCAATCTTGAAGCATCTGGCACAGCTGCCTAATGAACACATCTGCCCCAGCCTTCTGGAGGCTGGGAGACCACATGAGAAGAGTCCCAGCTGAGCCACATTAGAAAAGCCAGCTCCTTTAAACCCAATGACTGATCACAGTAATGTGAAAGAGCAGAACTGCCTTGTAGAGCTTACCCTAAATTGCCACTTTGTAGAATAAATGGCTAAAAAATAACTGCTTATGGTTTTGAACCCCTACGTGTGGAACTGAGGCAGGAAGATAATTCTCCCATAGGCAGCTAGGATAAGGGCCATGGAGAAGAAAAGCAGGAGGGGGCACATCATGCCAACTTGAAAGGAGAGAGTGGGTCTGAAAGATAGCCTGTGACTTGTACTCCCTTCCAGCATTAACCACAATGCCTTCTTCTGAGTTAGAACACCTGCTTCTGTTCCTCACAGTGGCAACCACAGCCCTTCTTCAGTTACCCTTGCCCTTACCCCTAGCAACAGCTAACCACAAACACACATCCACCTGAAATGCTTCCTTTTTTTAATAGATGTGTCAAAAATCACCAAGCAAGACCCATCCTCTTAATTATACAAAAAAGGAATTGTAATTATGCACTTCTGTTTGGCTTATTAAACACAGAGCTTGAAGAGCTTGATCAGCCCATGCTGGCGCCAATCCATCATCCCACCAATTACCTTCACTGGCCATCAGATATGCCTTCAAAATCCCCAGACAACAGACACCTGTGGGCACCCCTCTCTTGTAACCCTTCCCCTTTGGGAGTTCTGCTTTCTTCCTATTACTCTAATAAATCCTGTTACTTTGCTCTCACCCTTGTGTCTGTGGACTTCATTCCTTGAATTTGTGAGACAAAAACTCAACTGCCTAACTCCATGTTACAGAAAGTCCTCTTAGGCATGAAAATGTGGTTTATTTCTTACAAAAGCTCTGTTCTAGCCAAACTGACCTTCTTATAATTCTCCCACTTTAATGCTAGCATAATATGTTTCAAACTTTTGTATTATTCTCGTATAATGAGATGTTATTTGTTAAATTCAATTAAATATTTTATCCTATGATACAACACTATTGCAGGTACACCAGGCTTGCAATATCAAATATTAGGGAAGATTTTTATATATACTATGTTATCTAATAAATATATATAGATAGATAGATAGATATATGTTATCTGACAAATCTCATAACACGACTTGTTCAAACTTACATAATTAAAAAGTGAGGTACAACAAAGAAGTACAAAAATAAATTAGCTCCAGTTTTAGAATAATTGAATTATATAAGATTTTATTTTGTTTCTCAGGCTTCAGTTTTTATGTCTGTTCAGTACTTACCCTTCTACTTCTGACAATACATTTCTAGGGATTTCATAATGATCATGTTAATAAAAACTGCACATATATTCAGCTCCTACCATGTTCCAGACACTCTGATATTAAGACATACTTTATTCTTACAACATACATATCCTAATTGCTTAAAATATTATTTATAAATATACTATATATTATTATTCAATATTTTATTCAGTTTGGTTAAAAGAGCAAAGGGATTATAGTTTAAATTTTATTTAGAATAACTTATTGTTATATGTCATCTCTCTTCCCTGAAGTTCTATAAATTTCTATGACTTAAAAGTCTATGAATTTCTCCATATTATGAGTTCTGAAAATCATGCAAAGTCCACAAGTCTGTACTTCCTAGTTCCTCACACTCTGGTATATTTGTATTATATGTAATAAACTATGAATAAAAGTAGCTAGATGTGTAGGATGTATTTTAATTATCTTCCATAATAAGAACAGATAAATATTGCTCTAATCCCAACAATCCTGATGAGTATAATTATCAGAGCTAAGGCTCTTAGAAACCAAGATAAGGACATGCAAGTTGAGTAATGAGGCAGTGAGATGGTTTCTTATCAGATTGAGTAACTGGATTTGGAGTCAGCTAAAACAGGTACTAAAAATCAAGATTCAATTATTATAACTGATCTCTTATAGCTCACTGCTGTTACTGTATATAAAAACACAAAAGAACATTTACAAATTGCATAGATTATTTAACACTAGAGAAATAAGGAACAAAGGACAGACTCAGAATTCGTAGAGTCATAATTTTTTGTTCCCTGAGCAACCATTTTGAATATGTCAGATGTCCTCCTACCAGAAGCCTTTGACACCGTTTGCAGTTCTACACCTTCTTGAGTTCCTCAGTGTGGTCTATCCAAGTGCGTACCTCATATAACCACCTCCTGGTGACCATCCTCCTTTGGGACAGATACTCACAGCCTATTTGTCTGGCTTTACTGACCCTCACATTCCATGTGGACTATGTAGATACACAACTACGACCACCTCTCAATCACAGTATGATCTTCTGGAAATCCTGCCTGCTTTCTTGAATCCACCAATTAAACCTCCCCACAGAAACATGTTTGGATAACATAGTGGTTCCAGTCAAGGCACAGACCTACCATTCTCTCTCTTTCTCTCTCCTTGTGCTTTTTGACATGTGTGTGTGTGGCCTGTGGGTATCCACATATCCTCAAGGCCTATAAGTTATAAAATCTTTATTTTCATCTTGTGTTTTTGTAATCATTGGTGGGGTGCTCTTCACCTCAGAAATCCCATATTAAAACACAAAAAACTGGAAGATTGATGCTCAAACTCAGAAGAAAGCAATTGCATAAAGATTTAATAACTCAGTCATTTTAGAACAGAGTGGAAAAAACATGATTCAATAAAATCCCATGTTTAAAACAATAAATAGTCTATAAAACAAAACAAAAAAATTATTATTCAATTTTAATATTCAATAATAGTATAACTTTATATTTGAAAGTAGTAAGGTGAATTGACACTCCAAAATAGAATTGTAGTGATTAATGAATCACTTAAGAATATAATTAATGAATCATATTAAGAATATAATTCTACAATATAATTACACAGATTGAGAAAATATATGTTTTTTTTGTTATATTTGGGAAGAAGACTAGTTTCCAGCTCTGGGTTCCCTATTGAATGGCCATATCAACAAACTGTATTACAATCTTTGAAAACAAACTGAAATGAAACAATGTCAAATGTGAAGTTTTAAAGAAGCCAGTAGCAATTTAACCTGAAAAAATGTCAAGTTTATTTTCAAATTATATTCTGTAAAAAATCAGATACATTAAATATTTGCTATTAAAATAAAAATGATACATCATAGAAAGTTTCTAGAAAAATAATTATTATTTTATGTAGACAGTAGTGTGCTGTTCTTCATTGTTCATTAAAGATTAAAAAAAAAAATTCTGTTTTGCTAAGTAATCCATTCCCCAGCATAGTTCAATGAAGAATTGCTGTATACTCACATCTGAAAATTGATAAAAAATCAGTCAGGCAAACCGAACTGGTATTTACACTGGTTATATGTAAGTTGGTGATCACACTAAGTATATTCCCTCAACTGTGGATTTCTTATTTTTAAGGTAAACCTTTTTTTGATTAGTGTTGCTTCATGACTTGGAGCAACAACGCCACGGGAGAAAAACTCGGAGACAGAATGAAGATGAAAGAAGGCTTTTTATTCTTCGGCTTTAGCAACCTCTCAAACTCTAACCTGACTCTTTACTTCTTCTGACTACTGACTCTTTACTTTACTTCTGCCTCTTTACTCTTAGAGAGAGCTGAGAGAGAGAGAGAGAGAGAGAGAGAGAGAGAGAGAGGGCTTCTTCTTTCTTCTTTGGCAGCCTCGGCCTGACTCCAACAAGCAACTAACTACTTCTTCTATCTCTTTGGTTTCTCTTCTGACCGAACTCTTAACAGCTCTGACTCTTATTTATTCTTCTGACTACATTCTGGCCACTCTGACTCTTTTCTTCTTCTCCGACCCGAACTCTTCTTCCCACCGACTGAACAACTGAACGACTGACTGAATGAACGCCGCTTCTGACCACTTTCACCAGGTTATATACCTTTAGCTTTGTGGGTGCGTCACGTGCATTTACAGGTGCATCACGTGCATACTTAATGTATGATTATTATCAGGTGGAACTTATGGCTTCCAGTTAACCGCAATAGCCATCTCCCTGATTGGGGCTGCTTCAGATTAGGTCCTGCAATATTTCCTTATAATGTCATTTATTACTTTATGGTTTTAGCTCTAAGAGAACTAATATTTATATAAAAGTTATCATTAGCAATGCCAATTTTGCAAAGGATTTTTATTGGTTCATAAAATACAAAAATTGACAAAATTTCCAAGATTTGTTTTTCTTTTTTCCTTTTTTTAGGAAAGAGTATAATGCTTTCTATAGTAACAGATTAATAAATTATAAATTACAAACATTTTAGAACGAATTATTATAATTCTTATATTTATATATTTTCCATTTCTTATAATATGGTTGAGCACATGCCCCACAAGGTGGTGCTCTTTATTTAAAAAATGCAACAGGAAGCAGTTTTGTTTCATATTTGCATAGTGTTCAATGGCATAATATAGCCTTCGGTATATTGTAAATCATCAAATGAGCAGTGAAAAAGCATTTATTATTTAAAATTTACTTGTATTGGATTTTATTTTTTAAAATGCTAATGTATAAATACATTTGTGTAGCAATTTCAGCTATTGAAAATATAGATGGCTTTAAAATATTTAGGGTTAAATTCTGAATAGGAAAATTCATTACAGACATAAGCAAAAACATGGAGGGAGGGATAGTCAGAAGATAAATGTGGCCAGAACAGAAATTCTTTTCTGGAAATAGTGAGAAGCCAGAAAATAACATGGAAAAACTATATAGAAACACTTTAATATTACGCTAAGGGCAAAGAAGTCATATATCAAGCACATTTTATTATCTTGAATAGAGCTATTGTTGAGGGAAAATAGGTAAAAACAGGAGAGAGATAAAAAAGGAAAGGAATAAAAATTGCATCAGGACAGCAATTTTGCCCTCCATATCTTTCAAAGATCCTATTTTCTGACTGTGAGGTAAGAGACTTGAATGTACAACTTCGGTGTGCTTAATTCCCTCAAAGCTCTCAGAGTGCTATATCTGACTCCGCTGCCGCCCACCCCAGTGTTCAAAATTATTCTTTGTATATATCACCCCTCGGCCCAAGTCAAGTAGTTTTACTGGTAACAAATCACAGTAAGAATAATATGTGTCAGTACTAGAAAAAAATAAATTAGAGGAGGATTTCTATTTCTACCTAGGATACAAAGAGTGTCATGGGAAGATTGTTCCCACTCTAACAACAAGAAGCCAGGCAATCTTAAACACACACACACACACACACACACACACACAAAAAAAAAAAAAAAAAAAAAAAGAAAAGAAAAAAAAAGAAAAAGAAAACTTTTTTTTTTTTTTTTTTCAGCTATCAGACAACTCAGGACTCAATACAGGCCAATCAACCAACTTTCGAGGGTTGACAAGTTGACAAGTTCCTCTGAGGAAAGAGAGGACCCACTAACTGAGGCAGCTGTCAAGTAGGTAAGGCAAAGGCTACTAACTTTTAATAAACCTTAAAGACCTAGCATGTGCTATCATGACAGTTCAGAATTCCTGAGACTTCCATGCCCAAGGGAAGTCTGCACCTGCTTGACCACTGGTTGTTTTATGTGATGGGTTCAGCAACTGCCTGGGGATAAAATGAAAAGAGAAAATACATCTGTCTCCTAGGGAAGGCAGAGGACCCTTCTAGAATCCAAAATTTCTTTAGGCTTTGGTAAGAAGAGCCATCTGCCTGCCAAGAAAAAAAGAAGAAGAAAGAGAAGGAGAATGAGGAGGAGGAGGAGGAGGAGGAGAGAAAGAAGAAAAAGAACTACTTCCATAAGTCTCTGAAAAAAAGAGTGTCTGATGGTAGCAAAGGAAAAGTGAACCTTCTCATCCCTTATTCCCAGGCCACGATCGATCAGCTGCCACTGATAATGGTTTACAAGCTCCCCACTCTTAACCTGCACTTAACAATGAAAACCCATCTGCCATTGGGAGAGGAATAGACACCGTCTCAAACCCAGGAATATTCTGTGATAAAAGGAAGGAGTCAATAGCTGTCCAAGAAGGGCAAGAAACTTGCTTGTGAAAACTTATTCAAGGCAGAGGTCATTTTCTAGTCCTTGCCAAAAGGGTAGACAACTTGAGTATGAAGTTAAGTGCAGGTAACTATTATTGATACGTGGAAGGAGTCAGTTAAAAAAAAAAAGTCCAGAGCATATATAAACAAAGGGATTATTTTAGCATAAAATAAAAACTAAGTGAAAGAATCAAATGGAAATGCTAGAAATAAAAAAGGCAGAATATCAGAGACAAAATTTCCCTTGGTGGGTTTAGAAGCAAATGAGATACAGTGGAGAGAAGAATCAGCAAACCTGAAAATCATTGAAGTTATTCACACTGAAACACAGAAAGAAAGAAAGAAGAATGAGAAAACGAGAGTATAGGAGTATAGAACATTAGAAAGTTGTAAGGCATATCACACAGTTCTATATACATACACATTTAAAAACAATGAAAAACAAACTATTCAAAAAGTGTAGAGAACTTGAAGAAAGAGAAATGAGGAAAAACAAATAGGCAAATCATAGTAAAATTCTACTAATAAACCAAGGTACAGAGAAAATCTTGAAGGCATCATCAGGAGGCAAAAGACAAATATACAGCGGAACAATAACTAGAAATTAAAGGAGACTTCCTGTTATAAACCATGCAAGCTAGAAAACAGTGAGCAACAATTTTAATGAAAATAAAAATATAATCTCTAAGATTCTACATATTAGAAATACCTTTATCTAGGATTGTATTGAAAGTAAAATATCTCATGACCCACGTGTTTAAGCACAAAAGTAACGTTAGTTCAGCAATTGAAATTAACTAATACAATTTACTAGAAAAGAGAAATAACACAATTTTCTCACAAGAAAGGCAGGAAAGTAACTTAAAGTTTAAATCAACTCATAGGGAGCTCTTCTACTTGAAAGAGAAGCATTACTAAAATATTACAAAACAACTGTTTTAGTCAGCTTTTCCTTGTTGTGACCAAAATACCAAACAAGAACAACTTACAGGAGGAAAAGTTTATTCTGAACCCACAGTTTCAAAAGTTGCCGTCTATAGAGACTGGCTCCATTGCTACAGCATATCATGGTGGAAGGGCTTGGTGGAGGAAAGATACTCATTTCACAGTGGGTTCAGGGAACAGAGAGAGCAAGAGAAAGGGAAAGGGGCCACAGGGAACATGTACCCAGCTGTGGCCAAGTCCTAGTGACCCACCTCTTCCAATCATGTCTCACCTGCCTATAGTTACCAGTCAATCCATTCAAACTAGCACAGAATAATCACGTTACAACTCTCATAATCTAATCATCTCTCCTCTGAACATCCTTGCATTAACAGGAGCTTTGGGAAGAAACCTCATATCCTAAAGGTAACAAGAAGAAAACCCCATCACTAGCAGTCATTCACACAGAAATTCTACTAGAACTGAAAAGATGTCTTTATGGTAAGCTTGCAAGGCAGGAGGACAATATGGAAAAGTCAAGTGTATCTATGTACCACCAATGAAAAACTGGAAATTATAATATTGAAGCAATTCTGAGAAAAAAATTTGAAGTACTTAAATCAGAGGATGTTCCATGTTCATAGATCAGAAGATGAACGCCGTTATCAGTTCTCCCAAAATTCATGTGTAGATTCCATTAAACCTCAGAATGTATTTTTTCTGCTTCCTTTTGTGTTTTTCAAGAAACTTTCAAACTGATCATAAAATTTATTCAGAAATGTGAAGGACTGAGAATAGATGAAACAATTTGAAAAATAAGAACAAAAGTGTGAAGTTTTCAAAGATTAGAATAAGACTTTGGTAATCAAAACTCTGATAATTGTAAAAAAGATAGACTCATAGATGAAAGGTGGACCAGTGCATATGTAATCAGTTGATTTTGCCAAAGGAAAAATTTAAGGGAAGAATGGTAGTCTATTAAAGAAATGAAACTGAACAACTGAAGCATATGTGAAAAGAACATCACACACAAATTAACCATTCATGTCTGGATCACATGCCGAAATATCAGAACCAAATACATAAAGATTCTAGAAGCAAAGGTAGGGCAAAATATTTGTCTAATTATTTAGGCAAAAATCAACAGAACTCAAAAATAAAGTCATAAAGAAAATAAAAGATAAATTGGAAGTCATCAAAATTAAAATTGCTCTTGAAAGACAGAGAGCAAATAAAAAAGACAAGCAACAGAGTTTCAAAAATATTTACAAAACACATCTGATAATGAACTTGTTTCCTTGTTTCTTCTGAAAACTAAATAAGGAGACAAAAAAGAGTTTTAGTATGAGTTCAGATGGCCAGTAAACACATAACCATATGCTTAATATCATTACTTATCAAGAAATAAAGACTATGCTCTGAATAGATATTTGGACATTTCCACTAGAATAGATAAGATCAAAAGGAGTAACAATACCAAGTGTTGATGAAGCTATGGAACAATTGGGATTTCTCACACAGTCATGATGCAAATGGTATGCCCCTTTGGCAAACAGCATGCTGGCTCCTTATAGAATCAAATATGCGTTTATAAAACAACCCAAAAGTCTTAACTTTAGGTGTCTACTCAAAAGATACAAAAACATATTTGAATAGTCATAGGATTTTTGCTCATAATAGCTAACCACTAGAAATGGCCCTAATGTCTCTCAATTAGCTACTAGAAAGACTATGAAATATTCATTTAATAGAACACTATTCACCAACAACAAGGCAACTATTTTACACTAAGGATCCACACAAAAATGTAGAAGAATTTCAAAAGCATTATGCTAAGTGAAAGAAGTCATACTGTGTGAGTCTATGGCGGTGAGATTTAGAAGTGTCAAAACTATAATAAAAGAAAGCAGATCAGCAGTTCCTATGGCGTGAGTGGCAGAGAGGGGTTCAACTACTAAGCAGCCCAGGAAAAATTTTAGAGCCAATTAAAAGTACATGGGCACCATCAAGTTTGCTTATTTGTAGTCATACTTAGGGGCCTAGCCAGCAGGAACTGAATAGGGTGATTACTGTCTCTGAGAACAGAGTGCATACCATGATAGAGTAATTGAAGGAGTTAATTAGTATAAGAAGGGTATAAACCAATAGATTCAGAATATGGGCCTGATAGATTATTTGGCTGACTTTACTAGTAAAACATGGTGTATTTGGTAGCATAAAGAGTTTTCAATTCTTAGGGTTAGGTTCAAATCATATGGTTCTAGAAATAAGAGGGCTTAAACCCAAATAATATACTCTATAAAAATAACTCTTTTATCAGGCATAGTTTTTCATGCTTGTGAGTGCATGCTTAATAGGATAACAGGTAGAGATGTGTCATATGCAGAAGGGTAGAGTTAGGGTAGAAATTTTTTCATAATAAATGTGTGAATTGATCATATTGGAAGCATGGATAGGATGCTTGAATTCATAGGAATGCTACGGTGAAAATAAAGGTCTTGCTGATGAAATTAATTGTAAAGATTAAAGGTATTAGTGGGTTATAAAGTGTTCCTAGGGAAAGGATTATAGTTAGGGTGGTATATTGATGTGGTGGTGATTAAATGACTACAGATATCTTTAAAAAACTAATCTCACAACATACTTTTCAAATGCGGATTTTAGGGGCTGGGGTTGTGGCTCAGTGGTAGAGCGCTTGCCTAGCATGTGCTGGGCCCGGGTTCCATCCTCAGTACCACGTAAAGAATAAAGGCATTGTGTACAACTAACACAAATAAATAAACATTTTTTTAAAAGTGTGTATTTTACTCTCTACATATTGCACCTAGATAAAATTTTAAATACATACATTGGATGGGTTGCACATAATTTCTTATTACTCTTTAACATGGCTTCTTTCTAAGGGGTTTTCAAAAATAATTTTGATTATTTTCTTTTTAATTTACTTGTGTCTTTCAAATACAACTCCTGATGCACAAGAAGCAAATCTATATAAGTATGAACATAAGTCCTATAAGACATAGGAGATGGTGAAATTTCTTGAATGGGAGAATGAAGTCAAATGTACACTTGAGGAAGGTTAAACTAGATCTGGTATTCAGAAATAGTTGCTAGAGTTAGGGGGAGGACAGGGGTAAAATGTCTGGAAACCTCTGTAATATTTCTCAAACAATCAATATTTATTTCTGTGTTTAACTGTAAGTGAAAGATTAAAGATCAAAGAGATTTGGGGTCTGGAGTCAGAGACTTAGTGACATGTGGTGGAACTTCTGATAATTCCTGACTACTGTAAAAATGTAAACATGTATGAAAAGTTATATGGACAAGAAAATAATAGGGACAACTAATTCTTCCTTGGTATGGTAGGAGAAAGAAGAGGAACCTTGTAAGGCAGAGAGAGCAGTATCACATGCTGCAAAGAGGGAAGGAGAAATGAAAAATGAAATTAGGTCATTGGATTCAATTATTACAGATCTAAATATAATGTTTAAGATACTCTTTTCAATGGCAAAGCAGGGTGAAAATTATTTCATGTAAAAAAAAGGAGTGAATCATAGCTGAAAAATTATTGCAAGAAACACAGTATACTATTATTATGAGAAAGTAGAAAAAGAGGCATAGACGCAAACTACAAAGGTAATATGGTTCCATAAAAGGGATTTCATCCAAGGACATATGGAAGTGGAGAAAAAGGAGTTAATGGGAAGGAAGAGGTTGCTAGAGGAAAAGGGATACTGAAGGTTAATAGTTCCCTGAGTAGGTAGGAGAGAAAGGAGAGCAATGACATGGGTAGAAACCAATAGAGAAGGAGAAAAAATGATTTATTAGGGTAAGATATTTATTCTTGTTGCAGCAAATAATATTGAAAGAAAACCATTTTCTTTTTAAAAATTTGAGTGAGTAGTTGAAGGTCAATGTATCAGTGCTATACTACATGCCTAGAACTTGAACGTGCTACTTTTTTCTTGTCCTTTCTCATTTCTCTCTCCCTTGTCCCTCTACTTGATTCTTCCTCTCCCAGCCAGTTTTTCAGGTGATGGTTCACAATTGTGTTACTTTAATGGTGTTATGACCGAAGGCTACAAACGGCTCAGAGTCTTAATTATAGTCATGGATTATCACAAATCCTCACATAACAAAAAAAATGCAGGTTTAATTTTACAGATAAGAAAACTGATGTTCTGTGAATATAAGTAGCTTGTCTAAAACCAAAGTATTAATCGGTAATAAAATTGGGATTAAACCCTATGGTCATTTCTTATACTTCATTCTTATCTGACTTAACCACAGTGTTTAATAAATATTATGTGTTTTTTTTTTCCTTTGCTCTAATGAAACTAGAGTCTATTATTGCCTTTGGAGAATAGAAATCCCTTGTAATTAATTCCAAAGAGAAATTTCAGCTTTTATCAGGCAAAGCAAACCATTGATCTTGGTTCTATTTCCGCCACATTATGACACAGGGAGGTGATTTGTCCTTTCCCAGCCCTGACTTTTTACTTGTAAATGAAGGTAAACAGTGGTATAGTCTACAAGGTATTTTCTAGTTTTTCATCCTATCAATCTACAAATGGGATCGGTGGGAAGGAGTAGACCTATTTTGTGAAGGAACCAAATTTAGGATTGGCTATAGGTTCAGATCCTCCTTTATTTACTCTTTTAGATTTTAAATATGGACACTTCAAAAAAAGTTATACCATATGAGCTGGCTATGAAATTAAAAACAGAATGTTACTGAGGCTTATTGCTCATGAGCTAACTAAAGCAACATGAACTGGATTTGTGGAATTATAAAAAGGCTATTGACAATTACATTCAGAATTCCATCTTTATCCCATCTGAAATGGTAAACAATAGCATAAAGGCTTAAGACACAGAAAAGAGAGTTAAAATTTTCCCAAGATGTTAAGAACTAAGTCTTGAACTCAATCATTAAGTTCATGAATCTCTCTTTTATATTAAAAAAGTCCATGACTGTGAGGCAACAGGACTTCGTTCCCCAGTTCCCTCTCTTTCCTTCTGATCTAACAGTTATAAATTTTCCTGAAAGCCTTGTTATGGTTGAGATATGAGGTGTCCCCAAAAGCCCATGTCTTGGACATACAAAAATGTTCAGAGGTGAAATGATTAGATTATGAGAACTGTAATCAGTGGATTAATTCACTGATATGGATTAACTGTATGGTAACTGTAGGCGGGTAGGGTTGTGGTTGAAGAAGTAGGTCACTGTGGGGTGTGCCTTTGGGGTTTATATTTTATCTTTGGTAAGTGTAGCTCGCTCGCTCTCTGCTTCCTGGTTATCATGTCCTGAGCTGCTCTTGCCTACTTTGCCCTTCTGCCTTACCTCAGGGCACAGAGCTATGGAGTCAGCTGGTCATGGACTGAACTTCTGAAAGCCAAAATAAACTTTTCTTCCTCTACATTGTTCTTGTCAGTTCTTTTCCTCTCAGTGACCAAAAAGTTAACTAAATCCTTTATGGCATACTTTTTCTCAAAATTGTTTCAATATTTGCTTGGTCTGGGACTTTTCTCTTTCTGCATTCCCTCCCTAGAAAGTCTCACTATTTTTGTGTCTTTAAATACTACTTATACAATAGTGTCAATGAAATTTAAATCTGAATTCACATAAATAAGTTATGCAAGAGTCAAGCTAATTAACATTTTCCTTCTCATTCCCATGCAAGTCTCTCTTCCTTGGAGTCGTTTTGGTAAATGTCATGAACATTATCTATCTAGTAGCTCAGCCCAAAACTAAGGGGCTTTTTTATTTTCACTCAATATACAAATCTGACCCATCAGCAAATCATAATTTGTAACTTGATTATATCTCAACTTGGTTCATTTCTATATTGTCATCATTCTGAACCAAATTTCTTCTACCCTCTCTCTTATTCAGTAGCCCGGATCCTTTCTAGAAACTTAGTTCCTCTTGCTTCAATTCTTGTCCTATTCTACTTAATTTTTAAGGGAAATCATTGTGACATTTTTAAAAGATATATCTTATCATGTTATATCCTCACATATAAGCCTACCGTGGCTTTCCAATGTAGTTGAAATAAAGCACAAATTCCTATAAGATCCAACACGATGTAGTTGTTGCCTTGCACTGAAATCACCATTTTGTTTTGTTTTGGAACTGGAGATTAAACCCAGGGATTCTGTACCACTGAGCCACATCCTCAGCCCTTTGTATGTTTTATATTGAAACAGGGTCTTGCTAAGTTTCTTAGATCCTCACTAAGTTTCCAAGACTGCCCTTGAATATACAACCTTCCTACCTCAGTTTCCTGAGTTGCTGGGATTATTGACATTTGCCACCATGCCTGGGCTCTTCAATCACATTTAATGTCACTTTGCCCATGGTTCACAAAACCACAGTTACATTTAGGTCCTTTGCTTGTTGCTTTAGTATCCTAGGGATGCTGTAATAAATTATCACAAAGGTGGTAGCTCCTGGATATAAACTATAACATATTTATTCTCTCACAGTTCTGGGTAGAAGGAGTCCAAAAATCAAAGTGTCAGGAGGATTGATTACCTCTGGAAGATTCAAAAGAGAATTGGTTCCATGTCTCTCTTTCAGTTTCTGGGGGTTTGCAATCCTTGATCTTCCATGATTTATCAAAGTATCACTGCAATCTCCATCTCCATTTTCACCTGGCACACTCCTCTATGTGTCTCCACATCCTTTTCTTTTCTAATAAGGACACAAATCACTGAATTTGGAGCCTACCCTAAATCAGGGATGATTATGTGTCAAGGTCCTTAACAAGTCAAAGCTACAAATATCCTATTATGAAGTCATATTCTGAGGTTCTGAGTGGACATGAAATCGGGGGGCATTGTTTAACTTACTACATGATTTGGCACGATCATTCTTCATTTACTCCTGGGATGATTCATCTTTCAAAAGTCACTTCCTTAGAGAGATCTTACTTGATTTTGCCTTCCATTCTAAATTATGGCTTTCTGTTGTTTCCTTTACAATTCCAGCCAAACATATATAATACTAGTAAAACATTTTGAATATCTATCTACCTACCTACCTATCCATCAATCATCTATCTATGTAAAACTACATACTATATATAAGTGTAAGAGTAAACATGTGTGTGTTGGAATATGCGTATGCATGTGTGTGTATGTGTGTGCATAAGTGTGGGGATGAGTGCATGTACTCTGTATGGTCAGTTAAGGACATAAGAGCATTTCTTAACATAACTTTGTGCTGGCAAACACTCAAAGGAAGCTAGCAAGAAATAATTGGAGGGGGCAGGGACGATGGCTCAGCGGTAGAGCACTCGTCTCGCCTGTGTGAGGCCCTGGGTTCAATCCTCAGCACCACATAAATAAAATAAAGGTATTGTGTCCACCTACATTTAAAGAATAAAGAAAGAAAGAAAGGAAAAGAGAGAGAGAGAGAGAGAGAAAGAGAGAGAATTGGAGAATATCAGAATCTCCTGAAGAGTGATGAGCACTAAGGTGGAAGAAAATAAATGGGTAGAATCATCTGTAAATCTAAAACAGCATCAATGACAAGATATAAGAAGATAAGGGAAAGATACACAATGAGAACACGTTGTATTGTATGAGATGCAGAAAAAAATCACTTATACTCTAAAACAATAAAAAAATACAAACTTTTTCAGTCTATAAATCTTAGTGTAAGGATTACAGAGTCCTCTGAGAGAATCAACAAAACAGGACTACTTTTTAGGGCTTCCAAAAAAAAAAAAAAAAAGTGTATGCCAAAGTCAATAGCATCATAAAAAGAGAAAATGAAGGAAATCATCTTTCTGATCTATTCCTGTAAAATTCAACCTTGATAGGAGATAAGAAAGCTAGATGTGGATCTATGAATACTTGACTGATGGGATTTAGATTGATATGTGAATATATCTTCAAATACTTTGGGAAAACTTGCATTTTTATACTCATATTTTAAAATATACTTGAATTCTTGGCACATCTCCAACATTAATATAATTGAAATTTCCTTTTGAGTATCTACAGCTATTTTTCTTACTATAATATCTTGAAAATGGAATTCCTTCACATTCAAATAAATATTTTAAATTATTTTAAGAGCAATAAAATATGTGGGCTTGAGTTAATACCTTGAATATTTTAGAATTAAATTAAAATTTTTCATATGTTCCTTATGGTAGCCAGCAACATTTGGTTTAGATAAGCAAATGAAGACTACCATGTAATTCAATCAAAAGAGTAGATTAGTGCCCCTAAACAAATTGGTTCATAAGCAAAATTTTTTTTAAATGGTAGGAAGTAAGGAATGGATGGAGGGAAGGAGGAAGAGAATCATTCACTGTGACCCAGGACATCAGCTGTACTCTTTTAGTTTCACTCTAGCTGCTTTCTCTGAAAACAATACTGAATAAAGGCTTTTTTATACTGGAAACTATTTATAGGGTAAGAAATATTAATCATAATATTAACAAAAGTGAAATAAAACATAATTACAAGTAACGAGCTGAAGACACGTCAATTTTTAAAAACACACTAATAGAATACCTAAAGTGACTATCATTAGTTATATAATCATTCTGTTTGTCTAATAGAATTGAAGTTTTTAAAGTAGTAAAACAAAAAGAATACAGACTTATTCTTTAAGTCATCATCCTACTGTGTCTTCCTATGTAATTAGTATATAGGCCTTGCATTTCTAGAACAAACTCAACTAGGTCCTCACGGCATATCCTTATTCGGTTTACTAAAATTTTATTTGGGATTTTCATAACCATATCCATAGGAAATTGGCTTTTATTTTCCTTAATAATTTTCATATCAGCTTTTGTTTCAAATGTGGCCTTATGTGCCAAACAGACATTAGGGTGAGGTCCATGTTCATTCTGCCTATAATCACATCCTTTTGACTGTGAGCAAGACCTGTGTCTTGTTTCTAAATAAAATATGGCAAAGGTAGTGGGAGGTAACTCTGAAAGATATGTACATATACAGAAAGAGATAGATACAAAGGAATATATAATAACAACCATGTGAGCTCAGGAAAGAATTCCAAGGTGTAGATACAAAAGTAGCCAAGCCTGTGCATACTTTGATTGTAGTTAACCACTCTGCAAAGAAGCAGCTAAGCTAGCCTCAGACTCCTGACCGACAGAAACTGAAATAAGTGTGTCGCTTTAAGCCTTAAAATAGTATTAATTTGGTAAGTAGCAATAGAAGACCAATATACCTCATGAAAAAACCTGGAAGTGCTTATTTGAATTGTCTTTTAGAGCTTTTAATAGTTGGTATAATTCCTTCCTTAACAAAGTAGAATTCACTGATGAAACCATCTGGCCCAGGAGTTTTCTTTGAAAAGACTTTTATTTGAAGATTCCATTTCTTTGTGTTATTCTTTATTCATTTGTATATTTTAAAAATCTATTTATGTAAACTACTATTTGCATATTTCTTTATTTCCTTGTATTAACTCAGTCAATGCTGTTTTTCTAGAAAATTGTCCATTTCATCTACAATCTACAATTTAAAATTCATCATAAATTGTATTCAAAATATCTTTCATTGCCTGTAGGATCTATACTGTTCAATTCTGCTATCATGGCACCTCACCTCCTACCCCCATGCTGAGGATCTAACCTAGGTCCTTACACTGAGTCTATACTCCAAGTCCTCTTTCTCCTTGTGTTTATTTTCACTGTCACACAGGTTTATTTAATGAATCACCAGAGAGTTACTAATTTTACGATGTTACTAATTTTTCAAAAGATCAACTTTAAGCTTTATTTATGCTCTGTATAAAATATTTATAGTAATTTTTGCCACTAATCTCATTATTTTCCTAATTCTATATATTTTAGGTTTTATTTGCTCTTTTCTTCCCCTGGTTCTTCAGATGAATACTTATATCAGTGATTTTCATTCTTTATTTTTTTCTAGTGTTTATATTTCAACGCTATAAATTTCGTAGTTACCTTCTATATGTCAAAATGAAATATCTTAATATCATTGAATTCACAAAGGTTTTATTATTTTATTTTGAATTCTGCTCTTACTAATGAGTTAATTATAAGTATCTGTGTTGCTTTCTAAAAACTTTAGTGCTTTTTAGTTATAAATTGAAATACTTTTATCTCTTTGTACTAAACATGCTAAACTCCACTATTGAAAGAAAATATAGTCTGCATTATTTCAATTCCTTAAAATGTATTGAGTCTTTTTGTATGGTTCACAATTGGTCATTTTTGGGAAATAAGTGCAGATGTCCACACAGATATATCACTGAGGTCAAGTTTACTTATCATATTGCTCAAGTTATCATTATCTTTACAGATTTCATCATCTTGTTTAATTGGGTACTGGGACGAATATGTTAAATGTTCTACCATGGCTGAGGGTTTTTTTGTTGTTGTTGTTGTTCTGCTTTTGTTAAATTTTTATTTTTTATACTTAAATGATTACTGTCAGATGCTAGTATACAAATTTTTATAATGAAATATCTCTCTTTTTATATGTTATGGTTTGGATGTGAGGTGTCGCCCAAAAGTTCACATCAGACAATGCAAGAAGGTATGGTTGAGAAATTATTGAGTTAAAGCCTTAGCCTAATCAAGTGAGTTAATCCCTAGTGGGATTAACTGAAGTGGTAGGGTGTGGCTGGAGGAGGTGGGAATCCGGGCTTGGCTTTGGGTATATATTTGTATCTGAAGAGTGGAGTGTCTCTGCCTCCTGGTCACCACATGTGAACTGCTTCCCTCAGCTACCCTCTCCTGCCATGATATTCAGCCTCACTTTGAGCCCTGAGGAATGGAGCCAGCCTGCTATGGACTAAGACCTCCGAAACCATGAGGTGTCCCCCAAAAGCTAACTTTTCCTCCTCTATAACTGTGCTGGTCAGATCCTTTAGTCACAGCAGTGAAAAAGCTGAACAAAACATTATATTTCATAATCTTTTCTTAAAGTCTATGATTTCTGATATTGACTTTTTTATTCTGATACAGACTTTTTTGTTAATATATCATGGTGAATCTTTTCTATCATGAAATTTCAATCTTTATTCTCAAATTTTATATCTTTTGTGAACATATACTTTCTTCAAAAAAAATCATTCTCACAGTTTTATCTTGGATTGATCATTTTTCTACTTGTATTTAACATAATTTCTTAAATGCATTTGTTTAAAAGTTAGGAAAACTATGTTGATTGGAATATCAACTTTTATTTAAATTAATGGCCTTTAGGAGAATGGTGATCTAATGAAATAAACTGAGTATTTCTGGATAGACGTTTCAAGATGATCTTTAAATTTTTTTTTAAAGAAAGAGTTGTTAATAGAAGAAAATATTAATGGATGTGAATTACCCATTTTAATACAGGATGAAAGGAAGGAAAAAGAGAGTAAATAAAAATTTACACAAAACTTCTCTTCATGCTCTAGTTAAAATATAAAATTTCCTGTAACTAAGAAGTAAGAACCTTTTAATAATTTATATACAAGATTTAATAACTTTCAGAAGACCCTGGTGAACTCTGTAAGAAAAAGGTTGATTTTAAATACTTTAACTCTTCTATTCTTCTTGTAACACTTCTAATTTTCTAAATGTACTTCAGAGGTCTAAAATATCACTTTGAAAAATAATTTAATAGCTTATCATAAAATCTTTATGGATATTCCTTTTATGTGATAGTTTTGAGTCAATGTATATTTTAATTTTAAGTAAGAATTCTGCAGAATCCTAATTTGAATTTATTATGAGTATACAATCAGATTTCTTTTAAAAGTGTCTATAGTGGCTATAATTAATGTTAAGTATATTTTATAAAAGGATATGCATGCAATTTCAAGCATTTACATTTTGGTGATGCATGTTCTTTGTAGGCATTTGAAAAAGATTATCTCCTTACATAAGAGTAACTAGAACAGGTTCTTTCATTCCACATAAGTGTCCTTAACTCAAAGACAAAGGTTCCCAAGGTAGGGCTAATGGTGTCTACCAGCCCCTAGTAACCCAGAGAGGGAAAGGAGAGAATCCCAAGACAGAGCAGTCTTCTTTTCTTACTTGGTCAAACTGTATTGACTCCTAATGGCAGGGGCAAATTTTCATAATACTAGCTCCTTTCTCCTCTTTCCAAAAGAAATACATCATCACTTTACCCAAGATCTTGGAGAAGCAATAGCAGCAACCCAGATCTGTACATGCTATCCTGAAGACTGGCTTCTGACTTCTTTTCTTAGAAGACCTGCTGACCAGAATCATGACTCTTTTTAGGACTAGCAAGCTAAGCATCTGCCAGTAGCCTAATTCCATTGAGGGTGAATAGATGTTTAGCTGTTAGGATCACTGTCACATGGAGGGTGTCTCTCTGACTCCCTTAGAAAAGCCACCCATAAATAATTTCAAGAAAGATACCTACAAACCAGTTTTAATTTTATATTCTTAATAACTTTGGCAACTAAATTCAAACTGATATACCGTAAGCAAGTTGTAGCAGCAAGCTTTGTTAGTTGATAAACTCTATTGAATTGATATATTTCTAAATACCAAGGAAAGTAAAGCCCTTGATTTACTTCCATCCAGAAGAAAGACTTTAATGCAAATTACTCTGAAAGACCTGGTTCAGTGTTTACCTCTGGGGAAAAAAAAAAAAAAAAAAAGTCTTACAATAAATACCACCCCCAATATGATTATTATTTCCCTGGAACACCAAACTAATCATTTATCTGCATAGCACCTTTTACACTTACATTTTTAAAAGAAATAATTGCTAGCAAAGTAGAGTGTTCAAAGTCTATAGCACTGCATTGATGTCTTACTTTTTTCTAAAGTTCCTAAATTAGTAGTAAATACACAGTGGTCATTACAAAAATCTTTTCTCAATAAGCTTCTCCTTACTTCATATTTTTCACATTTTAACAAATAATTACATGTATAAAGCTGCATTCATCCATTTCTTCTTATTTCAGATAAACATCCAAAATTATAAGCATCTTTGATAAAAAATAAAAATAGCTCCACTTTATTGTGATAGATAAGAATGGTCTAATTAGATCAGCCTCTGTTTAGCTAAGAACTCAAGAAACTAAAAAATCTGTCCTATTTTCTGTAGAAAAACACATATAAATACATATATATTTCTAGATACAGATGTTTATAGATTGTTTTATGTGTATTTATACATGTTGAAGATGAATACATATAAGCATATATAAAATCTGTATATAGTAAAAATCAGTAGAAATAAAAAAGAAAATAAGGGAGAAATAACAAAATACAAATATTTATAATTTTTGTGGTTGAAATGAAATTGCCATGTTAGAGAAAACCATGATAACTATTTTGGGGGACAAAGATAGTTGAATTAAAATAATTCATTTTGAATTTTAAATTATACAACCAATAGACTGAAATATACATTATATACATATATTTCTATACATTTATCAACAAAAATTGAGTGTTTTGTAATAACACAGGTTTCTAATTTATTTTTCTTGTCCTGTTTTATTTAATTCATATATTGGTTTTCCCTCAAATTTTTCTTTAAATATATTTTCAATAGATTAATTAGAAATTAACCAAAAAGTTAAAAAAAACTTATGCCTAACAAAGAATTGTTTGATTACACTGAGATTTTAAATAGTTGAGGATAGAGAAGAAATCATTTTGCAAATGTTTTCTTTTACATTAACCATCAGTTATAGAATATGCTAAGAGGTCTCAAAAATGCTTCCCATTTTCAGCAGTTATCCTAAACACAGTTTATTGACATAGGTAATTTGCAGTCTTCTCTCTGGCTAACCATTTGCCTCTTCCCTCCCATCTGACTCACATCCCAGATTCTGCTCTTTGCAGAAAGTATCACATCTTGGTTCTCATTACCTTATTAAGTAGTCATCCTAGAAATGGTTTTATTATCTTTTTATTTCATCAGTATGATCCGTGGAAAACTCACATGACTTTGACATACCACATTCTAGGTATAAAGACAATCCTTACTAATACCCTTCTTCATTGGCTTGCCTTAGGATAGCTCCAACCATGCATCCATCTTCCAAATTAACAGTTGAAAAGAAAATGTCTGATTCAGTAGTCATACATGTCCATGTTATGGTTTGGATATGAAATGTCCCCTAAAAGCTCTTGTTAATTGCAGGAATATTCAGAGGTGAAATGATTAGATTATGAGAGCTGTGACCTAATCAATCCATCCCAGTTTGAAGAGAGTGAATGCATAGGAATTGTAGGCAGGTAGAGCATGGCTAGAGAGGGTAGGTCACTGGGGCCAGCCCTGGAAGGGTGCATCTATCTTCCCTGTGACCCCTTCCCCAACCCTCTCTTCTCTTGGAACTGCTTCCTTTTTGCCAGCAGCTTCCCTCTGGCGGATATGTCAAGTATCAATTGGATACACAAGTCTAAAGTGTAGTCTAGATCATTCCAAGAATGTGATCCACTTTAGAGGTATACATTTTTTCAGTTACTATTGTCTAAATTATACTTACGTTTTTAGATAGATAAGGATCATCAAGGGAGTGAATAGAGGTAGAAAAGAATTCAATGGCCCACATAAAAGATCCATCTAACATCCTAACCTCTTAATTTCTTGCTGTCATCAGTTCCCACAAGCTTTTTTCCTATTGTACTTCATCACCATGTCAGTGACCATACCATGGATCTTATTAACAATGAGGAATATTTGGGTTCTGAAATGTTTAAATCAAGCACCTAGGTGATGGCATGGTAATTTATAATTACCATGATGATTACAATAATTACCATTATTGTCACTGTGTTGGCTAAATTATGATGACATGATGCTTTATAATTTTTGCTACTTAATCATCTCTCCACCTCACATCCTATATTGGCTCTTGTGCCCTCTCACTTCTGTCATAACTAAGCTCTTTGAAATAGTCGTTTGTAGACACTGAATTCAATTCTTTGTTTTCAATTTAAATTTCTAGGCCACTGGAAACTTGATTTCACCCAAACTATGCCACTAAAATTGTTCTAACCTTGATCACTATTTAACTTCTTGATACATATACTGGACACTCTATTTTTTCTTGAATTCTTGACAACACAAAAGTGCTTATAGGTCTTTTAATCCTCTCATAACCTTGGATTTATGATTCTTTGCCTTCCTGGTATTATTTCCATGTACCAGCTGTGTTTAGTCCCTTTCCAAGCATATTTTTTCCCCTGACATTTCTCTTTCCCCTTATGTCAAATATTTTTCTTCCTCAGAGCTTTATTCTGAAGTCTTCTATCTCTGTATACATTTTTTTTTTTTTTTTTTTTTGGTGGGGGATGACTTCACACACTCCAATAGCTTCAGTAAGTTTTTCTACATATCCAAATCATTGGTTTAAAATTCAATCTCACCTTTAAATTAAAAATTGTTCATTTATTCCCAACTTTGTCAACTCAATTTAATGTATCTATAATGGATTTCATTTCCCCTTCAAAAATGTTCCAAGTCATGAGTTTCTTGACACTATAAATGGTCCTTTCATTCATTCAGTTGCCAAAGCAAAAATTTCAAATGTTAGAATTGACCCTCCCATAGGTCTCATTTTCCTTTGTCCAGATAACCATTATTCTCATGTGTTTACTCCATCCTTAAGGTCTTATCAATCAGCTTCCCTCTCCAGTCTTATTGTCACTGTGTTGGCTCATATGAACCATTTGATGTTTTATTTTTTTTAACTTAAATTTCTCCTGAAATATTGCCCTTTCCTAGTTTTGTTTCTTCAACTATTCTCAAAATTCTTATTAACACAAAATAATTGTACATATCTATGGAGTATAGTGTGCTATTTCAACACTTGTATATAATCTTTACCAATCAAATCAAGGAAGTTTCTATTTTATCATCACTTTGTGTTTTCAGCCTTCAAGCTCTTCTCTTCTAAATAGTCGCAAAAGATATAACAAATTATAATGAACTATCATATTATGTGCTACAGAGTATTAGAACTTATCACATCTATCTGTTTGGGTACATATTATCCAACCTCTCACTAGAGCCCCTCTGCCAACCCTTTCCCACCCCCAGTAATCAATATAATAAATTCTGGAGCTGCTGTTGTGGTCAGTGGTGGAGTGCTTGCCTAGCATGTGTGAGGCACTGGATTTGATCCTCAGCACCAGATAAAATAATAAATAAATAAAATAGACTTATAAAAAAATTCCCGAAAGAACAGGCACAAAGCCATATTTAAAAATATTATAAATTATGATCAATGTTTTAAAAAACATGAGATAGGAAACAAGAAATTTTTATTTTAGAATCTGACTGAATAAACAAAAAAAAAATCACTGTTATAATTTTTCAGGGGACTGAACAAACTTTTTTATTTATCTCCTTGTTTTAGATTTTTTTGTAATTCACTCCTAAACTAAGGAAAAGAAAATTTTGTTAAAGGAAAGATCTGATTAAGTGATACTTCTGTTTAAAGATTTAATGGTTCCTCATGGTCCTTAGTATACAATACAAATTCCTTCCATGAATTCGATCATGTTCTTGCCTCTACTTAACTTTCTAACCTTTATCTCACCACTGTCTCCCATTCCCCACTCACATGACATTATATTTTTATGTTTGACCTATGCAGATGCAGTTTCCTTTGCTTAAACTACCACGTGCTGCCCTTTCATTAGGCAAAATTCCACTCATCCCAAAACTTTCAAGATAGACATAATTTCATTCTGTTTGCTTTCCTGAATTCTCCAGCTCCTTTGTGTTTTTTTTTCACCAATTGGACTATGTGATCTTCTAATCACTTTCATTTTACCTGGTTCCTATATGACCCTATACACACACACACACACACACACACACACACACACACATATATATATTTTACCAAACTGTCTATCTCATTATATTGTAATATTTTGAAGAGAAATACTAACTATGCATCTCGAAACCAAATTTCTAGCATATAATATCCACTCAGATATACACTGAATTTGTAATAAATAAAAGACAAAGGGAAATAATAAAAAAGATAAGATTCAAGTTAAAATAATTAAATTAGATCACAGCTTGGATTCATATCATTTTATTTATCTTTTGAAGTCAGTAGAACATTAGTAGTGTTTGAATAACCAAATTAAAATCAGTTTGAGATATATTTAAATTTTAATCCCATTTATAATTTGCAATATATATACATAACTTGGTCTATATAGTACCCTCAGGAAACTGATTTTTTTTTTCAAAGAATTTGTAGTGTTTTTTACCTGAATTACCAAGAACCATCAAGAAGCTATAAAATGAGAACATAAAGTACAAAAATACAGAATGTGCAATTCTTCCTCCTTGGTGGGGGAAAAATTAATAGAGCTAAAGAATGTTCAGGACAGTGTGCATATCAAGTCTAAGGATGAATCAGATGGGGATTCACTTACAATCCCACTCTAGAAATAAAAAGAATCTTTAACATTTAGAAAAAGAAACTTAGAGAAATTTAAAAAACTAAGTTCTGTAGGCAGCAAATTTATAGATTTTTTCCTAAGGTCACCAAAATTGGAAACAAGCAAAAAAAAATTTTTTTTAAAGGAGGGAACGGAATAATCTCAATAACATTCTTGCTGTTAATTTCTAGGTGGGGCCATAAAATGAATATCATCTTGTAAAAGAATGAAATGTTTCCACATTTGACAAATGTATGTTCCAATGAAATATTTTCTGGAATGTATTTCATGTATTCTAAAGTTTGGCCCATATCATCCTTTATTAGATTTTTGTCCACATTGACCTCCAAAAAAGTATCAAAAATGATAATACAGTAAATAGCACATTAATGATAAGAATATTTCCTTTACCCAAATTACAAAATGAAATACCCTTCATCATGTATGTTATCTGCTGAAATCTGCATCACTAAACATCTTTTTCGACCAATCTATCTACTAAATCCTACCCAAGATCTCATAGCTCTGGCCAACACCTTAAGCCACCAGCTCATGGGCACAACTGGGGTTAGTAATGTCTTGCACTTTGGTTCCACACTGAACTGCACACCTGGTTCCTGCACTACAGATGTACAATAGGATTGATGGACTGTACCCTAGTTCTTCAATTTCCAAAATTTTCCTGGCCATCTGAAGCTGAGATGTTTACATCCTATCCTGGACTTCCTAGTGTTAGCTGACAATTGGCTTACCTGGGCAAAGCTGATTCCTAACACTTCCCAAGTTTATTCACATATTAATACTACTAATATTTAAAAATATATAAATTGTGGCAAAGTGGTAAACACTCATCTCTCAGTATCCATCAGAGATTGGTTCTCTCATGGATACCAAAATTCTGTGCATGCTCAAGTTCCTTACATAAAATAGCATACTATCTGCAAAAAGCCTACACACAACTTCTCATGTAGTTTAAATAATTTCTTGTAATACCTAATACAGTGTAATAGTTATGAAGATATTGTTACACTGTATTGTTTAGGGAATAACTACACAGAATAAGTCTGTACATTTTAGATACAAATACAATTCCCTTTTCAAATACTTTAATTTGCATTGGGTTGAATCCACAGATACAGAATCTGTGGATAGGAAGAATCAGCTATACTTGAAAAATTGTTTTTAATTTAATTATTATATTTTGCCCTTAGATTTTAGCTATCTAGTTTATTTCCTTTATCTTTCTATGTATATTTTATGCTGTTTTAACACCTTAGGTTAATCTGTGGTCTAATTTTTTTATGAATAGGAAGTCTATGAAGATGCAGATTATTTTTTTTCTTTCATTTTTAATTTATAATAGTAGTATGTATTACAATTCATAATGCACATATATAGCATCTTTTTACATACAACTATTTGTATACAAAGTATATAAGTACCATTCAGATCTTCAATCATGCATTTAGGATAATGATATCCATCTCATTCAACCACCAATTTTTTTCCTTTTTTTTCCCACACTCCCTCCCCCCTTTCCCCTCCCTTTCCTTTGACCATTCTAGTGTTCCTCTAATCCTCCTATGTACCCCCATCCAGCAACACTGTGAACTAGCGTCCTTATATCAGAGAAAACATTCGGTATTTGGATTTTTGAGATTGACTAATTTCACTTAGCATTATATTCTCCAACTTCATCCATTTACCTGCAAATGCCATTATTTTGTTCTCTCTTATTGCTGAGTAAAATTCCATTTTGTATATATACCACATTTTCTTTATCCACTCATCTACTGAGGGACATCTAGGTTGGTTCCACAACCTACCTATTGTGAATTGTGCTGCTATAAACATTGAAGTGGCTGTGTCACTGTAATATGCTGATTATTTTATATAATTTTTCAAAACTAGTTTCAAGTTAATATTTAACATATTAAACATTTTTTGGTGATGAAAGAGTTTATTTTATATGAGTAAAAATAATATTTTTGGGCTGGGTGGCACACACCTGTAATCCCAGGGGCATAGGAGGCTATGGCAGGAGGATGATGAGTCAAAGCCAGCCTCAGCAATTTATCAAGGCCCTAAGCAACTCAACAAGACTCTGTCCCTAAACAAAATATCAAAAAGGGTTTGGATGTGGGTCAGTGGTAAATCCCCTCTGGGTTCAACCCCTGGTGCCAAAAATAATAAATTAATTAAATAAAATAAAAGAATAATCTGCAAGTTCTATTTGCTGCAGCAATTAATTTCCAGTTTCTGAATTTAAAAAACAAGCCTCTTCAAATCTTGTTCAGAAAAAAGCCATTGTAAAACTTTTTGAATTGCCCCTAAAAATCATGAATGAGCAGTTTTGACTTTCATTATTAGCACTGAAACTGAGATTTCTTGAATTTTTGAAAAAATTAACACTTATTGTTAAAAATATTAATACAAAATATTCCAGGAGTTCCTCAATTTATTCTTATTAAATATGCAATTTTTCCTTAATATTTGCAAATTTGACACATTTTATACATGCCTTACAATTTGAAATAATAAAATTTCACTTTCTTAATGCTTCCTAAATAGTACTTATGTGTACCCAGATCAAAATTTTCAGTTATTAAAACATGCCATTTTATTTCAGGATCTCTCTGAGTTTTCTATTATTCTGGTAAAGAAATTACTATGCAGTCTTGAGAGAGAACATTCATTCAGCATTTTATATATTCTGTTGAATGAATAAAATAATTAAAGAACCTGGAATTTCTTACCAATGCAACTTTCATCATAGAATGCTTTTAGTTGAGCATTGCAATTATACAAAATACATAACTTTAGAACTAAATAATAGACAATACTATTTTGATAATATATTAAAGAAATTTTAAAGATAGAAATATATGACATTTGAAATGAATTTATATTGTGTTGATTTAATATGGCTTTCAATTTTCTGATTTTTAATTAAATAAAAAAGCTTCATTTAAAACTTATTATTTTTATTTACTTAGTAGTAGTAGTAGTAGTAGTAACGGGGATTGAACCCAGGGGCACTTGACCACTGACCCACATCCCCAATCCCATTTTGTATTCTATTTAGAGACAGGGTTGCACTGAGTTGCTTAGCACCTTGCTTTTGCTGAGGCTAGCTTTGAACTCATGATCCTCCTGCCTCAGCCTCCCAAGCAGCTGTGATTACAGGTGTGTGCCACTGCACCTGTCTAAAACTCATTCTTATATGACTTAAGTAATCCTGGCAAATTTGACCATTTCACCTTCATGCTTAAAGAATTTTATAAAGGCTAAAGAAAATGACTTTATTACATTGCTTCTGGCAATATGATCCAGATAAATAACAATGGGGATACAACAAATTATTGCTATACTAATAATCATATCCCAGGCTGTCTAATCTCTTACATAACCTAAAATTCTCATGATATTTTTCACTCAACAAAATGTAACACATAAGCACAAGCACTGAACTTCAGAAAATGTAAGTATATAAAATATCTATTAGCAGGGTGTAGTATGACTAAAGAAGAATACATATCTTCACAATATTATAAATTGAGTCTAAGTGTACATATATGTGTATATGTACACATAAATATATACATACGCATATATGCATGCACACAGTTGAAAGTGGAAACCTAATGTTAAGAAAGTTGGATACTTGATGTAGAACATCATATACCTAATGCTAATTCACTTTTATCTTTGGCGAAGGAAGTTGAGGAAGTTTGCCTTTAGGATAACCATCTTTCCTCCCTGTGAATTTCTTCCCCTTGCAAAGTGTTATGGTTTGGATGTGGTGTCCCTCAAAAGCTCAATGCAAGAAGGTTCAGAGGAGAAATGATTAGGTTGTGAGAATCTTAACCCAATTAATGACTTAATCCCAGATGGGATTAACTGAGTGGTAACTGAAGTGGTAGGGTTTGTCTGGAGGTGGGAATTGGGGGCATGGCTTTGGGTTATATATATTTTGTATCTGGAGAGTGAAGTCTCTTTCTGTTTCTTGATCACCATGATGTGAGCTGCTTCCTTCCGCCACCCTCTTCTGCCATGATGTTCTGCCTTACTTCAAGCCCTGAGGAATGGAGCTGGCCTTCTATGGACTAAGACCTCTGAAACTGTGAGCCCTCAAATAAACTTTTCCTCCTTACAGTTGTTCTGGTCAGATCCTTTAGTCACAGCAGCAAAAAAAGCTGACTAAAACACAAAGGGTTTCTTTCAACAACCAGACCACAGGCCCATTCAATTTTCCATGTTTAGAAATATGCTCTCTTAAAGGATATGATAAACTAATTTAATATGAAAATAATGAATAATATTTTTGTCTCCACTTGTAGAAGAGAGGGGTTTGTGCCAGAACAAATCCTTCTCATACAAACTAATCTCTAAAGTAGAATTCTTTAAGGAATCAGTGAATAGATGAAGAAAATATTTCATAGGATGGATTCAATCTTCAGATATAAAGAGAATGTTGCATGCAGGCACAGTGCAAGGCAGCAGGGTAAAATTACATCACATAATCAGTACCTACAATACTTAAATACAAGGCTAGTCTTGTCAATATACTTTCTGGGTTGACATATCTTTCTTTATGCTGCAAGGTACTGTAAGTATTTGTCTGCAGCCAATACATTTTTCCTATATTAATCACAATGATGAAAATAAAAACAAAGGAAAGAACTATAATTTGTTATTTAGCTCTTTCTCAGGAGCAACTTGATGAAGATTAAGCAATGCCATTACATGTGTTTTGGTTTAGATATGAGGTGTCAGCCAAAAGCTCACGTGTGAAGTAATATGAGAGTATTCAGAGGTGAAATGATTAGATTATGAGAGTTATAACCTGATCACTGATGTGGATTGATTGGACAGGAACTGTATGCATGTAGGGTATGACTG